>JAOUZG010022657.1:0-19224 GCA_026289955.1 Argiope argentata
TTATACATCGCATTGCATGTTTCAAAAATTTATTAATGAACTAGTAAGTTAAAGGATACAAACTGTTCAACATAAATTCTGTAATAACTAATTTAAATGCATGAAATATAAACAAGACACTAACGTACATTGTAGGTCTGATTCTTTAAAAAATTGACTCGGAACTGATTTTATTTTTCAGCGATAAATGATTACATAGATATGAAAAGGTAACCTGTAGATAAAAGAGTCAAAACTTACAGTTTCTAGTTTTTGAAAATATCCTTATTACATTTTCGGCCTGCTTCCAATGCATTGGCAATAGTGCCAATACAACGCCTTGTCTTCTTCATTGAATTATGATAAAAGCAAACAAGGCCTGCTTTAATAGTACGGAAACCGGATAGTCACGAACCTCATACTGTATTAACTATATGTTAGGTGTTATAAGCAGAGGCAGAGTCGTGGCCGAAAGCTGGGAGAAGACAGGTCGAATTTTTATGTTCGCTTTTTGACATTACGGGGGGCAGGCATTATGTGCAAATAGAAGCGACGAGAACATCATAGATCGACACAAAATGATATAAGGAAATGCTAATTAAACTTTAATCCCTTTGTATATATACTGGGAGATTTTAATAGGAATTTCCGACACATATCAATCATGTTTAAGGGCATCGTAGAGACCTTTGAAAGGAATTTACTTCGATGGACAATAGATAATATTTTAAGAATTAAGTTACTGTAGACTAAATTAAGATAAAACATTGGAAATTAATTAAGGGTTTAATTTAACTATATATATATATATAAATTAGTAAAAATAGTAAATTAATAAAAAGCAAAAAGAATTTAAAAAATGCTAAATCCTACCTCATTTCTCAAGTTTTATCCTCAGGCAGGGATTTTTTTTCTCCCTATGAGGGGCCTGTCTTTCGTTTAAAAAATATTAACCCCTTGTGACCTGGAAAGCTCCAGAAAAGAAGGTCTTAAATATTAACCAATATTTTTAAAAAAAACAGTAAATTATATAATATCAAGAAAAATAATTTCTTCCAGATCCAATTAAAATCACAATAGAGCCAACACAGACTACAAACAAACCGCAATAACAAACTATAAAATTTGCAAACTACAAAAGTAAATTGAATCATAGAAATAAAAAAAAATGTTATTAATGCAAGAAAACAAAGAAAATGCTAATTGTAAACAAAATTAAACATTCCATAAAAACAAAGAAATCACAGCAAACTCATTCATTGCTTGATTTTTTGGTATTTTTGATTAATTTCTTCTATATATCATAGTTTCGTAGTTAATAGATCGTGTGTGTGTGTGTGGTTTGACACATTATAAATTTTAACTTATCTGCGTTACCTGAGAAATATAAATGTTTTATATTATTGTAAAGTAACGATTTTTTTTTCTTCCTCCATAGAAATGGCAAAAGGATCGCACTATATGGAATCTTCAATTCATAGAAATGAAGCAGTTTGATCAAATGTGGGTTTAAGAAAAAAAATTTGTTTGAAAAAACACATTTCTTTTATTTGATGTCCAGGAAGGAAAATTAATTTCAATTTTAGAAACAGAGTTTCACGTTGTCCATTATTTTCTTGTGCGTAGGAATTATTACAAAAGTATCCCTTTTTTTTAATAAAATAATACAAAGTTTTTAACAAATTGTATTATGTTTTGCGTTGTTAAAAATTTTGTAAACGCAATTTCATGTACGGAAAAGAATAGGAAAAAACAATTTGCGTGCTTGATTGCATTTTTAACATCACTCTTTTAAGAATTCCATATATTACAAATGGATGTCCTTAGCAATATTGTAATGATAGATTCTCTGAATGATTTCAAATTGAAAGTTTCATTTCAAGATTCCTTTAAGAAGAGTTCTTGACAATTCAGAAATAAAAGATTCTTATTTTGTAGAAGTAACAAAAGATACTCTTAATGACACAGGAATAAAATATTCTCCTTGTGATGCATTAAAAAAAGATTCTCCTTGTAACACCATGTTAGAAGGTTCTTGTGGCCAATTATTACAGGGTTCTGCTTGTGATACAATTACAACAGATTCTCCTTATGATGCCAAAATATTAGATACTCTCAATGGCACTAGAGGAAAAAATTCTTTTTCTGACGCAGGAAATATAGATTCTCCTTGTGATGCATTTATAAAATATTCTCTTAGTGACATAGAAATGAAAGATTCTCCTTGTGACACATTATTAAAAACTTATCTTAATGACGCAGAAGCAAAATATTCTCTTAAGGACTCGCAACAGAAATATTCCTTTAATGACTCACAACAGAAAAATTCTCTCACTGTTTTAGAACAGAAAAATTCTCTTAAGACAGGTTCAAAATGTCATAAATGTGACGTTTGTTATAAGTCATTCGGTAGCAATTTCAGGTTGAAATGCCATTATCGTCTTCATACGAAGGAAGATCTTTTCACTTGCACGCCATGCAACAAAGGTTACACTCGAATGGAATATTTGAAGAAACACCTGCTCTCTCACACGAATGACACACCTTTTAAGTGCGATGTTTGCAACAAATCGTTTTCGAGCAAGTATCATTTACGTGACCATCACCAAACTCACACGAATGAGAGGCCTTTCGCTTGTGAATTGTGTGGCAAAACTTACAAGCAGAAAGACCATTTAAAAAGGCATTATCTGACTCATACAAACGAGAAACCTTTTGTGTGTGAAATCTGTGGGAAAAGTTATAAAGATAAGTCTACCTTAACCACTCACTACCGTACGCATACAAATGAAAAGCCGTTCGCTTGCGAGGAATGTGGCAAAACATTCGCCATAAGAAGCCTTTTGAATAGGCATCTACTTGTTCATACAAAGACAGAGAAAATTTATAAGTGTGAAATATGTTGGAAAGCTTATTCCCACATACGTTATTTGCGCAAGCACAGCTTAACTCATACTGAGGAAAGACCTTATGCGTGTGACAAGTGCAATAAGAGATTTAAAGACAAGAATGGTTTGAATGCACATCTTCGTACCCACACGACTGAAAAGCCTTTTATGTGCGACATGTGTGGCAAGTCTTTTTCTAAAAAGGATAATTTAAAAGAACATTTTCGAAGCCATTCGAACGAGAGACCTTTTGCCTGTGACATATGCGATAAAACTTACAAAAAGAGATGCCATTTAAATGTGCATTATCTAAGTCATTCAAACGAGAAGCCATTTGTTTGTGATATCTGTGGAAAAGGTTATACGCAAAAAAATACCTTGGCCGATCACTATCGTGTTCATACAAATGAAAAGCCTTTCGCTTGTGAAGAGTGTGGCAGAGCATTTTCTCTAAAATCTGTTTTAAGCAGACATATACTTACTCATTCAAAGATGGGGAAAATTCACGTGTGTGACATATGTGGCAAAAGTTATACACAAGAGCGTTATTTGCGTTCACATTATTTTGTTCATGCTGACGAAAAGCGTTATTTGTGTGACATATGCAACAAGAGGTTTACGGACAAGAGTGCTTTGAATGCCCATCACCGTACTCATACTAAAGAAAAACCGTATTTTTGTGCTGTGTGCTTCAAAGCGTTTTCCTGCAGAACTAATTTGAAGCAACATGATCGGACTCACACAAACGAGAAACCTTATACGTGTGAAGAGTGTGGAAAAGCTTTCTCCCATAAACCACATCTAAAATCGCACATAGTGACGCATGTGAAGAACAAGCTTATGTGGGACATTTTTCATTCAATGACTCAGCAAAAGACTGAATAAATTTTATTGCATTCTTTAAATTTTGAAGAAAATTGAAATCAAAATTTTTTTTTAACTTTAAAGACTTATTTTTTGCAACGATATTGAGATTAATTTAATGGAAAAATGTTAGCTAATTAGCTAAAATTGTTATTTAATTCATTGACCATGACACTTTAATGTGATTTTTTTAAAAACTGAAATATCTAAGGTTTTATTGCATCGAAAAATTTGATGAAAATACTAGTATTCTATACAGTAAATTAATACTTAAAAATGATATTTTTATTGTTAAAAATGGATGATTGAATCAAGTTGTTTATCAATGCTTTTTTTTATATGTGTGTTTTCTGACAGCATTAAGAAGTGTTAAGAACAGTGGCTATACCTAGAAGTGATGCTTACCAATGGCATTTTAATTTTTTTTTTAATTTAAGGGATATACTTACCATGTTAGTTATATGAACAAGTATTATAGTCTGAAATTTTACATTATAATTCAGCAATAGAATTAACTTGATTTTGTTGATCTCTATAGAAAGTCATTAAGTATTTGACTGCCATAAATAGAAAAATATGTATAAATCATTTTAAAAGCAAAATATGAAAAATCCATATCCTTTGATTCAATTGAATCAGTTCACATCTAGTTTTGAAGATCTGAAATCATAAGTAAAAATAATCTGGTGATAAAAATGCTACATGGCACCGGTAGCTTGAAGCTTCACATCAATATAAGGAAATATAACACTCTTGACAATAGATCTAACACAAATGGAGGAACAAAATTGTGCCTTCCATTTTCTTTTATTGACTTTTATTTTTTTTTTCAATTGTGTTTTGGTATTGTTATTATCAATATTATTTTTTATGTTCATTTCTTTTTTCCTTCATATAAATAGTTTTTTTTTTCTAATTTTAAAATTAATTCCTTTTTTTACCGGCATTATTATGTTAAGTGTTTTGCCTTTTTTTCTGTCATGTTATTGCAATGGCATAGTGAGTGCAACTATGTCCTGGAACATCCTTTTTGCCTTGCCCCCCCCCCTTATTTGTTATCATTTGATTAGCAATTGTTTATGTTACAAGTCATTATTTTCTTTTTTCACAACATAAAATTTTATTTTTTTGGATTATATTAACATACTGATGTTTTGTCCTCATGACATTCCTTAAGACTGATACTCAGAGCATCTAAACCTCTCCCCCCCCCCGCCTTCCCTTTTTCACTATGCCACTGTATAAGGATTCATTTTCATCTCATAATTTCTCAAACCTTAAGTTAATAATTTATTGTATTCCTATATAACAAGGCATAGGCAACATAATTCAAATACTTTATTGTCGTCTGTATTCCCTAGGAAGAAGCAAAAGTGTACATAATAAAGTGTTTGATATAATGAAAGGAATTGTTTTTATACTCGTTCACTATCTTTGTAGTCATAAGGCTTACGATCAGGAGGAATGAGATGTTCTAAACATATTTTAGTTGAGTGAATTATTTTTCAATATTCTTTAAAAGATCTGTGTGCTGTGTTTCTAGTTAATGTTACATTTTTGACTATCCTGTTAGAAATTGTCAATTAGCAAATTCAGAAGAAAAAAAAATGTTCAATTTAAATTTTGTAAATACCAACTGGAAAATCATTTATATATATATATGCTACAAGCTTTGAAAATTAATAAAATATCTGCAAATACTCACTCAACTCACTTGGATAAAATACATTCTTTTTTAATATTTAAATTAGTTATATGATGAAGATTACAGGAATATTTTTCAGAAACACTTTTTGGTTTTGTAAAAAATGAAGTGCTTATTTTTTTTATATCTTTTGTTAATACTATGTGCTCTTAATAACTGTCAATATGATATTAAATTATGTAATATGTTTTGTTATATATTTATAAATAATGTATGCATTTTATAATGAAATAAATATGTGATATATGAAAGTTATGTATCCCCCCCTTAAAAGTTTTGCTCTTCACTTTTGTCTATATTTTTTAATATTTTTTTTTCTTTATCTTTCATATTATTCCTAATGCTTTTAAAATATTTTTTACTTTGAATTTTCATGCTTCTAATGGCTTATTAACCACCTATAATTTCAAATAACATGTTATTACATATAACAGAGTATGCAGTTAAGTCATGATTAATTATATGAGGTGGGCCTTAAAGATACTTTTGAACAATGAATTTCTTTACATCACAGTACCTTGTTATGTATGCGTATTTCTCTTTACAATCTTGTATATTAACATAATAAGCATTTCACATTTCTTTAAAGCGAAAATGCTTTTGTAAATATCTTGAAAAAAATTTAGCTTCGGCTGATTTTACAACTTTTATTAAAATTGATTTTAAGAACATGATAACTCAAAAATGCTTTGATTCTAATGAAATTTGACCAAATTTGTAAATTTCTATCAAATTCTGAACAGAATCAATTCACAGGAAGTTTGTATGTTTAAGTACAAGTGAACTCGCTAACAGCAAAGACCTAGGTAGATAAAATTTAATACACTGGCTGGTTTGGCATCTGAAATATTTATTCCTATCAAATTTTGAACAAAATTCATCTAATGGCTCATTGCCTGTCAGTCTGTACTTTTGCATGTATATAAACACAAAAATTCATGATTTTATAACTTTAATGAATGAAATTCAAATGTTTTGTTGTGACAACAACTTTCAGGCTGATCACTCTTGCAGTTTCTATGTTTGGAATTAACTTCTAAAGTAATGTTGAAAATCTGTAAGGCAGAAGTTAATTTTTAATTTAAGTTCTTAATTACCATACACTGACCAATTCAATGCCAAAATGCTAATTTTAATAATATCAATGACAACTCTTTGAAAGAAAGCTTTTCCTTTTTAGTAATTCTCTATTATTACATTATTACAATACTCTTTAAAAAAAATTCAAAATCTATTTCATAGTTGTTATCATAGCTGAAGAATTTTTGCATTGACGTGTAATTCAATCCCTTAATATCAAAGGGAATTGATTGAAAGTTTTTTTTTTAAATTTTGTTTTCAACTATTCTTATTAGATAACTTCTAAAAATATATATAAGAAAAGAGATTCAGTGGTATTGTTTAAAAGCCTGGTGATATTAGTACATAAATTTTTCATGATCCTGTTAATTACCATATCATATGGAATAATGATTGTTAATCATTTCAGTTTATATTGGATTATATTAGAAGATTTTATTTATAACAGGTCCAACTATAAGGAAATCAAATCAGCAAAACAGATGAAATGAAGAAAACTTTCAAAAATAAACATCAGATCATTGAGAAATTGGCTATAGAAATTCGCAATGAATTGCCAAAACAAAATATGGATAGGTGAACCGATTAGAAATGCTTAATATCACATTACGTATCAGAAATTGTAATAATGTGTAATTCAATATTCCTAACAGATCTGGAAATCAATGTGTGTGAATCAAGAAACATTTTTTAAAGTAATGAAAGATAAATGTAAACTATTTAAATGGTTTTTAAAAACGTATGCAAATTATTGTAATAGTACACAAATTCACTTGTGGAGTTTCAAAATGTCTGTCAGCAATGCTATAAAAATTGATCAGTAAAGCGTCCGTAAAACACCACCATTTTAATTTTCTTTCACCCAAGTATACAAGCCCTCAATCATCTACTTTTAAGAAATAATCAATTTGCTGTATGTACAAGAATAATTTTTCTTGTATCATCTGGTGTAATGAGAATTTTTCCATTAAAAAGTTTTTACATATCGAAAAACAATCTAAAATGGAAATGACAGTGCACATGAAAAAGTATTTACAAAACTTTTTGCAAAAAACGATCCGTGATTTCATTTATAAGACAAAATATAAAATATATATGAATATTTTTTCCCTTGTCACTACAAAAGAAGCCCTTGTAAAACAAGAGTTTGTTTATGAAACACTTTTTATATTTAATTTTTAGCTTCTAACATACTAACCCTTTTCCTATGTAGAAATAAAATTGTAGGAATTTCTGATGAAGACCAAGAATAAAGCATAAGCCAAGAACAATTAGATTCCAAAAATACAAAAGGAATATTATAACTGCTTGTACCGTTATGACCAAATAATTGACAGTATTAAATGCTAGAAGCTTTCACATATCACCAAGAATTAATTGTAGTTGATTTTTCTTTTTAAAAAAATCAAATTTCATTTTTTGTATTTGATTATGCATTTTTTTAGTACATTCTAAGCTAATTTGCAAATTACATATAGAATACAAAAGTAAAATTCTTTAGCAACTCTTAAATTTTCATTAAACATATAAAAATTAATTATAGATAATACTAAGAAAGTTTTTAAAAAAATTATAATATTCATGGTTTTATATTGAGATTCTTATAAATCAAATTTTCTTTCGGTGAATATTTAAATTTGATACATAGAGGCTTCATAACATTTATTTAGTTTAGCCATGCGCAACAGTATTACTTTTTCAGAAGATTATTTTCTCCATACTATTTTATGAAGATATCCGCTTTTAGTTTAGTGAAGAAATTTTCTATTACCATATTTATTGTATTATTAATTTGAATAAATATTTCTTGAAAGTGGCATTACAGAATGGACAATGAACAATTTTATATTCTCTATCAAATATCTATTTTTTTTATAGGATCTCATGGATTTTTTTTTCATTACTAACACAACTTATGACTGTTATGAAGCTTTAGCTATGTGATGCGAATTGGCTACTGCTTTTCTAATTCACTTTGATATCATATTCGTGAAATGTATATATTTCTCTCTTGCTTCGGTTTTTAATATAAATAAATTATTATCAAACCCATTGATCAGATAACAAAGATGGGCGTGATTGTAATAGATGGAGGGCAGAGAACGTTCTATATCGTGAATTATAGTGACCTGTTCATTGAAACTCTGATTAATGTTCAAACAAAATTAGTTTTATCAATCCACAATCTAGTTCATATTTTTTTTTTTATTTCCGCTTGTTTTTGTAAGAGTCTTAGTTCTTATAGAGATATAATATTTTTTAAATGAAACTATCACATAATTTCAAAATTGAGATATCTTCTTGGTTATTCAAACTAATCATTATTTATATTAGAAGAAATGACTAAATATCAGATCTAAATGTAAGAATCTAATGCAGAACCTTCAGTAGATCAAATTTCTAATCATCAATAACTGCATATTATTTATCTTTCTAGTCATTCTAATACAATGAATCTCATCACTTGTCAAAAGTCTGGCCATTAAAAAAATGCATGTTAAAGAAAGTTTACTTGATTTAGATGTGACAAGACTGGATTTCCTCTACTGCCTGTTGTCTATAACCCTACATATAGATAACTATTTACAGGATTCTGATTCTTGCTTTATCAATAGCAAATTTAATATTTCATATTTTGATACCAATAAATAAACTTTTAGCTTAAATTCATTTTGCATGCAAACTAATATTAAAATCTACATTTATTCAAACCATCAGTCAATATTTAAAAGTAGATTTAGTCATGGCTCTTTTAAAATGATACCAATTGTTCACTACTAATAAAGTATATCGTGTGGTTTCAAGGCACTAAAACCAATACACAAATTGTCCAACAAATATTCCACAAAATATACCATAAAGGGCCCAAACAGTAGAAAATACACAATTTTTTTTTAAAAAAAAGTACAAATAGTGTATTTTTGTTCAGTTCCTAATTGAATTTCTGCCTACAATTAATTCATTTAAAAAGAATAATGAAATAGAAATATTGCTTGTGATGATATAACATTAAATCCTATTGCTGAGATCCAAATTCTACACATAACAGCTAAACAATGATTAAACTTCGATATCCAGTTATTTGGTGCCTTGCGAGGTTAACAATTTTTCGGTGGCGCTTTTACTATCGTTACGCTACTACTGCCGCCCGTGCCACAAGTGGCCATTTCGCTATAATTTGGCGAAGGTGACCATATACCACAGTTGTTCCTTAAACAATGAATAAAAATCAATTTCTATTTACGTTGAAAAGAAAACAGGGGAAAAAAAGCCTTAAATGTGTTATTTTTTCTAAAATTATCTTTCTTATTATATCTAAATAATTTCTTTACCTTCAATTTCAGACTTTTGGTTAATTATAAACTCACATAGTAATAATCATTATAAAACTATTACAGTCAAAATTTCGGAATTAAAAACAACAACAATAACTTTTGTATTCCACTTTAATTATTTCCTCAAGAAGAGCAGCGCGCGAGTAATATAAATGCTGTAATTGCACGAATTCAAACGATACGATTCTCATTTAAAGCGGAATATCTAATAATAATTTTAAAGTTACTTATAACTTTACTAAGGACCTACTATATGATAATGTAAGTAATTATTTATAACTTTTTTTTCTTCCATTGCCAATCTATTGATACCATTATAGAAAGAATTTAACATTTTATCGTTCATGTCGAACGAGTTCTTACGAATCACTGCTTGACATAAATGGATGGATCCGGATTGGAGCTGATCTGATCCTTCTCTTTCGAAATACTTGAAAGAAAAAATGCTTGAGAGAACTTTTAATTTCGTGTTGTATAATAAGCTATAAAGTTCTCAGATTTTAAAAAAAGATTTAATTACCCACAACATTCGGAACGTATTTCTAAATTATTTTTTCTGAGAAAAATCAATAGTCTTTACTGAGAAAGCCGGATTGGTATAATCAAAGCGAAACCTTAAGAGAAAAGGCGGAGCTTCTTTCATTTATTGACAATATGTAATTTTGTTAGGATGACGCTATGTTCGTTTATCAAAACACTGCTTCAACCCAATATGCAACTACATCGAACGAAGAAGTTTAATGGCTATCTTAAAGAGGTATATTCTTTACAATTTTTTTAGAAGCACATTATAGCGTTTACAATATCGAAACCTATCTTAGGATACTGTGATGTACCTGGACTGACTGAACCCATAAGATTTCTTTTGCATTTAAAAAATGTGGATTTTGAGGATAAAAGATATTCTTTCGATGCCTGTTGTGAATGGGAAAAAGATAAATACTCACTGAACTTGGATTTTCCCAATTTACCGTATTACATCGAAGGAAATGTGAGACTAACTCAGAGCAACACTATATCGAGATATGTAGCTGGAAAGTATGAGCTTGATGGGAATTCTGAAGAGGAAAAGCTTTCTTGACAATAAAGGGTGAAGGAAGACAGGAGACTTCTGATGGCATATTTAATGGTCATAAACTTTCATTTGAAATCAAAAAGATTCAGAGATTTTGGTTAACAAATTCAGTCGGGAAAACTCCTTCACGGAGAATTCGTTATGAAGGATCCCCTTCCCCGAAACTGGAGGGCTGGCGACCCTTGACATATCTAGGGGTTAAGAGCTTTCATATGAAGTAATTGTTTTTCCTACCAGTTTTGCGGTTGAAGCTGGCGAACTCTGTCGTAAGGTTTCGGTATGGAGAATACATGATAGAAATTGAAGGCTTGGCGATCTTTGAGGGTTTATCTAGGGATCATAATGTTTCATATGAAACAAAAATTGACAAAAAAAAAATTTTGACGCTTCCCATTTGACTGACTGAATTACAATTCAATAATTATCAAAATCCTTAGAGCTATCATTTACATAACCCATAAATAGTGACAGATTGTCATCCCACAGATGGGTTTTCTTTTAAATGTACACAGCTTTACATTCCTAATGGTATTCAATAGTATTCACTTGGAAACAGACAGATAGATTTCTTTTAAATATATTTCTTTCAGAATTTGGTTGGAATTGGATGCCATTACACCATACAAAGTTTATCGTTTTGAAACTACTATATATAAAGAGTGGAATACGTTTCCACATCCTCCTATATTTACTGTCCTGGCCAGCGTATATCATTCTTCTGCCATGGATTTATCAAAAAAACGTTTTAATGCATTGATTGCTATAAATGTAAACAATAACCCTCATGAAATAAATTCCATAAAACATAAGTATAGACTGTAAAGTATTTGTTGTAAGATATATTTCGACATTTTAGGGATCACATTGTAAAAACACCTCATTGCTTTAAGAATAAAATTTTATTTCTGCAGGGTATTCGGATATTTTTGGACAATCTGTGGAATCTCCTGGTTTCATAAAATAAGTTATGGAAAGAACAATATTTCTATGATGAATAGTTTTTTAAAGAGTCTAGCAATATCATGAAATGCTATTCCTCCTAGCAGAGAAAAATGGAAGGAGGTATTGGAATGCTTTAAGATAATCTGTAGAGTCTCCTGATTTCTTAAAACGTGGTCCAAAGAAGCAAATCTTTATGATGCATATTTTTTAAGAAAGTCTCTCTGGCAGTATCAGGAAATGCTGTTCTTCCTAGCAGTGAAACAGAGAAGAATATGGAGATTAGAAGTTTTTGAATAGAAACCATTCGAATTTACTCCTCAGAAGGAAATGCTAGAATTGTTGCATACAGCCACTATCTACATTGGAGATAACGACTGAAAATATAGAAAATAAATCAGTGAACTTGTCTCCAATCATGAACAAGATTTAGAATAGACATGGTAGACTTGACTTACATGACACTTAAGAACATAACTCTTTGTCATATGAGAAATAATTCCTTTTTCATTTTCTTATGTGCACTTCCATTAATAAACAACAGATACTGGTTACATAATGAAGCTTCAAAGTCTGAACTGATAAATTTAAAATATTGTTATAGAAATAGAGCCACAATCCCACTTCTGACACCAAATGTTACCAAACTTCCTCCATTAAGTGCACAAAGTCAACGAATTATCTTGCAATGGGTATATTGTGATTACATACACCCACTACAACAGGTCTCAATAACCAACGACGTCTTTATTAACACGAATTCACAAACCACAAATATACAGCCCAGACGTACAGAGCAGCCCACAAATGGTTATCGTTAGCTAATAACAACTACAACAAATTGAATTCAGCAGGAGGAGACTCTCTACTGTCTCTCCAAACGTCTACAATTCTTCCTGCTGTCTCTTCGCTTTAACTGTATCCAACTTTATAGCACAGTTATTTATTAGTTTGAACAAATCAGAGTTAAATATCAGAGCAGCAAAGCAAGAATAAAGACACAAATGAGTCAGTCACATACCTGTGTTGTTGGAGACAGCATTAAGAGAAGTTAATTTATTTAGTGAGCAGTTATATATATAATATACATATTAAACTCATGGCGCCATTTATTGGCGCAGAGTATAATTAAAACTAACATTTTAACACTCCCTCTTTAGTTTTAGATTACACACACAATATACAGAGTAAATCAGAAACTTGATTAATATACATACAAATTAGAAAACAGATTCTAAACTATGCTTACAAAACACATAAAATAACTTGTTTATAAACATAAAATAACATAACTGACACTTAAATAAAGTCATATCAACTTGCATCAGTTACAGTTTTAAACCCACTGATCGGGCACACAACTCGTGTTTTGCTCGTGGCACAGCTTTTGTCAGAAAATCTGCTATCATTCTAGCAGTTGGCATTCGTTCAACAGTAATCTGTCCACTCTTTATCACTTCCCGTACAAAGTGATATTGGATATCAATATGTTTGCTCCGTGTATGGTACATATCATTTTTACTCGGATTTATGGCACCATTGTTATCACAATACACAGATATTCCATCATCGTGCGTGATTCCCAATTCGATCACAATTTTCTTAAGCCACATAGCTCCCTTAGCAGCAGCAGACAGAGCCATGTATTCATCTTCTGTTGTGTTTGTTGCAACTGTGTGTTGCCTTTTACTAGACCATGACACAGCTCCACCCCCGATCATGAAAATATACCCAGTTGTAGATCTTCTATCTGCTATGTCTCCTCCGTAATTGGAATCACAGTATCCAATAACATTATCACCATGGTCTTTAGTATAGCTGAGTGTTGTTTCTGTGGTCCCTCTAAGGTATCTCATGATACGTTTTATAGATGTCCAGTGTGTTTTGCTAGGACTGTTGCAGAACTGGCACATTAAATTCACCGCAAAACTTATGTCTGACCGAGTTGCCTGAGCCGCATAAAGGAGACTTCCAACTGCTGCTTAAAACGGAATTTTTCTCATATCCTCCTTACTATTTGTAAGTTTATTTAATGAACTATTACTGTCCAAAGGCGTTGTGACAGGATCTGACTCATGCATACAGTACTTGCGAAGCATACTCTCCAAATACTGAGTTTGATTCAGGCTAATAGACCCATTTTTCCTATCACGTTTAATTTTAATTCCTAAGCAATAATTTGCAGTACCTAAATCTTTCATTTCAAATGTCCTTTTAAGTTTATCTTTAACCCAATTTTTAAGCTTTACAGAATTGCTAAAAATTAGCAAATCATCCTCATAAATGGTTACTATAACTAGATCATTATTTTGATCTCCTTTAATGAAAGCACAATTATCAAAGGAACTTTCTCTCAATCCCATTTCAACCAAACCCTTTTCCAACGTTTGGTACCAAAGTCTACCAGTTTGTTTTAAGCCATCTAATGCTTTGATTAGTTTCAAAACCTTCTATCTATCAATCTATCAACCGATAACCTTTCCTATCTTGACAATACCCAATGAACATCATTTCCTTTGCCTTATCCTCCCATTTTGTTCGCCTTTCTTGAGGGATATGAACAAATGCACAGCACCCAAAAACTCGTAATACTCCAAGTTTGGTTTATCTCCACTCCATTTTTCATAAGGAGTCATACCTGCAACTGTCACTGTAGGAAAAACATTTTTAAAATGATTAGCAGTTTGAACAGCCTCCGCCAAATATTTTCGATCAAGCTGAGCATCAGCTAAAATTGATCTGGCCCGCTCAACAAGAGTTCTATTATTCCTCTCAGCTACCTCTATTTGCTCGGGTGTAAATAGAATAGACATTTGAAGCTTAATCCCTTTTGATTCTAGATATTTCATCATTGCATTATTTATGTATTCTATTCCATTATCTGAACGCAATACCTTGATTGACTTCCCAGTTTGTTTCTCCACATGCAACTGAAATATCCAAAATTTCTCAAACATTTCTGATTTATGTTTTAAAAAATAGACAAAATTCATTCGTGACAAGTCATCAATGAAGGAAACAAAATATTGAGAATCACCAATTGATGCAACATTCATTGGCCCACATGCATCTGTATGCACAATACCCGATAATTCTTTGGCACGCTTAGTTTTTTCCCTTGGAAAATAGTTGCTAATGCATCTTACCCTTGATACAGGAAGTACAATCAGGCAATTCTCCATTAAAAGTAAAACCTTCAACCTTATCCTTCAGCGTTTTCATTCCCCCTTTGCTTAAGTGCCCTACTCTTTTATGCAATACATCATTTGAAATATTGTGAGTTATCAAGGCCCATTCACTACTTATATCTAGTGAATATAATTTGTCACCAACACCTGTTCCACTAGCAACTAAATGCTTGTTTTTATAGACCAAACACCTTTCTCCAGTAAATGTGGTAATCATTCCAAAAGTTTTATTTAAATACTTAATAGACAATAAATTAGCTGTCAACATAGGAACATTCAAGACATTATTAAAAGTTACATGCACTTTCTCTCCATTTCGAGACAAAAGAAATGTTATATTACCAACACTCCCAACTTCTATTGCTGAACTCCCAGTTTTAATTAATTTTACACTAGGCTTAGTATAATCATCAATTAATTCCTTGTGTGGAGTCATGTGATAAGAAGCACAACTATCCATAAACCAAACATTAGGATCTGGATTAGAGTTGGCAACATAAACATTTGCCATGTAAGCTTCCTCCCTTTTTGGTTTTGTCTTGAAACTATTTCTTTTCTCAGATTTCTTTTCATTATGTGTAACTTTAGAACAATCTGAGCTTTTATACCCATATAAGTGACATTTGAAACATTTACAGTTAAAATATTTCTTATACTTTTCATTAACAAAAGCCTGTTCCCTATTAGCTTCTATTTGGGGCTATACATCTTCAGCTAATAATCTATTTCTTAAATTATCCACAGTAATTTCCTCACCACAATTCTTTAATGCCATAATGAGAAGCTCAAATCTATCTGGTAATTTTGCTGGAATTATTCCTTCAATTAACTCCTCATCAGGTTTAATACCTGTAGATTTTAGCTGCTGAAACCGCTCTATGCAAATAATCAGACATATCTTTACAATCTGTATAGCGAGTGTTATCCAATTACTTTAAGATTGATACCTTTCTCGTAATTCCTTTATCCTCATAAGTATCCTCTAACACTTTCCAAGCCGACTTCCAACTAGATAATTCCCTTAAGTCATTAAGGATTGTCTCACTTACCCCTTTAACAATATAAGACAGTGCTTTTATATCTTTAGCAATATCTGCCTTAATACCTGCTACATAATCCCACAAGTCCATTGTAATAAGGTGCATTTTCATTGCAAATTTCCAATCCATGTAATTAGCCCTTAACTGCCTATAACCCAGTTAATTGCCTATGATTGAATGAACCTTCTCCCCCAGGCATGCTGAATCCTTTTGTTAACCCTAACCAAGCAAGATAAAGTTCTTTTGAGAGCAATTTTAATAAATTTTCTATTAAAATTAGTTTATTCTCATACAGGAATTTGCTTAATTATTTAATTAAGATGCAATATTAAAGTTTAAAAAAATAATCAATCATAGTTATACACACTTTAAACTTAGGCCTACTACCATGTGGCTTTCCACATGTCTTTCATATAACTCAACAAAAATATTTATCATAATTATTTTGATAAACATTACAATCTTATTCTTAAAGCTCATCTGGGCCCATAACCTGAACAAATCAGAGCTAAATATCAGAGCAGCAAAGCAAGAATAAAGACACAAATGAGTCAGTCACATACCTGTGTTGTTGGAGACAGCATGAAGAGAAGTTAATTTATTTAGTGAGCAGTCTATATATAATATGCATATTGAACTCATGACGCCATCTATTGGCACAGAGTATAACTAAAACTAACATTTTAACATAGTTGTATGTATTACACAGTAATTCTTAATAGAGTGCAAAAAATCGTGTTCTAATATTTTAGCTATTACAAGAAAATATTGGCAATAACCGTATGCACTTGTTGCATACTACAAACTAGCTGATGGTATTGCCTTTTATGAGCAGTCTTTTTATTAAAGTGAGCAGTCTTTTTATTAATGAAATTTGTCATAGCAAAATTGATATCATGGTCATGAGTGATTACATGGTTATGAATGTAGACTATCATGGTTAAGTCTACACTCATGAACGGTCTCTTTCCTGCCACATGCACAAGCCTCTTATCCTCACGGTGCCTCCATCAGCTTGTACAATTCTTTGAAAACATGAGAAATATATAGATTCATGGAGTTTCCTCCACAACCGTATATAACCATCCACTCTATACACTTGGAAACATGAGTCCTCAGACTAGACAACGTTTTTCCAATAATTAAGAGTCCAATTGCAGCACTGGTGAGCCCAGGTGAGGTGCAGAGCTCGATGTCGCTGAGTCACCAACGGTACACGAGATGGTTTGAGGTTCCGAAAGTCCATATCAATCAGGTTACGTTGCATAGTTTTACATTGATACTTTTTAATTGGCCTGCTTTCAGATCCGAAGCAATTTGAGGAAATGTTGGACATCTATCTCGTGTAACGATTCTTTTCAGGCATGACAGGCCTTGATCTCGTTCTATCAAAGCCTTTTCAAGACGCACCGCTGTCGAAGATTTGAAGTTTTACCGGAAACCTGTTATTTCTGGTACACCCTAAAAATGGTTGGGTGAAAAAATCCAAATTTCATCTCCACCTCGGAAATGCTCTGTTCCCTCTTTCGTAAACCATCGGTGAGTCACAATTAAAAATAGCTTAAATCTTGATAACATGCCACTACAACAGCAAAAATCGGAGCAATAGCCTCCTGGGACGCCTGTTGTCTTATATAGGCACTAACGACCGTATCGCGTTACGATTGGTTGCAATTTTATCCAAATAATAATAATAATGATAAAAATAATATAATGGAATTGTCATGGTACTTAACTTCTGTAAGAAATCGACATGTAACGAGAGGATAGCGGAGCATTGGTGAAACGTGTGGAACTCAAACGAGTGTAGAATTGCTGTGTGCCGAGTCATGTTGTCTACTGTAGAAGCAGCGACGTGTAGTGTGTGGAGTATCCAGTCGTGTCGTAGAGAGTGGGGAGCTAAAGCGAAGAGATAGTGTGAACTTCAGCCGGTTGGAGAAACCATAGAGTGAAACTCCGAAAATCCCCTCTCCTGCTGGATTCTTTCTGGCCACTGTGTGTGCTGTGGTCTATTTCTACTTGTAGGCTACTGTGTGTTGTAATTTTCTGCTGTGTGTTTTTTGTGCTCTGTATATCCGTCGTCTTTGTGTAAATAAATGTCGTTGTTGTTTTCTAATGAGGCCGGTTGATTGGGTTTCCACACCATACACCCACTAAAAGCAAACCCAGCGACTTTTGTAACAATATAAAGCAAGGTTCACAAAAAGCCAACTATTTCTTTATCTTTCATTTGAAGACTGCTACTTCATCAATGCTTCATGCATGTCTATCTTTCTTCCTTTCAAAAAAATTCATGTTTAAATATCTAAAACTCTATATAAAATAAATATAATAAAGCTGCTAATAATGAAAATAAGTATTGTAAGCCTTCTTTTAAAATGTATATATACTTATGTAGAGAATTTTTTTAATTGAATGTTTTGCATATATGTAAACAATTTTTAATTTTATTTAAAAATATTTAAATGAAAAATAGAGCTATTAAAAATAATAAAATTTACTTATCAAATGCATGCATTTGAAATATGTTAATAGGACAACTTAAGTAATAGTGTGATTATTTTATTCTATAACATTGTGCCCCATATGACAGAGCTTGTAACAATTTTTTATAATATTATAATGTGGATTTACATCATTCAGTTTACCTCAATTAAATTATACACAATAATCATTAATAAAATAAAATTAACTATAAAGTAAACATTATAAATGGCTAAAGAAAATTTAATTGCAAATACAAAACTTCCCTTTTGTGGCGTTAGCCTTATAAACCAGATAACATCATGATATCGAAGGTGATTTTTGGTATAGTGGCTATGTTACTCGGCTACAGGCCCAAGCAACGCAAGTCATACCGCAACCTTCAATCACTGCACTTTTTATATACAGAAATTTATTTTTAGAAATGTAACTAATGGTGCAGTTTTTTCCCAAACAATAGACTTGATAAAAAGAAGATGAGTGACATAATTTTATATAAACTGGATTTGATGCTGTAATCACTTCAAAATCAAATTCACATTAACATTTTTTTTCCATGTAACATTAAGTGCAATCTTTCCCTATTTAATAAAAATGCCAAATAAACAAAAGTAGTGATTGGAGATTGAAAAATAAAATAATAAAAG
>JAOUZG010022663.1:31385-46244 GCA_026289955.1 Argiope argentata
ATTAGAAGAACACAAAATATATTCTTCTAATAGTAAACTTCCAAAGTATTTTTAAACTTAGACAATAGTTCACGCGTCTAATAATAAATTACGGATATCGGCGAAATATTAAAATCAGAAAATTAAAATTACAGTTATTAGTTTAATAAAAAGAATTGTCATTTCTAAATTTTTGAGTGCACTTAAAGATATTCTAAGATGCAGATTCAACAATTTTAAGAGTAAAAGGAGTTCAACCGTAAGAAATGTCAAGAGTAACTGATATTTCTTATCAGTTACTCTCAGAAGAATAGAGATAACTGATATTTTTTAATTGTAAATATTATTTATTTTTGATGCTTTGGATACTACACATAATGGATCTTTCTAAGGTTGCAAGTGCTTATTTCTATGCCATAGAGAGCTTCTAAACATATGCGTTCTCTTAAATAAATCAATGTCAATTATGTCCACTGAATAAGTTTGCAGGAACTAAGAGAATAAATAAAAGGGCTCAGTTAAAAAAATACTACAATTTGGATGAGCAGTTAAATCAAATTTTTAGCAAATTGCAAATAAATATAATAAGATAAATATCTTTTTTATGTAATGCTGTGTAAAAATCCCGTGAAGATGATAAAATTGCGAATAATTTCTTATTAAGTAGAATTGTAAGGAATTTCTACAGATAGATATAAAGTACGCATTATATCATATAACTAAGGGAAAAAATTAATTCTGCAGGCATCCTGGCACAGAGATAGAGCATCAATCTAAGCTTCTCGGGCTCGAGTCCCAATTAAGGTATGGTCATTCTTCGGTGTACTATATGTAAGGTGTGTGGGCATCCCCCTTTTAAAAACTTACATTAGCTTTTTATATAGTATATAAATAATCTAGTTTAAAAAATAAATTGATTTTCCATTCGTGTTTTCTTATGTGTGTCGACAATAGGAAGTTTGTTTTCCTCCAGAAATATAAATGATTAGTATTTTTCATTCAAAAGCAAATCTGTTCAATGATATTTTGAATACTTTAATTTCTTGTAATAGAAGAATCTATTCTAAAAATAAACACATACCAAGGCAAAATTTTTGACCGTTATCGTCTTTTTCGATTTTACCCTCCGGACATCTGCAATCAACTCGTCCTTTATCGTTTAAGTAGCACTCGTAGGATTGTGAGCAATTGCAATCTGAAGAAAATAAATAAATAAATTATAGAACCTAGAAATAATAATTAACGTTGAGGATTCACTATTTTTTGGTTTAGAAAGACAATTTTGGTAAGTACGAATATCTTTTTTATGGATTTTATTTAACAAGAGATTATATGAAATAATTACTGTTGCTCAGTTGGCAACAGCTGTAAATAGAGGTATAGGTTTGTGAAAGAATAAAGTGATGTTTTGATATTTTTCAGCCTAATTAATACTAACAAACCCAGACATTTTGGTGCCGAAGCATACTCGGATAAGTCATACTAAACCTGTTTGTTTAAACTTTCGATACGAATTGATTTTAGATATTTCTCGTTAAAGTTCTTAGACAAACCTTCCTCGTGTCGTTGCCTGGAATCTAAGTTTTGTACGAAACTGCAAGTCTCTGCCACATACGACTCTTGAATTAAGGCAACCAGGGACCTTTAAAATAACTTTCTGCAGTTTTTATCTTAGCAATTTGAAATTTTACGGGCATTAAAAGTAACACTATAGGAAATAATACATGAAATTGTAAAGTATATGTAAATTTATTTATGAGTTTGGGGGGGCGGTTGTTTAATATAATATAATATTAGCGATAAATAGCGTTAATGAAAAAGGCTCCATGTGCTCCAAATTTGTTCGAAAGCACTCTAATTTTTATTATTACTTACTCTAACCCTTTTGAAACAAAAATTGGGATAAAACTTTAAGTTTAAAATATAGAAATTAATCAATATAATAAGTTACAACTACAGATTTTATTGAAGTAAAGTAGTTTTGAGTTATTACATTGATTAATTTTGATATTTCGTACTCATAGAATAGAGAAATAATATTGGTTATTGTAGTTGGTGTAGGAGCGGGGGCAAATGGGGATATTCAAGGTAATCTTGGAAATTTGCTTCTAATTTTAATAACGATAGATGGCGCCATGGGTCCAGTTTATTTACAAGAATTTGAACTGGTAGGAGAAGGGGTTAGAGTTGTTTCGTGAAAGGGTTAAGGAGTTAGATTAGGACGTTTTATAACATTCAATCTGCAGTTTGAGATTGCATGTCTTTTATAGCTCCAGGGAGTTGAGCCGAGAACCTTCTGGGCCAATCGGACAAATCTCTGTTTCTATTGGATGAATCGTTAAAATACTCGAAGTTTCGAGCAATATCCATTTTATCACCAAAGTCGCCAAATTCGTCACCAAGTTGCCAAAATTTCACCAAGCTTTGACATCACCAGCTCAGCACGCTGATCGTAAAACGGTCTTTCTTACGATGGTGACTATCCGTGCTGGGAAGAAAAATTGCATGTTTGTAACATTATCAAAAATATATTCAGTCTGTCAAGAGAAATATTTCTAAATATTTCCTAGCTTTAGTAATTTGCTTAGAACAGCGCATTAACCTTGATAAATGTAAGTTTCAACATGAAATGCATTTTGGTACACATGAATAAATGTGATGAAGAAATTATAATTCGTTTTTTTATAACAACGAACATCTGAACTAAAGTAATAGAAATATTTATCGTTATAAATATTTGATTCAGTTTGTAAAACGTAGACAGTATTAAAATAACTTTCAAATATAACCTTAACTTTTAGTTATTTCTTGCAAATATTTCATACTGCAGATTTACCCACGACAAATGCGAATAAAAAAGATTATATTTATTTTGAATCTAAGGCACCCTTAATGTTCTTACACTCAAATTATATCCCTTATAAAAACATTTCCACTTTATTAGATACAAATTCATGTGAAGTTTATTATGCAGTTTATTTGAATAAAAAACATAAATTGAATTTGTCTTGATTGATAAATTGTATGTGTATTAATTAGGAGAAGCATTGCTTTTTATATATATATATGAAAGTACACTGCTCAAAACAATTAGGGGAGCACATGGTTTTAACAGAATTACGCACAGATGTCTACCAATAAGTAACATAAAATGAATCATCCATAAAAAACAGCCTGCCAGGAAACGGAAGAAGAAAACTTTATATGCAAATCAAAGTTCATGATGTCAAAAACCAGGAAAGGAGATATAGCCAGAAATCTGGATGTTGCAGAAACGTTTGTTTTATTGCCGTAACTGTGAAATTTGATTGCGCAGTCTTTCTGTTTTTGAGACAAGCTTATGAGAATGTCTGAACAACGTGATTTACCGGAATCCATGGCATGGCGGATCATAGGCCG
The DNA here is from genome assembly GCA_026289955.1 of Argiope argentata. Lineage (NCBI taxonomy): Eukaryota > Metazoa > Arthropoda > Arachnida > Araneae > Araneidae > Argiope > Argiope argentata. Next base: position 34,764 of record JAOUZG010022663.1, read on the forward strand.
ACTGGAATCAGGCCAAACACAACGGAGTGTCACGAACGCTGTTGGAGTCACCAGAGTGTTTTCAAGGCTGTGGAATCGATTTCAAGAAACAGGAAATGTTAGACGTCGACCAGGGCAAGGTGGACCACGAGCCACTACAGCAACTGATGACCGGTATATACGGTTCACATCCCATCGAAACAGAACACAGAATGCTACTCAGCTGGAAAGACAGTTGTTCTTGGCAACAGGACGAAAGGTGTCCAGCCAAACAGTACGTAATAGGCTTCATGGGGGAGGGCTCTATGCACGTAGGCTAATGGTCTGCATTCCGTTGACCCCACGCCACCGTACGGCCCAAAGAAGATGTCCTGCTGAACATCGAGATTGGCAGCAACATGATTGGAGCCAAGTGCTGTTTAAAGACGAGTCCCGATTCAGTCTAGAGTGTGACAATCGACGTGTTCTGGTATGGCGGGAGAGGGGCACTCGAAATAACCCCGCATTCATTCGTGAAAGGTCACAATACAGACGAGCTGGTTGGATGGTATGGGATGGAATCAGCATAGGCGGATGCACGGACCTTCATATCATTCGGAATGGCACTTTGACGGGCCGCAGTTATGCAGACGAGATACTGCGATCTCATGTCATCCCTTTCGCTGGAGCCATTGGCGATTCCTTTATTTTCCAGGATGATAACGCCCGACCGCATATAGCTCGTCTGGTGGAGAACATGCTTGAAGCTGAAACAATACAGCATATGGAACGGCCAGCGTGCTCTCCTGACCTGAATTCAATCGAGCATGTTTGGGACATGCTCGGATGACGCATTGCTGCGCGGCCAAGGCCGCCTGTGTCTATCCCAGACTTGGAGATTGCACTTCTTGAGGAATGGAACAATATTCCCCAAAGTCTGATCGATAACCTCATCGCATCCGTGGCAAACAGGTGTGCAGCAGTCTTAGCTTTTCGAGGAGACCACACGCCCTATTAAAACTCATGCATCATGTCTATTCAGAGTCTTTTTTTTATCGTTTACATGTAACCAAATTGTTGCCCTAAATCATCTTTTCATGTTTTTTTTTTCATATTTTTAAAGAATTAAAACTTAATTCCACATTATTTTTTTCTCTGTATTGTGCATGGATACGCTTGTACTACCCATTGTATGGTAATACGTGGCTGTCTCGCACGGTTTTCTTGATTTTTTTGCTTTCTCCCCTAATTGTTTTGAGCAGTGTATATTACAGTGGGATAAAATTTCCGAAAGTACATACTTACTGTAGCAAGTATTTTGACCGTTTTCAGTAAGTTCAATTGTTCCACTAGGACATCTACAATCTCGTTGTATTTGGTCGTTTTGGAAACACTCATATGAATATGGGCAAATACAATCTAAATAATAAATACATTTCCGATTCAGTAATGAAAGACATTCTTTCTGACTAGAAAAAGTCACATTTTATTTGAAATACGAGCAATTTTGATGTTAGTACAAAATTTCAAAGTTTAAATTCTTACCTACACAAGAAAATTCTCTTGTTATTTCGTCTTTCTGTTCAATCGTTCCATCAGGACATCTGCAAGCGGTCTCTCCACCGTCGGTGACGTAGCACTCATATGAATACGGACAGACGCAATCTGAACAACGAACTCAAATTTATTTTCGTGAATATAAGGTGTTATTTTTACTTCAACAGAGAAATCATTAACAATAATGAGCACTCATAATTCTGTCGTTAAATGTGCAGTATATGTTATGATGTATCAACTTTTTTATCTCAAACACGATAATTTTAAGTTGTTGTTGTTGTTGTTGTTGTTATTATTATTATTATTATTATTATTATTATTATTATTATTATTATTGTTGTTGTTGTTGTTGTTGTTGTTGTTGTTGTTGTTGTTGTTGTTGTTAGAATGCTTTCTCAAACTTTACAATATCTATGATTTTTCACAATATTCAATTAAATAGGGTACTATAAAATTTACATCAACATTCGATCATGAAATTTATTATTAGATTTCACTTTTCTATACAATTTAATTTTAAAACCAAGTGTGTAGAAAATCAAATACGTAGCAAACAAAATTCATAGGTCGGAATAGTCTAGTTAGTAAAGCGTTTGGCTCGTATTCCTTACGTTGCGAGTTCGAACCTCGGCGTACAGATAATGATTTTTCGTCTACGGATTTTCGCTGGAGCCAAAAAACGAAATCCCAAAAGAACATCGTGTTCTGACATGCTAAATGCATTAAATAATTAAAATTTAAAAAGTCTACTTCTCAGAAACATAAGTTGTACTGTTGATTGAGCTGTCTTTTTGTAAAATTTATTCAACAACTAATTATTTGGCTCCTTATTAATTATCATGTCTGAACATAATGTTGTTTTCGGGATGAGGTTTTTGGCAAAAGTCTTTAGGCAAAAAAATTGAAATTTTATTACTTGCCAGAGCGTCTCAAAAAATCTGCTTTTAATAACATGTTGTCACTGCATTTACAAAAGCTCCGATTTAAAAAATGAGCTAACGACTACAGCAAATAAAACCTAGAAAAATGTAATTGTGTGAAAGGAAATAAATAGGAAATGTGATATTTTTTAACAACAAATGCGAGACAAAGTGTTTTGGATCTGTGGCAGTTCTGAAGTGACTCATTCAATGAAAAAATGAAAATGAATAAAAAAATATAATTTAACTTGCGCGAGCACGTGGTGTTTGGCCGTTCAAGAAATGATGTTCTGGCATTATGCATTGAAATATGCATAGCAGATTTCTTTTTAATCTTTTTAAATTCTGTTTTTAATGTCTTTAACTAAAACTCACTACTAATAATAAACATGAATAGGCGAGACTTTGTATATGAGTGTGCGCTCATATACAAAGTGAGCGCTAACGACTCTACAGGCCAGCACGAACACGCGCATATACAAATTACAATAAACACTTGGTAATACACACTCATAGAGTAATAACATATTGCTACCAAATAAGACAAAAATATGCCTTGAATGGAGCAAATTTACCCTTCGAAGGAACTCTTTTAAAAAAATAATCTTAATTGAAAATTAGATACTTTTTATAAAATTATCTTCTTAAATTACTTAAAATTAAAGAAGAAGATAATTTTATAACTAATAGCAACAGAGAAATTTTGAACTTCCTTAAAAATGAAAACATTTTTAATGTTAATACTTATGACTTTGAAAACCTTTACACTAATCTCCCGCATGAAAAATTAATAAACATCTGTATGTATTTATTTGTGGAATATTTAAATGCAAATATTATAACTAAAAATAACAGGCTGAAATTATGCAATTTAATATTTCTGAAAATTACATTTTTAATGGTATTAATTTTTTTAAACAAATAAAAGTATTCCAATGGGAACGTCTTTTTCCAAGTGCCCTAGCCAACATTTTTTTACATTACTATGAGAAAAAAATCATTAAGCTTAACTTAATTAACGGATGGAGGTACATAGATGACCTCCTGCTAATTAATGTATAGAATACGAATGTAATAACAAACTGCTATCCAAAAGAATTAATTCTAAATAAAGCAAATGAAAAACTAACCGAAGCAAATTATCTTGATTTAAAAATTAAAATTTCTAACGGTAAAATACTGGTGGGTCTATATGACAAAAGAGACGAATTCAATTTTAAAATAATAAAACTTTGCAATTATAATTCTAATTTAAACTCAACATTTTTTTTAAAATATAAGGTTTTCACAATTTAACAGAATAAAAAATATTTGTAATAATAAAAGATCTTATATAGAAGCTACAGACTATTTTTTAAAAAGTCTAGCCAGTAATGAATTCCCAAGAAATAACTGTAATATTGAAATTTTAATTAAAGAAGGTTTAGATCTCTTCGACTAACCCACTAGTAGGCACAGAATTTTACAATAAATTAACAATTTTTAAGAAGATAATTTTTCAATTCCCTGGGGTCCACTATGCACTTGCTTATGCGTTAAAATCTACATTTACATCCAATTTCAATAGGACTTTCCCAAGCTTCTAAAAATCAGAGGAATGAATTAGAAAAGCCCGAAATCGAATAATCTACGCACTCCTTAGCTAAAACTTCAGTCTTCGTCTCGGGGGTGGGTTTTGACGACCTAAACTAATCTCTGATTGGCCAAAACGGCTCTTCTACTGTATCCTTCCTGATTTGGCATTCGCCTCAATTTCTTCCAGTCTGTTTCATTTGCTCTTTAGCACTGCTTGGGTGCACATCTCTCTCTTAAGGGTATGTTCTAGACTTCTTATTTTCTTACTTGTTCTTTTGCTAATATTGATTTGTTTTTTATTATATTTAGTATTTTCTGATACATTTTTTTCTTCAATCTTGAATTTTATTTGTGAGTTTTTTTCCTAATTGTCTTTTTTTTTGTTTGCTTTTTTTCTAATTGTCTTTTGGTTTTTTGTGCTAAAAATTGATGCCTCTCTTCTACTTTAAAATTTGGAATTTTTCGGGTCATAATAGAGTTAATTTTTTAACAGAATCTTTTATTACAAATTTCATTAAACTAAAATACATTTTATAAGGGAAAATACTTTTGTTGGTTAAACTTCACTAGAAATCAAAAATACATTATATGTTATTCTCACTACTGATGTTTGTTTGACTAATTTTATTTGCCTAAAAAAGTTAGTTTTATTAACAACAATTCAGAAAAATTTAAAATTGGACAATTTTGGGAAGTAAACAATTTGGAAAAATAGAAATAGGAAATGATTTTTATGAGGAAAGAAGGGACATAAGTATCACACTGAATACGAAGAAGCTTTTTATTTTCTGGTAGTTTAAAAACTACTCGAATTTGATTTAATAAACATTCTCAGAAACAATAAAAAAATCGAGACATTTATCTCGATAATGCTTCTAAATTTCCTGATCTCAAAATAATTATTGTGTCGAAATAATTTCTTTACACAGTTGAATAATTCAAAGTGAGAGTTAATTCAAAAATTTTAAAAACTCTACTAATATTAAAACTGTTATGCTTTGCATTGTGTATAGTGTGCAGATTTTTTATCTTATATTATTTGGTGGATAGGAATTACAAACTGTCAAAGAAATGTTTCTGAAATTCTAATTAGAATTTTAGTTAATCAAAAATTAAGTGAAATTTTCACGATAACTCAAGAAAATTTTAAAGGAGAAATATAATTTTTACAGCATTTTGGAATTAAAATAACTATCTTTTCAATAATAAAAAAATTATTTCCATTTTTTTTCAATTTCTAATTAGTTTTTTTAAAAAATGATTTTATTGTATTTATTTTACAACATTTCTGATACAAAATTGCGATGTAGCTACCAATATTTCATTCTACTTTTTTAGTTTCTTTTGATCAAGTTAAAAGTATTTCCATATTTTTACATGTTAAATTGTTTTCACTCTAATCAATGTTTATAATACAATCTTTTTTATATTTCTTTGTACTTAAAATTAAAGATCAGAATCAAGGAATAGGAGACACATTTGAAAATGCCTGCGTTTTAAAACAGAGTACTTTGAAAAGCTGCTGTAAACTTCCTGTTATCTAATTGCAGGTTTAAAAGAGTAGACAGAAAATTAAAGAAACGCAAAAATACAATGTTTAAAAAACCTATGTGAGACTTTTGAAATGGTATGTTATAACTTGTCAGAATTTGGAGTTTAAAAACATTTTACTGAGGCAGCAAATGAAATATTTAAAAATCATTACATCCATCAAACCAAATGTTCTTATAAGAAGACAAAGACGCTAAATATGTAAAAAATAGGAAAATCTTTGCAAATGAATGATTTCGAATTATTTTTATTGTGTCATAAGAATCTATAAAAAGTATTTCGTCTTAAAATATTTAGTAGCTTTAAAAACAGAATCTAAGCATAACTAAATAAAAATGAATAATATATAAATTGTATTTTTGAAAAATTGAATTCTGAAAGTAATCAATTTGATAAATTGAATTTTGAAAGTATTCAATTAGATAAATTGAATTTTGAAAGTAATCAATTTGATAAATTGAATTTTGAAAGTAATCAATTTGAAAAATTGAATTCTGAAAGTAATCAATTTGATAAATTGAATTTTGAAAGCAATCAATTTGATAAATTGAATTTTGAAAGTAATCAATTTGATAAATAGAATTTTTCAAGTAATCAATTTGATAAATTGAATTTTGAAAGTAATCAATTTGATAAATTGAAATTTAAAAGTAATATAACAATCAAAGCATATTTTTGTGTTATTCTGCCGTATAAAAGTGCAAGATGCAAAATTTATTGTAAATTTCATAAATTATATAAGTAAATTAACAAAGAATTTTTTAAAAAAAGAAAAAACGAAAACAAAATTAATTAATTAAATTAATCAAAATAAAGTAATATTATTAATTAAAAGTAAATTAACAAAGAAATTGTTGCCAAAATTGGTGAAAAAAGCATAAAGAATGCACAATTTATCATTTAATTATTAATTTAATCTCACACATTTCTTAAACGGTTGTTTTTATAAGTGAAATCAGTAACTACCTTGAAAATGTAATTAAAACATTTGGACCACTGAAAAATATGTAACAGACAGGAAAAAATACAATGCGAAGAAATTATATTTAGTTAATTTTTAAAATCTATTGACTTCTATGTTCAAGTAAAAACCAATAGTTTCTTTGTTAACCAACGATACTGAGAAGATTACTCCTTTCTGAGCTTAAAAAGTGATATTATTGAAAGAAACTTAAGAGAAAAGTTTTTATCAAAAAACTTCTATACTCTGAACTATTTGACTTGCTTCTTATGAATTACAAGCAACACTTATAGGAAATTCGACATGAATTTATGTTTAAAAAATAGGAATTTGGTTAATTTCATTTAAAATATTCATCTGCTCTTCATATTCTCGCAGATATAATAATGAAATTGTTATGCGCTAATGAGATTAAAATATCTCAAAAATTAACTATTTAAACGTTAAATCTATAGATAAACTTTTGTATATAATCCTATAGTTATTATTATTTTATTATTTTAAACCTTAATGTTAGTTAAAATCTAACATGTAATTAAGTATGCTTTTGAAATAAGCATTCAGGAAGGAAATTATTTAAAATCATAAGCCATTTCTTCACAAACTACTTTTGCACGCTTTCTAGAAAACTACCCTTTTTTCATAACCTTCAGACTATAGCTTTCAGGTCATCTAAGTATTTTTAAAAGTTAAAAAAAAAGAAAATTAAAATGAAATCTGCTATGCATATTTCAATGTATCTTGTCGGAACATCATTTCTTGAACGGCCAAGCACCATGTGCTCGTGCACGTTAAATTATATTTTTATTCATGTTAATGGTTTCATCGAATGAGTCACTATAGTATGGCAAACGATTAAAAAAATTTTGTCTAGCAATTATTGTTAAAAAAAATATCACATTTCCTATTTATTTCCTTTCAGAGAATCATGTGCTCAAAATGACAATTTTCTAGGTTTTATTGCCTGTAATAATTAAATTATTTTTTTAATAAAAGCTTTTGTAAATGTAATGGCAACGCGTTATTAAAAACAAATTTTTAGAAATGCTCGCTCAGATATAAAATTTTTTATTTCGCCTACGGTTTTTTGTTGACTCCAGAAGCTCATTTTCTGACATGATAAAAAAAATGAAATTTTTGAAAGTAAATTTTATGATCTCGCACTATTTCAAGTTATCATGTAAGAACATTATTACTTTTAAAATCATTATTTATTGCAATTAATTTAAAACATTAATTTAAACCGATTTGAAACATTCACTAGACTTCTCTATTCCTCTCTCTGTATATATATATAGATATATAAATTTTTTTAAACTTACGTTTTGAATTTTCTAGCTGGCAAACAAAGTTTTGGAGGTCGATAGATTTTGAGATGTAATAACTGCTATGATGTCATAGTTCTTCGTTAGCCTTTTAAAAACGCATATACTGTCAAAGAAGCTTGTGAAAGTACAACGGAGTACTGTTAATAGCAGGTCGACCTTTTAAAAATGCACCTGCTTTCAAAGAAGCATACATAATAATAATTCATTACCGGTAAAAGCAAGTAAAAATAATTTTTGCCCGTAAATTTCAGAGACATCAAAACCTTCTAACCAAAACAAAATCATGTTCTCAAATGATAATAGTATTCCAAGCATTTTAGAATTTCCTCGGCTTGTTTATTCTTTCAAATTAACAGCATATATAGCAAACTATTGCCAGATTGCAAAAGATTTACAATAAATCATCAGTATAAAAAATATTGTATAAAAATAAACGAAATAATATAATAATTAATATTAATAAAAATATGTTTATGAAAGAAAAAATCATTTGCTTTTGACTTTTAATAATATTTTAATGAAAATAAAAATAGTAGCAGTTATAAAATGTCTGAAAAGGAATCGTCTGCTAAATGTCTATAAAGCGATTTAGATTATTATAATTAGCTACCAATTATGTAAATTTTTCTGTTATATTTCTAATTTCAATTACTTAAAAATAAGAAAAAATTTTTCTTTTTTTTTAATCATGACAATTCGACTCTGAAATTTCCTTTAAAGTAACAGTTATTAAACAACAACAATAAAAATGTAGTAGTTAGAAAACGTATGAAAAAGAATCGTCTGCTAAATGTCTATTAATCGATTAAGATTATGATATTTACCTACCAATTATATCATTTTTTCTGTAATGCTTCTAATTTCGATTACTTAAAAATGAGAAGAGAATTCTTTTTTTTTAATTATGATAATTCGACTCTGAAAATTTCTATAAGGTAACTAGAAATATTTAAACACTATTGAGCTTAAAATATGATGGAAATTAATAACTTAAACATAAACAGTATTCTAATTATTCTAATTTAAATATAAAGAAAGGATGCAAATAGGTACAAGTTAATATTAATTTTATATCTGTGTTTTTCTAAATAATTACTTTGGTAAGTAATCTGCAATATTTCTTGTGCCAACTTCCAAAAGAATATTTCATTTATTTCTGAATTTTATTTCTATAGCATAGTTATTTATATATGTTATGTCTTTAACACTACTTATAAAAATATTTTGTTAACATCAGTTCCTCATTTTCCATTTGGAAAAATACAATAGTTAATTAAAGAAATCCTGTTTTTAAATAAAACATAGCAAACCTTATGCAAGCTTTGTATTCTTAGAAAATTCAGATTTTTGTATTTATGAAAACTTCTGCAAGTTGTTAAAACATTAAAAAAATCCTTTTCGTGAATTAAAAGATAGGTCACAATATTTTTATTGTTGAGAGAAGACTTTAATTGTCTTCATTTTCGGAATGCATACTTAACAGAACATTTTCTTATTTGTTTAATGCCGACGAATGAACTTTGTTCCTTTTTAGCTAGTTGTTGTTAAATCCTTCTCTGTTCTGACTGTTTATTTGTGTAGTTGTTTATATTATTTTTTCTTTTTTAATATAATTTACCGATGAGATAAAAAATTAAAACTTTATTCATAGTTTAGCTTTGAATGGAAATGTATGCATTTGTATGTGCTACTTCTAAAAGTTACTTCAATTATTTCATAGATGATATGTATATTTATGTGTGTGTGATATAACGTTATGATAAATTTATAAATCTATATTAATTTGAGAAATTTAATTTTTAAGGTATAGGATTCATAAAAAAACTATGATGATTCAGTTGTTAAATAAAAAGAACATTATATTAACATAACTTTAAAATTAACTAATAATAGCATTCTAACTCTCAAAAAAAATTTTGTGTGTTCATAAGGATTTTTTTCTGTTTGCCGGGCTCAAGCAAAAAATCGCCAAAGAAATTTGGCAGAATTCTACATTATTTGGCGATAAGTATCTTCAAATGTACCTCATCAACAGGCAGATGCGAATTTAAGATTAATTTTTTCTGAATCTAAAATTACTTAAAGAATTTATTAATTCAATCTCAAGATTAAAAATTTTAAATGTTAAAAAAATATTTTTTTTTCACTTACTTAATTTGATTTTGAATTTTTTGTTGTTATTAAAGAAATAAAGACTAACATTGTTTTATTTTCTGAAAATATTTATGTACAACAAATGGAAACAGAGCCTTGTGTTTGTTTAGATATTCAATGACTTTTTGTAGAAAATGCAATAGTAGAGCAAAACTTCTTTTTTTTTAATTTTAAAATTTTACTTATCTGACGGTAAAAATAAACAATTTATCGCTCATTTCAATAAATTTGGACTTAATAAAAATAAACTTTCTTTTCAAAAATTATTCTGTTCTTCAAATGATATTCTTATGAAACTTTTTTTAGTGCAAGCTCAATATTAGTTGTATTTGTAACTTTTTTCACGTAAGATTAAAAAAATATATCTGTAAATACTTGAAAGAGGAGAACTGGGGAAAAATGTGTAATTAATAAAATTACAAAGCAAAACAAACTTTTCATGAGTAAAACCATGCACATAATGATATTTAAGAAGAAAAAATAAACGCATAGAATAATTGCAAGGTCAAAATACAAAATAAAAATTTTTAATCACCTGCAGGATTTTTCCGTAAAAATAACGTCTTGTTGTCCAATCCATGTAGATTTGCAGTATCATTTTCATGTAACAGTTTTTGAAAGCTTAAGCCTTTAGCCTTTAGTACCACTAAAAACAAGAAAAAAACTAGCACTGGTGTACATGTTTTCATATTGATTTTAAAAATAAGAATTTTCACAACTCAGTCGCTCCTAGAATATTTCAGCAAATGTAGAATTCATTTTCTGATCAAGTGGAATATGTTATCAGATAAACTTCTAAGGTATCTAATATCTCCTTATCAGTTTTCAGTAAGTGTTTGATGGTTCTTTATTTTTTCTTATTGCAGTTTCTTAGAGTAATCTTATTTCGATTTTTTTAATGTTTAATATAAAATTGAAAAGGATTATAAAATTCAATGAGAAAGGGGAAAAAATATCAACTTAAAAAACTATACCCTTAAAACTTTCAATCAAAATATTAATTGAAATAAATATATGGCCAAGTGGCAATAGAATATTTTTGTTTATTTTTTCTCATCGTTTTAATATTAATTGAAATACTTATATGATAATAGTATTTCAATTAATATTATAACGATGAGAAAATAGAACATTTTTGTGTATTTTTTCTCAACTTTATAATATTAATTGAAATAATTATATGGCCAAGTGATAATAGAAAATTTTCTTGTATTTTTTCTCAACTTTATAATATTAATTGAAATAATTATATGGCCAAGTGATAATAGAAATTTTTTTTGTATTTTTTCTCAACTTTATAATATTAATTAAAATAATTATATGGGCAAGTCGTAATAGAACATTTTTGTGTATTTTTTCTCACCGTTATAGTATTAATTGGAATAACTATATGTCTGTCATAATAGAACATTTTTGTGTATTTTTTTCTCACCGTTATAATATTAATTGAAATAATTATATGGCCAAATGCCAATAT
>JAOUZG010022677.1:4062-20832 GCA_026289955.1 Argiope argentata
AACCATATATATATATATATATATATATATATATATATATATATATATATATATATATATACACACACACACACACACAGAGAGAGAGAGAGAGAGAGAGAGAGAGAGAGAGACTGGTTGGTTAGGATCGTGTAATATAGTAATCAAGGGAAATTCAGATAACAGTAAAGACCCACAGAATTGCCTGAAATGGTTTTAACAGAATGCACTGATGCTTCTTTTACATGAGCCATTGATTGAAGTTTTGTTTTTAATCTGTAGCGTTAGCCTTATAAGCCAGATAATATCCTTCGAGCTGAAGGGTCCCTTTTGCTCGATCGGTATGATACTCGGCTACAGGCCCAAACGTCGCAGGTTCGTACTGCGACCTTCAATCCCTACAAATCACTTGGACATTTGTTATGTAGATCCGGTACTAATTTATGAAAATCTAAAAATATCTGTACCTAAAATAGGAATAGTGATATAGGCTATAAGAAATGTCCAAGAATATAATCTTCTTAATTTAAATTCTAAGGAAAGCGTTTTTTGTCCTAAACATTAATTGGCGATGAATTAGTTGCAAAAATTGTTTGTTAGGAAGAATTTCTTATTTGATAGATGTTAGCGGTAATTACAGACACATGGAGCCTGTGTTGATTCGGAAGGAACCATATGATATCTGGTCTCCAATGCGCAAGATACGTGTTGTCTACGACAAAAAATACGTCGCATTTATTCTTCGCCATTTTCTTTTACCTGAAAATTGCAAGACGAAACGCATTTTTCGGGTTTGCAGTTTTTTCCAGAATGACGGTGATACCAACGAATGGAGGAATTTCTATTTCGACTGTTATTTCTTGCTGTGTGGTTAGATCTATTTCTTCGGAAAGGGGAACGATTACAACAAGATTCAAGTATGTCGATTCCAGGGTTTAATCTTTCTATTTCGTGAGGTGACACTGAATGAGTTCCGTTTTTAAAGGAGCGTACGGATCTTCGGTATCGGGGGTCATTAAAATATCATCTCACAAGTGACACGATCTCAGGCAGCAATGGAAAACAAAGTAGTTATATTTCGGAACACATACTATTATGGGTTTGGAAACAGCTAACTTAAATTTGCCTTCGTGCTAAATCTATTGTAGACCGGTATTTACATTGCATTTATCTCAGACTCAAAAAATCCGAGCTGAAACTTAAAATCTGCCAAACGAAAGTTGATCCAAAAGACATGGAAAAAGCTTAGATGAGTATATTTTCCAGATGAACAAGAGTCCAAATGTGATTCATTATACTCGTAAGCAATCCGAATATCACGATTGAAGTGGGTTGCGTAATTCTAAGTGCATTTGAAACTTGAAAGAAATGATATTGGGATTTACAGCATCGAAGGCTGTTATCCCCGCGTTTCACATGTAGAGAGCAAAAAAGTTTCAGCAATTAACACAAGAGACCAAACACAATAATAGTTTGGAGTTTTAGTCAGTTCAAGTTAAAAGCAATTCCGCTGATGTGATTTAGTACATATTCGGGAGTTCCAGTGAAAAGAAGAGGTGCAATAAGACGGATCGTTCCTGCAACTCGGGATGGTGATAAAGCAAAGGACACACTCAAAAAAGGTCTCAACAGAATGTGGTCCGTTAATTTGGTAGATGTTCAAGTGCTTCATCGCTTGATGAGAAACTTGCAGATTGGTCTTGCTTACCATTATTTTATCCAGAACATTTTTGAAGGAGCAATCTTGTTTATCTAACTGGAGAAAAATCCACAATTTGTCTTTTATAATATCTATACTTTTTGCATGCGAGAATTATGTGTCCAATGCCTTAAATGCTATTTCATTCGTGGCAAAGGTGATCATCTATATAGAAACGATTCAACAGTCCTGATGTTGTTTTGCTGATCAATCTGGCCAAGACAGCATCTTCTCTTCGATTTTTGACCAGGGAGGCAGTGCTTCAATGCTTCGAATGTCTCCCAAGGAGAGGAAATATTAACTGTTTCTAAAATTACTGATTGTAATCTGATGCGATGCTTTCTTACAGGTTCCAAATTATATCCAAGATTATTTACTGTTACTTCTTTGCCTAGGAGATCTGCAAGCTCGTTCCAGGTTATATTCGAATAACCAGATGTCCACAGGAAGGATTTTTTTTAAAAAAATTTAATTTGGTTAGAGTTTCAACTTTGGATGCTAAATTTTAGATAATTTTTGGTGACTAGGGTTAAATATTCTGCAACAGGAGCATAGAGTAGCTATCTGTAAGAATCAAACAATCTTTTCCAGGAGCAACAATAACATCTAGTGCTTCGGAATGGCTACACTTTCTGCAATAAAAATGGAATTAACTGGATGGACTCAAAACATGAATTTTTGGATAGACGAAAAACCAACAATTGATTGTGCTCTAGGGCATCAGTTGCTAGTAGTAATAATAAAATGACTAGGAAAGAAATTCCGAATACATTCATTATAATATCTATTAATTTCAATCAAAGATAGATTTTTGTTTTGAAATTAAAGTATAAGAAAAAATTCAAAGTGATTAGAATTAGTCGTTGGATTTTCAGACAAAGTGATAATTTGGTTGGTAGAGGCGTTTAAGTTATTGAGAGTAAGCGAAATGGATTTTTTTTACTTTGGTAATTCTTTGAATTTCCCGATTATTACTGGAGTGCTCTGTTAGAATGGAGTATGTAAACCATTTGCTATTTCCTAAATAAAAAATTAGAAAGCAGGTCGTTTTATTTTTTCAGAAAGTATTTCCTGAGAAGCAGTTTTCAGAAGGACAACATTCGGAATCTATTTTGAGAGGCCTAAAGCTATTCTCAAGGCTATAATTTGAATAGTATTGCGTGTTTTAAAGTGAGTCTCGGAAAATAGATTGATTACTGTTTCAAGCATAAAAGAAAATCTTGAAAGTGCCATTTTTTTGTGATATTAATAATATCTTTAGTTCTGAGGCCATGTTTTTTGATGCCGATATCTTGAGTCCATTTATCTTTTTAAGTGCATGATTTCTAAGATTTTTGAAGTTTACTGAGTTTTGATTCTTTTTAGAAAAAGGAATACCAAGAAATTTAATCGTTTCATTCCATTTTAAAGGATGGTGTTCCGCATAAGAAATGCAGTGATAAGCTGCAATTTTTTTCTTGGGCAATTCACCTATTACACCTTTTTCAGGAGTAATGTCTAGTTTCCAAAAATTGCACCATTTGTGTATGTTTTCCATTGTGTTTTGAATTTTTTATACACCGATTTCCCAGGATCGATAGCTGCAGAAGACAAAGATATCATCGCAAAGATAGTACATTCAACTCCTTCCTCTGTGGTTTCATTGAAATAATGCATGAAGATAACGAACAGAATTGTTGAACCAACGCTGTCCTGAGGTAACCCTTTGTTCAATGTTTTGTTATTAGAAAGGCAATGTCTAGAGCGAATCTGGAACGTTCTGGATTGGAGGAAATTGTATAACCACTTTGCCACATGGCCTGTTATACCAAGCTGTAAACATTTAAAAATGAGGCTGTGAATATGAACTGAATCATGTTCAATTTTGATATAAAGATTTACACTAACGGAATATCTCTTCTACTCATGAGTTTCTGTGATTTTTGACTGAATAGTGTAAATTGCTGTTCGGTTATTCCTGAAAGGTATGAAACCATGTAAGCTATTATCTAGCCTTTTGTTACAAATTAGAGAGTAAGTAATGCTTTGAGTGAGATGCGTTCAAAGACTTCGCAAATAACTGAAGTTAGGGCAATGGTCCAATATGAAGAAACTTTGGTTTTGTCTTTATTTGGTTTCGGAATCAGAATAATTAGAACGTGTTTCCATTGCTTGGGGATGTCAGCTGAATCAAATTGTCTTGATATAATTTCAAAATAATTTGAAGTTGATCATTTTAGAGATTTTTGAATCAGATAGCTGGAATGTTGTCAGCTCCAAGAGTAGAGATTTTAGTTTTATGGATTACTTTCTTAAGTCCCAAATTTCGAATTTGCTGTTGAGGAAAGAATTTGCACCCAAGAAATCTAAAGGAATAGATTAAATATTTGTATTTTGATTAGAAAAATGCTTTTCAAATAACTCAATGTGATTATTTGCAAATGCGATGCTTATTTTGAATTATAATGTTTGTATGTTTAGTATTCGTATTATCGTGATTCGAAAGTTTATTTAGAATTTTAAAGAACATTTTTGGGTTACGAGATATGCAAATTTTTTCCCAATTTTCTCTTTTCGCTTTTTTTACGTGAAAACGAAGTCGACTTGCATATTTTTTGTTTCACCCAAAAAGCAATCAGAAACATATCTGTTTCAGATATGTTTCTGATTGCTTTTTTCCGAAAATACTTGTTGAGTTTTTCGTAATTATGGCAAGAAATATCCCACCAAGGAGGATAAGACTTACGTGACAAAGGTTTAAATTAAGTATTTTTGGTAATTATCATTGTTGCGTTCGTCGTAATTCTGTCGAACATTGCTTGGCATTATTGAGAAACCGTGTATTTGTTGTGTTATTCTCACCCAATTAATTGTTTTTATGTTGCGACTGATAATTTCTATAACTGACCGTAATTCCGTCAATCGAACATTGCTTGACATTATTAAAAATCGTGTATTTGTTGCGTTATTCTCGTCCAATTATTTGTTTTTATGCTGAGATTGATAATTTCTATAACTGACCAGGAAGCAACTATCGGGTTGTGATCGCTATCGAAAGTTGAATTCATAACATTACAAGAAGTTTGATTATGAATATCAGATGAACAGAGAGTAAGATTAAGATCTAAGGTTGATTGTGTTCTTAAGAAACTGTGCCTGGCAATAGTTATATTGAGAATTATGAAATGTGAATAAGTTAGCCAATCAAAGAAATCGTTACTCAGAGCCGATGAACTGTATTCTCCTCAAATAGCAAATTAAAATGGCCGAAGATGAAAGTGGGTAAAGCTAGAGAATCAAAACAGTGTTTTGCTGGATCAATATCAAAACCTTGTGGAAAATATAAATTAACAATGTTGAATTTAATATTCTGGAATTCTTTGACTGAAAAAAGTTCCAAGTTAAAATCCTGTAATATTTTTGGGGGATTATTCTTCCGGATATGTTGGCAGGGATGAAAATAAGGACACTTTGTCTTTTGTTTGGAAAGGAAGAATTTTCAGTTTCTGAGAGGGGGGAGAGAGATTGGAAGCCAGTGCTTTCCCCCTTTAATTCCATTTCAGAAAGGTCATAAAGAAAAGTCACTTAAAAGGATTATTAAAAACAGAAATTACAAAAAAGCAAAAGGAATACGAAAACCAAACTCGTAAATTCGTACTCGAATTTTGGAAAGGAAGAAAAACAGTTCAATTTTTAAGTAACCTGGAAAGCAAAAACAGAAACAAACAAATAAATAAAAGAAGAAGAAGAAATATTAAAATGAAATCTGCTATGCATATTTCAATATATCATGTCAGAACATAATTTCTTGAACGATCATGCACCACGTGCTCGTGCAACTTAAACTATATTTTTATTCATTTTAATGAATGGTTTCATTGAATGAGTCTCTTTAGTACTGCAAACGATCCAAAAAACTTTGTCTTGCATTTATTGTTTAAAAAAATATCAAATTTCCTATTTATTTCATTTCATATAATCACGTTCTCAAAATGACATTTTTCTAGATTTAATTTGTGGTAGTAATTAACTTATTTTTTAAATTAGAGCTTTTGTAAATAGGATGGCATCACGTTTTTAAAAGCTGCTTTCTTGCGATGCTCGTGAAGATAATAACATTTTTATTTTTCGCCTACTGATTTTTATTGGCACTAAAAACCTCATCTCAAGAACAATATCAAAATCTGACATTAAAAAAAAAATCTGAGCTAAACCTGAAGGACCATCCGTTGTTTAAGTGACGACTTTTGTTGCTTTTTCCCCCCTACGAGGTGATTTGCTCGATACTCCTTGATTAAACATGTTGACAATATTTTGCAGTAATTTTTCAACAGTTTTTTTAAAAATTTCTATTAACATATTTGTTTTAACTTCTCTGTGGTATTTTTTAACTATAACTTCGATTTTTTGATTTTCAGCTTCCTCGAATTCAATTACAGATATGTTTGATTTTACTACATTAGAATAACTTGTTTTTAAGGACTGTTGAAACAGGCGTCTGTGTTCTCCAGTATTTAGATGGTTTCGACATTTAAATCTTACATTTGTCATACCTTGATGTTACGGGAACAGAATTTAGATTTCGCTGAATACGGACCCTCGCAATTTATTCACTTTTCGGGACTTACATTGGCCATCATGGGTTTCCCCGCATACATAACAGATCTGTTTGGTGCATATTCTTGTTGGATGCCTGGAATTGTAACATTTCAAACATTGTCGGGGTTTGTCTTCTGGGTTCTTTGATTCGTAAACCAAATTTTAGTGTACTCTGGTAACGCAGTGCCAAGTATTGTGAAGAAGACAGGGGAAGAATCTTGGGTCGAGTTGGATTTGATAAATCTTCTCATTTCAACATCATTATTTTGGGTTATTCCCTCCGCCAGTTCATCAAGCGGAGTTTGAGTATGTCAAAAATTAAGAATCTGTCGGTCACATTTTCCCAAATGACACCTGTCGAAAAGGGATGCCATGAATTTTCTCTCATCTTAGAATTTGGGCATCGCACACGGGATCCGATGTTGCAAACATGGTTTTTCTTTGCCTTGTAAACTTTAAATTCGAAATATTGCTGTGCCTGATTTATTTGCTGTTTAGTGAAGGATTCAATAAGGAATGGGTTTAGTCGAGGGATTTTAGATGCAGCATCTTTGTTGGACACAATTATGTTTTTTGGACAACAACAACAATTATTTTTATCACTAGATAGCTGCACGTGTCAAGCGGTTTTCAGAAAAATCGGCTGAATGTTGTTTACATGCCTCTGACATTATTAAATAAATTTTATTTCCTAAAGTAGCAAATGTTATAAATAAATTTTTTAAAGCACGTTTGAAGCAACTTCGTAGTTGCTGTACTGATTTAATAGAATTAGCGAGCTGAATAAAATATCCAGTAGATACTGAAGTCATTATTATTTATTTCTAAATCGCGCAACCTATTGAAAGAATAACTATTTAAAATGAGTGCGAATAATTCGCGCTCCGTAATAACTGGTGACCCTGGTTTTTTTTTAACCTGCTGAATAAGTGCTCTGCTGAAAAAATGCCCGAAACGGAAACTTTGGAAGCAAGCGGCGTAAGCATTAAAATACCGCCATTTTGGTTCGATAAGCCTGAAATATGGTTTTATCAGGTGGAGGCTCAGTTCAAGATTTGCAGAATTACCTTGGAGGAAACTATGTTTAGCCACCTCGTCGCCCAATTGGAGCCAAAAGTTTTAGATAATATTTGGGACATAATAAAAGATCCATCTCCGAACAAATATTCAGCGGCAAAGGAACGCCTATTGCAGATATTCGTCGAGAGTGACAAAAAAAATTAACTAAACGTCTTCTCACGGGACTTGAGTTAGGTGACATGTTGTCAAGTCAACTTCTCAGAAAAATGCGTTCACTTGCTGAAACGGACGTTTCGGAGAAAGCATTGCGCACCCTGTGGCTGGATAAGATGCCTGATTCAGTAAAGGGTGTCGTCACCGTCAATGAAGAGAATCTCGATAAATTAGCGGCAATGGCCGACAAGATTGTAGAAATGGTGCCGAGAACAACAGATGTTGCAGCGGTGCAGAAAAAGTCGTTAGGGATGGACCAACTTCTGGCTAAAATCGCCACACTTGAAGGCCAAATTACCTCCCTGAAGTTACAGCAGAAGCCCCGGAGCCGTAGTCCTCATCACCAACAGAAGAGTAGAAGTCGCAGCATATCAAGGCGCCGCTACAATCCACAAGGGAAATTCTGTTATTACCACTTCAAATTCGGGAAGAAGTGCCTACCTGGCAAATGTGTGCAGCCGTGCAATTGGGACGTGTCGGGAAACCAGTCTCAGCAGTAGACGCTGCGGCGAGCCCTGCTGCCGAAGTTTTGTGTCGCAAATCCCAGTTATTTATTTGGGATAGAGGAACTGGTTGCCAATTTCTTGTGAATAGTGGAGCTGACGTTTCAATTATTCCTTGGATTAAAACAAAAGGTGAGTGCCAAGCCTCTAAATATAAATTGTATGCTGCAAATGGCCCAGAAATTCCAACATTTGGTGTCAAAATGCAGAATCTTTACTTACAGTTTATTAGGTTTGACAGCTGCCAACAGACCAGATACAAACCACTCAATTGCCCAAATGGTGTATGGCTCTAACATCAAGTTGCCAGGAGAGTACTTTGACCCACCTACCATCAAAATGGATGAAGAAACCTTTGTTTCCCAGTTTCAGAAGTTTATGGAGCAATTAAAACCTGTACCATCAGGTAGTGTCAAGAACCAAAAAATATTTGTACATAAAGATCTCGGACGTAGAACCACCTTATCAAGGACCATATAAAGTAGTTGAACGGTCTGATAAGTGTTTCACTTTGTCGGTGAAAGAAAAAAATATAAATATCTCAATTGACCGCCTAAAACCTGCCAATTTGTTGGTCATGGACAAATGACAAGCCGATACAATCTAAACAAACAGATGGAAATTCAGATCAGAGACTTCCACCTTCCATCTGATAATCAAACTACTTCCAGATGTGGTCGAACAATAAAAAAAACCAGTAAGGTTTAGAGATTAAGATTCTATAAGTATATGCCTTTTTTTGCGTAATAATATTCTGTATTAAAAGTTATCAAGTGTTTAATTATGTTGTGAAGATGTAGATACATAAATAATTTTATCACATTTCATTGCTTATCTCTAAATTTTGTCAATGTAATATAATTATGCTAATTATAGTTTCCGTTCTTATTCATTCTACTGAATGTAGGCTAGACATACCGAGTATTGCATTATATTGTATAGACAAGCAAATAAAACATTGCACTTAAAGAAGTTTAGGTATTGAAGTGTATATATACACATATTTATGTATTGACTCTGATTTTCTTCTTCCTTATTATTGAGCTTATTTCATTTGTTTTATTTCTTACTAGCCGCCTTTGGCTCGCCTGTCCCGGAATTGATATTTTACTTAAATGGCGGAGGGAAAGGTCTAACATTCTACGTTTTTATAGAATAATGAGATTCAAATTTTCATAAATGTAAACACACTAAACAAATAAAGACACAATTGATTTTCAAGAGATGTGAAAGTTTAAAAAACAGCTTGGAAAATGCCGCGCACAGAGGAAATAATGGTGACACATACACACCCTTCTTTTCTTTATTTTTCTATTCTTTTTTTCTTCACTACTTTTTTTTCTACAAACCCTTTTTGCGCTCTGATATTCTTTTTTTTATTTATTACTTTATTATGACTTTATTTTGAGCAGACATAGATTAAATATCCATACAGACTAATAATAAAAGCAACTATTTTCTTTCTTTTTTAAACATCCCGTTATCTATGAATGAAAACCAACTGACTTCGCGCATTTCTCTCTTAACAAATCATAATTTATTACTTCCTGCTATCTTACTCAGTTGGTGTGGGGGAAGGAAATGCAGATTTTTGGCGGGAAAGTAAGAAAAGTGTCGTTTTAACTATTTTCCTCTAAGTTTTACATTTTTTCTCTCCATAAGAACCATCCTCGTGTCTTAACGAAAATATTAAAATAAAAATTAGCCGAATCGGTCGAGCCGTTCTCTAGTTTTGCGCTTAGCAACGCATTTCGAGTTCCATTTTTATTAATATAGATATATATATATATTTCATTATAGTACATTAATTTGCATTCTTATAGTTTGGATTTTATTGCTTTTATATCAATATACCCATTTTCATAATTTGTCTTGTATCAACATATACATTATCTCAGAGATTAAGTGTAAACACATAATATCATCTGTAACAAATTATTCTTATGATATATTTCTGCTAGTAGAATTATTTTAATTGTCTAAATGGGCATTCATTTATCAGATATAAACAGTCATTCATTTTTATTTTATGATTAAGTAATTGTAGTTATGAATTATGGATGTTGTCACGTGAATCCGCGATCTTTGAATAAGCCAGTAACAACTCAACTCGGTTTTAGAATTAAGATTTTTCAGAAATGTGAGAAGAGTTGAAAAACAACAGCAAAAAATGATACAGATCTGGCTCATATCGTAAATGCTGTCACTTAAATTTAATTTGTAAATAGAATAACTTGTCTTGTCGTAGAAATAAATGTTATGTTCGTTTTCAAGGAGAGTAGTTTTTTTTTCAATCACAGTAAAAGAATACGTGTATCATAGGCGAGTACACGACATGGCGTCCGCGAGAGGACTGTGATTTGAAATCAACGATTCGAAAGAGAAGTGAATTATTTTGACGATAAATTGTTTGTTATTAGAAATTTATCGATATTTTGAAGTAAGAATAACTGTTTTAGAAAAATAATGATTAAGATTATACGGAAAAGAAAAGAAGATTAAACGGAAAACTGTTAGATTTTATAATAATTTGGATGAGTCAGCGAAAGCGAAAGTGAACATTGCAGAAGATTTAGAATGTTTGGCGACCTTTCAACTGCTTAGCGAGAAAAATAATGATCTTTTACAGTTGAATGAAGGTATTCTGAATTTTTTTTCTGACGCCTGAAGATATACCGGAAGACGATATCGAAAGGGAATCTTTCAGCAGATGAGTATTCTCTCAATTTTAAAAGGATGAGTTTATTAATCGATCAGAAAACTTATCCTGTTATTAACGCTGATATATTATCTTCAATTGGTGGTGAAAAGAGGAAATTCAAGCTGCCTCGTTTGGAATTAAAGAAATTGGAAGGTGAAATTAAAGATTGGCTGCCGTTTTGGGGTCAATTCAAGAAAATTGACGAAGATGACGATATAGATGAAACCGACAAGTTCCAATATTTAGTCCAAGCAACTATCGCGAATTCCAGAGCGAGGGAATCAGTTGAAAGTTTTCCCCCAATATCCTGAAATTATTGCAAGACGATTGACTGTCTAAAATCCAGATTCAGCAGAGATGATTTATTGGTTGAGTATTATGTTCGAGAATTATTAAAATTGACACTCGCCTTTAGTATCGAAGTGAAACACGTTAAATTGTCAACTGTCTGTGGCCGCCTCGAAACCCAACTGAGATCATTGGAAACTATTGGCGTCACTACCGCCAAGTATGCGACCATGTAATTTACCCTGGTCGAGTCTTGTTTAAGTGAAGAAATTTTAAGAACCTGGCGGAGAAATGATAGAAGGGCGGATGGAACAAATGACGCGAAAGAATCTCGATTGGAAAGTTTGATGAAATTCTTGAAGAATGAAGTTGAAAATGAAGACAGGATAGCCCTTGCTATGCAAGGCTTCTCTTTAAAGGAAAGTCACAAGAATATCAAATTTAAAAGAGACTTGTCGACAGCTGCGGGCTTTTTACAGGAAATCAAAACTCTATTTTGAAGTGTGTATTTTGTGACAAGAACAATCACGAATCCAGAGAATGTCATACTGCACGAAATTTGGATGTTAATGAAAAAAGCAGCGATTGAAGAAACGAGATTGCTGTTTCAGATGTTTTAGTAATGGACATGTGTCAAAGCGATACAGGGTTCAAGTGCATTGCAGGAACTGTAGTCAAAGACATCATGCTGTGATGTGCCCTGATAGAAAGACAATTGAGTCTTCTAACACTCAAGAAGCAGCGGGCAGTTCAATCATTTCTGGGCAGTTCAACACACTGACCAAACCCACATGTTCTACAAATATTTTTCTACAAACTCTAGTCGTGATTCTACGGGGAGAAAAACAGGATTTTGCTGTGAGGGCTTTCATAGACACGGGGAGTCAGAAATCTTATATTACGAAAGAAGCTGCTAAGAAAATTAAGTATCATGCATTAAAAGAGACTACTCTTATTCATACTTTGTTTGAAGGGGTTCAAAATCCACAGAAACATTCAGAATATAAGATTTTTGTAAGTGATTTTTTAAAGAATTATCATTGCACTTTTAACACATTTGATCAAGAAAAAATATGTGCCGAAATTTGCCAGATACCCTCCGGATTCTTGTCAAAGCAACTAGAGGATAACAGAATTCATCTAACGGATCAAGAATGTTTATCATCTTGTTCTTCATCCAAAATCCATTTGCTAATTGGTGCTGACATAGCAGGAAAATTGATGACTGGAAAAATCCTCAATTTAACTTGCGGATTAACTGCTATTGACACTGTGCTTGGTTGGACACTTATGGGAAAAGTACCAAGCACTTCAGATTCTATAAACATGACAGTGACAAACTTATAAAAGAATGTAATATGACTTATGGAAATTAGAAACCATTGGAATTACTGATCTTGATGAGTCGAAAAATAAAAATGAAATGCATCAAGATACTTTAGAGTATTTTCGAAAAACTCTGGCAATTAATGAGGAAGGAAGGTGTACGAAGTCGCCTTACCTTGGGTGTTAGAATCCTCCCTGCTCCCTGACAACAGACAAATGGCTGAGAAACGACTTTATCTGTTTATAAAAAACTTGTAGAATCCGAGAAGGTTGGAATATATGCAGATGTTTTTAAAAAATGGATTGCTGACAGTGTTATTGAAGAAGTAGTGTACATTTAATTCTTTTTTATCATCTATCTCCAACACAGACCTGTATTTAAAGAGAACAGCAGTACTACAAAAGTGAGGCAAGTTTTCGATGCATCCGCACGTATAAAGGGTGCACTCTCACTGAAAACCTTCTTAGAAAGCGGTATTTCGTCTTAATTTAATGGAGCCTGTTCCTTCCCTACTAAATCGTTTCCGAAAATTTCCTGTTGGAATAACATCAGATATTGAGAAAGCATTTCTTCAGATCGGAATCAGGGAAAGGGACATGAATTACTTGCGATTTTTATGGAAAACTGAAGACAATGGAATGAAAATCTACAGACATCGTAGAGTTGTGCTTGGTGTCACCTGCAGTCCATTTCTTTTAACGGCAACTTTGAATTATCATCAGGAAAAGCCCCTGACGAGATTTTGAATACTGCCGAAATTTTGAAGAATTTATTTTATTTGGATAATTGTGTCTGCAGTTTGAAGAATACAGATGAAGCTAATAAATTTATTGTTGAATATCAAGCATTGATGTCTTTAGGAAAATTCAATCTACGAGGCTGGCAGTCAAATTCTTTATGTGAAATTATCGATCAGCCCGACAAACACCAAACTGTACCTTTATTGGGCCTAAACTGGGTCCTAAAGCAAGATACTCTGTCTTGCATCATAAACTGTCCGAAAGATGAAAAAATGGCTCTTACTAAAAGAATGCTTTCTTTGACTCATAGTATATTTGACCCTTTAGGTATATCTTCTCCTGTAACCATCATTCCAAAGTTTCCTGGAATCTTGGACTTAAATGGGATGATGCCCTGCCAGAAGGCCTATCAAAGCGATTTTGGAAATGGCTGAAGGGTATAAAGAATCTTTCAGAGGTCAGAATACCTCGTTGGATGAAACTATGTAAAGTTGATGAAGAAACCGCTAGTGTTCATGTCTTCGGTGATGCAAGTGCTAAAGCGTATGCCGCTTTCATTTTCCTAAGAGTGAAGGTCCGTTATGAAGTGTTTGTTGGTTTTGTTCAGTCTCGAGCTAGAGTCTCGCCTTTAAAGAAATTAACAATACCACAACTTGAACTGCTGGCGTGTTGTATTGGTGCTAGGTTAAGTACAAGAATTACAGAAGATCTAAAAATACCAAATCTGAAGATATTTTATTGGAGCGATTCATTGACAGCACTTAACTGGATAAAAAGAAATGCGCCCTGGGGAACATTTGTGTGGAACCGAGTCCAAGAAAAACGCACCATTACAAATGTTGAAAATTGGAGACATATTCCCAGCACACAAAATCTTGCAGGCCTTCCCAGCAGAGGTTGTTCAGCGGAGCAATTTTTTAATTTAAAATGGTGGAAGGGACCTATGTGTCTATGAAAAGGGAGAAAATTGGCCAAGTAGTATAGAAGAAGCAGATGAACTGATAAATACTGAAAAACCATATTTTCAGTTCATAACCAAACCCATAACCCAGATTATTGGTATTACAGATCATTCTCTTCTCATTTGAAAACTATTCACATGCTTGCATGGATTAAGCTTAACTGTCCAAGGTAGGTGGCCCCTACATTCCTTGGTTGGCCTTCACTACACGATAACATTAGTATGCTAGCTGTGGGGAGCCCTTGGCATAGAGTTATAATTTTCAACACACAGAACAAACTTTGAAGTTAAGAAAATCATAAATATTTATAGTTTTTACTTTTACTATTAATAACTCAAAGGGGTATTGGATTGTTATTCATTGCTTTTATATATATACTAGGGGACCCGACAGACGTTGTGCGAAAATTACAAACCTTCTTGAATAAGTTATAACAATCTGGTTCGTTGTGATGAAAAATTGTATGAAAATGTTATTACAATACCTGACGTCATCACGTGTACAGTTCCCACAATTAAACCTATCGATTGCTTGTGAGTATGCGTATACTATGAGCTAAGTTGAATAAAGAAACTTAAACTGAACTGAAACTAAAACTTTACTGTTTCTATTCTACTTTGTTGAATACAAACTTTAACTTGTTTTAATTAAA
Organism: Argiope argentata; assembly: GCA_026289955.1. Lineage (NCBI taxonomy): Eukaryota > Metazoa > Arthropoda > Arachnida > Araneae > Araneidae > Argiope > Argiope argentata. The sequence continues at coordinate 18,725 of JAOUZG010022677.1, forward strand.
GGGTAAAAATAGATCAAATTCGACCTATTGTTATTAAAAGGTGTATTTTTTTAATGTACAAAAAATAAATTTTATCGTAATGCCATTTCATGCACGATATTTTTGGTTAATCCTTGTGGGGTATAAACAAACAAATTCGATGGTTTTCCAACCCTCGAATACGCAACATATAATTGGCCGTGCGAAAAGCAAGGATTTTCTAAATCTAAGACACAAATTTTCATCGTTTGGCCTTGTGAATTATTAATAGTCATAGCAAATGCCAAGCAAATTGGAAATTGCAAACGTTTGAATGGGATAGATGAGTCTGAAGGATTCATAGGGATCCATAGTAAAAGTACAACTTCATATTGAAATTTGCCGTTCAAAATAGTAGCCTTAAGAATATTTCTCATGAATTTTTTATGATTAATTTCGTGCCATTACATAATTTTGGTGCATTCAAATTTCGAAGTAAAATGATAGGTGAGCCAATCTTCAATCTCAAGTTATGTGGTAAAGTTTTACAAATTAGCTCTGCATTCAAAATATATAAATTAAAACATGTTTGTTTTTAAGCTTATTAATTGAGATAATAATGTATACATTATAAATGCATGTTATCATGAGATAGCAGGGTCGAAAGAAATCAACTTTGACAGAGATAATTCTAATACTTCTTTCTTATACTTTGATTGATGTCAAATGTTTGACAGTTAGAGGGAGTTTGTTTTAAATTTTTAAGCGAATGCGTGAATTTTCTGCACCAGTTTGATAACAAAAATTGGTTATGAATTTTTAATTCCTTTATTGGTTTTATTTTAATTCAAATGTACTTCAAAATGAATCCGAAAAAAAATCGATTAATTAACAATATTTAGTTTTAAATGCCTCAAACACTAAGAAAAATACTAATTGTTTAAAACATATATCCTTTCAGGAATAAAATAAACACATTGAGGGCACATAGGATGATAAAAATGTAAAAAAATCGATGAAATTTGCGATATCTTTATTTTGATATTTGATGTATATTTAAACTGTCAGCTATCGTTTGGAAAAAAATTATTTTGATATATTAATTCCTTTGCTCAATGTCAGCATTTTTTATTCTTTTTAGGATGCCATACCCACTTGTTTCCATTTAGACAGCTGCAGTAAAAACAGTTTCGTTTTCCTCCAAACACTGCTAGTGAGCATTATTTGTAATTCTGATTTTAAGATGTTGTTTTTGCTTTGGCAGATGTTAAAAACTTCTACCTTTTCTTTCTTTTGTTGTTTGTTTTGGTTTGTTCATTCATTCGTCATACATTTCATATTCGAATGGCTCGTTTCAGTTCCTTTGAAATTAGATACAAAAACCATTCTATTCAGGGTTAAAATTGAAAATTACTTTTAATTACCTTTTTTTTCTTTCTAAATTTTGTTTTAATCATTTTTTTATCAGTTTTATTACCGAAAGCCTAAAGGACGTCCTAATAAAAGCAGACAAAGGCTGAAAATGTTAAGATATGATGGACCAAGAAATCCTTTGATTCATAACCAAGCAAACATTTTGGAAGCTTCTACCAACTGCAATAAACCTGAAATAGTGAATTCATCGTCTTAAAATTGTATATAATAGTTACATTGTTTTGTGCAATCACTTTAGTATTCTTTTTTGAAGAATATTCTTTGTCATGAATGTCAGGAAAAATTTCTTCAAATCCTTCAAGTAAGTTTTTTTTTTTCTTAAAAAATGTATCTATTATGTGCTAAATATGGTAAAGAATTTCGTTCTGTATTTACTGGTGAAAGGGAACTTACATTAAAAAAAAAACACCTTTGAAGTGAACAACAAAGTTGTAGAGGCCTTCTTGTCTCCACGAAGAAAATATATCAAAATTTGATTGCTGCTTTATTATAACTCAGAAAAAAAAATCATTATATAAAATAAATTGTATCTTATAAACATGTATCATATTGTTATCATATAATAACAATGAATATGACAAAAAGTCAAAAAAATCAGTACATGTCAAATTAGAAGAAAAACATGAGCTCATAATTTATGAAACAGGTGAATTTTGATTTGCTTCAAATTTTTTATTATATTTGTTTGTGGCTGTATATATAGTTTAAAAATGTTA
>JAOUZG010022677.1:47005-60474 GCA_026289955.1 Argiope argentata
AGTTATCTGGTTCTGAGGTTATCTGAAATCTAAGGTGTACACGAAATCTAAGGTGTAAACATCTGGTCCACGAGATGTATCAGAATTGAAACATGCCATAACACATGAAGTTATGTAGGTTCCTCCTTTCATTTTAAGTTCGGTATGGTTGTCCACAATCTCCCGAATACAATGCGTTGCCGCTTGCGAAGGTGAACACGTTGAAATCTTGTAATTATAACTTTCCACTCCTATAAAGGCTTTTTTTCTCTTTCTTCTCTGTGTTACTCCCTTTCTTCATAAGTTCTTTATAATGGTCTTTTTTCCAAATGCCTGACGCCGGCAATTTTCGTCATACGCTAATCGTTCTAACACCGTTTGTGGTTTTTGCCCAACCCCCCAAAAAGTGAGTGTTGCCATTCAAAAATTTCGAAATTCTTATGCTGTAACTGTAACCGTTAGCTCTGCGTTGTTTAAAATCATCACAATCTCTAGCGAATATCTTCAATCAACCATGTTTGAAATTTTGGATCGATTGTTTGAGCGGATGGCGGCTAAGGCTTTATTTATAGAAGGTTTTTTTTACCACCCTTTGTGTGTGTGTGTGTGTGTAAAATTTGCACTCCGATTGTAGCTCCAAAGTTACTCTTTTTTCTCTGACTTTAAAAAAAGAATTAATTTTTTTTACTTAATTTCTTTTATTGTATGTTTATAGGTTCCTTGGATTGGGAGTTGCCTCGGGTGTATATGGAAATGCCTAAAGGGATTCACAGATTTACTTGGTTTGCTTATTTCTTCCTGGATGGACAGATTTGTCCTGCCATCCAAAGTTACAGAAAGGATCTTCTTGCTCTCCCTTCCATCATACTAAAATCTTGGGCGAGGTAAGATTTTTTGCAAAATCTTTTGGGAATTTTTACTTTCTCATTCACAGATAATAATGAGGGCATTGTTATTTTCGAAAACTCAAACTAGAAATATTGACAAATTTTTGAATTTCAGACTTCCCTGAATTCAAATAACATTTCTGGCATTATGTTTATCTGTTTGGGACAAAGGCAATTCAAAAGCTCTTTGAACTTGATGGATGAAGTTTTGTACATGGTCTTTACACCAAGTTTGCAGATTACTGTCACATTTTAAGCGAGATCCATTCAGTGGAAATGTGCCCAGCACTTGGAATATTAAGTTAACACAATAGCTGCAAAACTTAGAGAGCTACCTGGATAAAATTCTCTAGATAGTTTTAAAATTCATACTGTAGACACCTATCGAATTTTGAGCTAAAACCAACAATGGTTGATTGTTTGTTCCTTCAGAAATTTGTAAAGCAATACTTCAAAAATGCAAATACTTAAATAGGTTGGAATAGGTAGGAGATTTTTGACTTGTATAAATTGGCTGAGAAAAAATGTCTAAGAAACAAATTCACCTGTATTACAGAGTATGCAAGAAAGTTTTGGGGCAGTAATTAGCATCTCATGCAATAATAACTTCTTTTTATCTTTGCATTTTGTGTAATTACTTCAGTTTTCAAATGAGTTTTAGAATTTAAAAAAAAAGAATATGAAGTGGCAGTTTCTTCAAATCATGCATAATCATTGTTTTGAAGTTGTAAAAAAAGTCTAAATGCTCATTTGACATATAACTGATGATGATATGCACAATTTCGCATTTACCTTTGTTTCTCCTTCTTAGTATTATGCGATTGTTATTTTTTTAAATCCTTACCAAACTAAAAATGAATTATTTGAATATAAAAGCTGCCTATCCAATCAACTTGAAATTGAAGCCATAGAAACTTTATTTTACAAAATCAATGGTCTTCCACTTAACTTCATTGTTTCATATTATATTGCCTGCTTTGTGAATGTCTCTCACTCATTTTGTATTTCTAGATCTGGTAAGTAGGGAGAGTGATCTAGCATTTTGGCATGTTTTTTGCGCACAAATTTTACAACCTGATATCTTTGTGGTTGAACTTAGAATGCATTTATTTCAATATATTGTTTGGACAGTATTTAAGACAGTGATGGATTTTTTTAAAATCTTTTTAGTCTTTATTATATTTCCCTGCTTGCTTATAGTTTAGTTGCAGTATTGTTTTTGCCATGTTTTTGTTGTATTTAAAACATTCAAGCTCAGGTATTATTTGCTTTTAAATTTAATTATTTAAGAATAATTTAATTTCAGGTATATATTTCTATTACATTAATTATTTTCTACCTTTATTTTTGGTATTTAATTTTTACTTTTTATGTATAAATGATATTTTATAAAAAATAAGTGATGCAAACCAATTAAATTATGTGGAATTTCGAATATTTTCTACTTATTATAAGGTTGAACATGCAAGTCATTGTGCATCAAGTGTTCTAGCGAACCAGACCAGTTTAAAGCTAACATGACTTATATATTCTATGCAGGCTGGAAATGTGCAGGGATTTTATTTTTGAAGTACTGATTAATTTAATATTAAAAATAATTTAATATTTTTTTCCATAACTACTATATTGCAAAATTGGTTTTTAGGTCATCAGAAATTTTTTGAAAAATTATTAATTTTATAACACCATTTTTTTTATTTTGCCTTTAAAAAATTTAAAGCATATATTACTACAAGGCATTTCATTATTTAAGCAAAACTCGAATATGTTTCATTGTTATTAATCAAAATAGCCTTTATTTCGTTGATAATCAAAATATGAAAACTCGACTTATTTCTCTATGCTGAATGGGTTTCAATATATTGTGCTTGTAGAATTTTTAAAATTTTGTTGCTCTTTCAATGAAAACTTAACTTTAGAATCATGCATCAATGAAAAATTTTAAACTCTGTTGTCTCTCCTATGTATTTTGAATGAATATGCTTATAGACTACAAATCACAGAAATATAGCACAATGAATATAATGGTTATAAGGCTTTTTGAAATGTTATGAGTTGTACCTAAAAACTTCAAATTCAATTATTAACCCTTTGAGTGCTATGGGCGCACATATGGGTCCAGCGAAAGCCATCGATGTAGATTATGGACGCAAATACGTGCCTTTCACCGGAACAATGCAACACACACACAAAAAACATGTTTTTAAATGTTAGTATCTAACAAAATATTTATATTGTTACGTTTTTAGCGTAGCGGGTTCGGTTTGAATGGACTTTACTTGAGGACAACACAAACAAATTTATTTACAGGATGACTTGAGAAAGGAAAATTTCAGATAAACACAATCCAGCAGTCAACAGTCACTAACAGCGTAACTACAAGCCTTACGCACAGTAAAACAAGCTGCAAAACAGCTATCGTATTGTACAGTAAACAGGAAGTCACAGCAAGCTCGATAATACAACGCTAACAGCAAACGTAAACACAGCTCACTAATAACAAGCGAGGAAAGTAATCCGCTAATCCAGAGAGACGTTCCCCTTCCGAGAGGAGACTCTCAACTAACTGCCGTAACTGAAGATGCAGGGCGGGTGCCCCGTGATTCCGTGAATATCCTTGACGGGTATCCCCATGGTCCTGGTACATGAAGATCCTGACTTCTTGAATGCCTTGGACTGGGGTGATACGGGTGAAGGAGAGCAGAAGGTCCGGCTCAGGTGCAGGGGAATCGGAGAAGGGAGAGAGACCTCTCGGCCAATCAGGTGTCTTCAAGGGCGTGGAGGGTGGGGCGGTGCAAACTTGGTAGATTTTTGAGTTTTCATGGCGGCAGAAAGTGGATTGTTCTTTGATCCTAGGAGGTCAATCAGAGAGCAGGGACCTGCGGTAGAACGGAAGTCAGGAGTTTACGCAAGTAGAGCGTTGATTAGTATGAGCTTTCGCTCCTCCTTGTAAGCTGTTTTCTTGTGGTTCCTTGTGAGTTTTAAGATGTCAGGAAATTCCAGCAGGAGGGGTTTTAAATCCTTCTAGGATTTCTAGGAATTCAGTTAGTTCTAGTTTGGTGGGTGCTTCGGGTATTTGGGCAGGCTTGAAATGCTCAGCTGTTGGTCTGTTTATTTGGGTGGTTTCGGTGCTTTTGTTTACTATTGGGGCTTCTCTCCTCTGGACTGCATGAGCATAAGATTTTCTCATTGTGGTTGTTTTACTTGTGGGATAATTTTTGTACCCCCTCCAAGAGGCCAGGTGTTCCTTCACATTGCAGTTAATGCAGGTCGGTTCGGGGATGTTTTCTTAGATGGTGCATTGCTGGGTCTAGTCGGGGCCTCCAAGAACGAAGATAGCGATAAGACTTATAAGGGCCCAAAACTAAACCAATATTTGCCATAACCGGTTTCAACTAAGCGAGGGACTGTATTCATCTTTGGTCAGTTGATGTCCATTGTGCTTATAACACATTCGTTTCTGATTGTGACGATTTTTTTAGTAATCTTTGCTTTGAAATTCTATGATATCGCCTCTGGATTACTAAAAAGAAGTGCCGTATCGCACTTGATTATTATGTGAGTAATTACGACTATTTATTTTTCTTTAATAGCAGGGTTTTTAAAAAAAATTATAAGTTTTAATGTGAAGTACACATTAAGCCTAAAATCCTTTCTTGTCTCATAGCATTAGACATTCTTTATTCATTCCAGAGTGTAAATACGAGTAGATTAACAAATCCTATAATTCAATTTGTGTATACTAAAAGCAGAATTATTATTATTTTGCTTATAAAATATTTTTTTGTCTTCATAGAAAACAAATTTTTTGTTTTGTTTATTTCTCTAATTTTTTGCGTCTTAACTGAAAAATATCAAACCAATCCTCTGGAAGGCAGATTTGATCAATATAGACAGTTTTGTGGTGGTAATTTTAGTGTTTCTGTTGAACAAATTTTACAGGCAGAAAAAAAAATTAAGAATTAATACCTTGTTAAAACTATATTAAAAAAATATGGCTCTTTTCATGGAGAGAATTTTTGTGATTTTTCAAAAAAAGAAGCACCTTTCAGAATTCGAAACAAAAGGTGTAGATTTATATAATTTTCTTCTTCATCAGTAAGAGTCGATTCTTATGTATATTTATCTATCTGGATATGCGGTTTACAAGCTAACACCTTATTTTCAAGTTAGCGACTGTATTAAGTTATTATCAATGGAAAAAGAATTGACTTTTTGAAATGACAAATTCTGTCATTATAAGAATATTTAATTCATATTGATAAAGGAAAGTTGACATATCCAGAGGAAGACATCTTTAAAATTTTTGTTGCAAATTCCAAATTTTTTAAATTTATTTTAACAGGTAATGAAAGTTCCACCACTCAGAAAATATACGATCCGGATTTAAAAAATTGATATTAAGTAAAATTCCAGATTTAAATATTTCAGGCACATGCTGTAAATTTCAACTAACAAAAGAAGAGCACAGTCAAAAGTTTATATCTGTTTTTATTAATATACTAGCCGCCTTTGGCGACCAGTCGGTTCGCCAGTATTAATGCTCGTATAAAGTTTGCTCGCTAATATTTTATGTAGCTGTGTCTCATAACAGGTTTTTCACCAAAATATTTTTAAACCAAAAAAATTGTGATAATCATATAATTCATTTATAGTATTATTTATTTTTATTTTCTTCAGATGATCTGTTCACTGTACTACTCATCTTTCTCATTCTATCCGAGCAATGATTGTCCCGGAATTGATATTTTACTTAAATGGTGGAGGGAAAGGTCTAAAATTCTGTTTTTATAGAATAATGAGATTCAAATTTTCATAAATGTAAACACACTAAACAAATAGAGGCACAATTGGTTTTCAAGAGATGCAAAAGCTTAAAAACAGCTTGGAAAATGAATCGCACAGATGAAATAATGGTGACACACACACACCCTTCTTTTCTTTTCTATCCTATTTTTCTTCACTACTTTCCTATCTATAAACCCTTTTTTCCCTCCCTTATTACTTTTTTTCTTCCCTGCCCAGACTTTATTTCGAGCAGGCATAGATTAAATATTCATACAGACTAATAATAAAAGCAACTATTTTCTTTCTTTTTAAAACATCCCGTTATCTATGAATGAAAACCAACTGACTTCGCGTATTTCTTTCTAAACAAATCATAATTTATTACTTCCTGCTATCTTACTCAGTTGGTGTGGGGGAAGGAAATGCAGATTTTTGGCGGGAAAGTAAAAAAAGTGTCGTTTTAACTATTTTCCACGCATTTTTTAAATTTTTTCTCGCCATAAGAACCATCCCCATGTCTTAACGAAAATATTTTTTTAAAAAATAGCCGAATCGGTCGAGCCGTTCTCTAGTTTTGCGCTTAGCAACGCATTTCGAGGTCAATTTTTATTAATATAGATTTTTAAATTATTATTCCAAGCTCAAAAATAATAATGCAGATTTAAGTAAAAACAAAAAGAGGAAACTGGATATTATAAGTGCATCTTAAAATTGTATTCATGGAAACAAAATATTAATATTATTATTAGAATTTAAATTGTTGAAGAATGAAAGAGAGAGAGAGAGAGAGAGAGAGACCAAGTCCAACCACATTTCCTTGTGGTGCTTCTTGGGGAACTCTGATTTTTAAAAAATCAGAGGGCTGACGTGGCTCTGGCAATTTCACTTAAAATTCCTTGATTTTTAAAAATAAATTTTTACTTTCAAACAGTGTTAAAAAATTACTTGTTAAAATATTTTAAAGAAAGACAATAAAAAAAAAATACTGTCTTAAACAGTTTTATAATTATTCTTCGAAATTATTTTTATGCCAAAATTTAAAATCAATTAATATATATTTCAAACATTTTATGTATTTATTATTCATGTATAACTAAATTTAATATCTATATAAAATCATCCACAAATAAAGGAAGTATAACGCTATTATTAATTATTCTTAAATTTACAGCTATTTTGCACGGTTTATTTAAAGATGAGAGGAAAGAAACTGAACGAAAAAGGATGGAAGCAATACGTTTAAGCGAAAAGCAACCATTGCCTAGTCGTTTCCCCTTTTCTGCAGTTCCAAGCCCATAGGAGAGATAGCACTCTTCTCGGCGCCCCAGGTCGGGTGCTCTCCGTTGCATTTTACGCAGCGCTATGATGAAATCCTGCGCAGTTAAAACACATGGTGGCTTTTGGTGGTGTTCTGTAGGTTTGGATGAAAACTCTGCTAAAACAGAGAGATTTTACGTTGTAGATATTTTTGAAGCTTCTTATCTTTTTGATCTCGTCTAGGTAGATTGGGTGAAGGTTTTTAGTTCTATAGTTCCTGAGCTGTGATATTTTGGCTATCTTGAAATTTAGTTTTCCTAATTCTTCCTTAATTTCTTCTTTATCTTAGTTGCCAGGTAGGCCTTTTATTACTATTTTAAGGGGTCGTTCTGTGGGGTCTTCAGAGATAATATATTCTTTCTTTAAGTTTTCAAGGATATTCAGGATTCCGGATTTATCTGTCTCGTTCTTTGGTGAGATTCTAATGAACGCGTTCACGTTTCTGTTTTCTGTGTCTGGGTATTTCCTGCAGATTTCATGGAGAGTGATATTATAATCCTTCGTCATCTTCAAATTGATGGGTGGGATTTCTTTTTTAATATGGGGGGGGGTCTTCTTCAGGGGCCTGGAACTTATTATGAACTATTATTTCCTGGCTGTCAGTTGAATTTTTTCTCTTTGCTGCATGTTTTTGTCTACTTCCAGGAACGGTAATTCTGTATCTATATTCTCTACTTTTTCCTTGGGGCGGGAGGGGGGGGTATGCTTATTGCAATTTGTTATTGGGCACGGTCCTAGTTCTAGTAACATTTCTTCTTTTTTTTTTTTATTTCAGCTTGAATTTCCTTCAATTTTGTAAGATCATCAAAGGTGTGCACAAGTTTGCTATTTTTCATTTGCTGCAGCGTATCCTCGAAAGTTAACGCTATTTCGTGTTGTAGTATCCTCGACTATTTTGGATGTCGTTGCAGAGGTTTTCATCGCCGTTATGCGCCCTACATCCTCTCTTGATGCATGGTTTGGCCGTTCTTATTTTCTCCTCGTAGAGGATAATTCGATTTACCATCTCTTCCCCCCAATTTTAATATCGTCATAACTTAATGGACCTGTAAGGTTAGTCATCACTTTTCTGTGCCTTTCTACGAGTCCTTAAGGCTTCTTCTAAGACTACTAAGATCAGAGCAGTGTGTGTGAATTCCCATCATGAGCTCTGAGGGATGATACTGGTTACGAATCCATTAAGGACTCTTGTCAGAGACCGAGGAACCCTTACTGGATATCGGTACTACCGAGCGTCCGTCTTCTTCCATGGCTGAAAACGTAATGAACTGCCGTAACTATGAGTTCGTTAACGAGGCACCTAGCCCCGGAAGGGGCTTATCCTCGAGTTTGGGAGATGTTGATGCGAGCGCAGCGAGAGATGAACTGCCATGGACTGTTAGACTGCATAGAGTACCCAGTAGGATGGGGGCGTGGCGAGAGAAGGGAAGTTGCATTTCTATTCGTAGTTGGGTATAAAAAGGTTGAGGTATAAAAAGGTATAAAAAGGTTGGGTATAAAAAGGTTGGGTTGAGTATAAAAGACTTGGCAAGAAAATTTTAAACTTAGTTTATGGGTTGACTGGCTTGCAGATAGCATTAAAAAGAATGAGAAATTTTGCTGTAAGATCACTATTATTTTTCATTAGCTTGGTTGATTCTATTAGATTGGGAAACATATTAAAAAGTTGTTTAATTTCATTAATTGCATCTATCATGTCCTTTAGATCATTTATTTCTGGTAGATTATTTTGAGTAGACTCATCATGGATTTTGGTTATTTGTTGCGAGGAATTTGGTTTAAGAGAATTTGCATAAGATATGTTTTCTAAAGTTTGAATTAAAGTAATTTGCTCGATTTTGGAGGGAAATTTGTAATGTGGGGAACTTGGGCCAACCTCTATACTCGGCAGTGTGCCCCATTTGTTCGCAATTTATGCATTTAGGAGAATCAACCTTGTCTTTTAAGTTACAATTTCTAGTTTGGTGCGCGGCACCACATTTTAAACATCTCGGTTGCATAGAGCAATTATTAGCTATGCGTCCAAACAAATTGCAGTTAAAGCATTGGGAGAGGTAATTTTGTCCCTTGTAGCTCTCTACTTCAATTTTTAAGTAACCAATTTCTTTAAGATTGTAAATCTCATCGACTATTTTATTTTTATTAATTTCTACCAGACAGATGGGTAAGGGTTTTCTAGTCTTATATTGCGTAAGTCTAGTTACTTTATTGATGTCAAAGCCTTTATCATTAACCCTTAGTAGCCTGATTTACGAAACTTCACTTTGCCGCGCAAGTAATATGTCATAGATAAAATAAAACAATAATGACATTTGATTTTTTTAAAATTTCCTTGGAAAGAATATTATACAACAGTAAAATACGTACAGCCAACCTATAAAAAAAAAAAACTAATAGTAATGTGAACATTCGGTTTAAAAGATTGGTATCAAAATTGAAACTCTAGGTTATTAAGGGTTAAGATCACTTTTAATTTCCTCAGTTTCATAGTCAATGGGTAGTCCTTTGATTACAATTTTTACAAGTCTGCTAGTTTTGGGGGAAATGATGTAGAATTCAAATTGATTTTCCTCATAATATTTCCTAATGGCCCTGTGCATTTCCTCAGATCCAGGGAATATTTTTATAAAGTCATTCGATAGGACATTATTTCTAACTCCAAATTTATCATTAATTTCATTTAAAATTTTACTGTGGTTTTTAACGTATTTAAGCATTATGGGGGGAATTTTGGGGGGTTTTCCAGCTAGGTTATTTTCACTAGGGTTTAATTCAGTCGTTTCCATTTGGACGTCTTTAAGGGCATCAAAACGATTATTTAGAGTTATCGGGTTAACAGGAGGAGAAATATCCTTAATTTTAGTTGGTTTTCTTTTAGAGGACAGTTTAAAATTTTCCTGGGCATTAAGACAGTCAGCAGAAATAGCAGAACAGAGCTCACCTTGGCTGCGCTGTAGTGCTTTATCTATTTCTTCTACTCGCTTTTTCGTTGATTCAATGAATGTAGGATCTCCCCTCTCTCTTGTCAGGAGTCTGGATAGCAATTCTTGGTATAGATTTAGCTGTGTTCTTAATTCGTGAATATATTCATCTAGTTCGACTATTCTTTTGCATCTATCGCATTTACAGATGACGCATCTAGGATCAATACCCTCAAAATTATTTTCAACATCATAGCAAAGTCTCTTTCTATTCTCTCCCGCTTCATCGGCCCCCTTCCGCAACAAATCCTTAAAAGGGCGAGCCGAGGTATCGCTGAAGCACCCTGCACTGGCTCCGAAGTAACAGAACAACCGCCCTCCTTCATGTCTGAGGATGGAATCGTTAAAAGAACTCCCGTAACTCCGCGTGGAAGACTATGAAGTACCTAGCCCTGGCAGGGGCTTACCCTCGGTAATGGTAATAAGTGATTAGTGGCCTTGCGTTCACTAGTTGACGTGGAACTCTGCGATGATCCTGCTAGGTGTTCAACACAGGAGTGGCGAAGTTAGAAAGAGGCAAAGCTGCTGAGGCATCAGGTCCGGGGGAGAGGGTGACCAGTCAGAAGGACTCTTCAGTATAGGTGCAAGTGGTGGGGTGGCGTCGTCTAAGGAGCTGAAGATGAAGTTGCTGTTCAGGAAAGGTTGATGATGATGATGCAAACGTATGGATTAGATTGTAGAGCTGTGTTGGCCAATCAGAAAAGTGGGAATTGGAGTAGAGTTTGGTGGAACTTGGAAATTACTCGATAGGGCATTCAGGATAATCAACTTCTTCTCTTCAGGGTTATTGGAGGTTTTAGCAAGTCTCGCACCTTTAAGCAGACCAGGGAATTCTTGCAGGAGAACTTTAATTTCTTTAAGGGCTTCCATCAGATTTTTCATTTCTGTGAGATCCAGGGTAGGGGGAACTTCATTAGTCGTCTTGGGCCTGGGTGGTACGGGAAGTTTGGTTGTTTCAGGAACTCGTTGTTGGGTAATTTCAGAGGGGTTACTTCTGGGTGCCGGGTTTCTTGCTATTTCTGCATAAGAGGGTCTGTTGAATCTGTAGGTGAGCTTGGGATACTTGACACATTCTTTCCATGAAGCGAGATGACTTAACTCGTTACAGTTGATACATCTTGGTTCTTGTACTATTTCTTTAATTTGGCAATTTCTAATTGTATGGGCGCCACCACATTTTACACCTTTTGGAGAAATTTTACAGCTCCTGGCAGAGTGAAAAAATCCGGAGCAGTTGAAACACATTGTAGAAGTTGGGTTTTTTTTCTTTTTTTTTCCTGTTCGTTTCAAATGTAATTTTTAAGTGTAGGAGGTTTGTTTCGTTGTAGATGTTTTTGGCATTTGGAGTTTTCTTTATATCTATTATATAGATAGGGTAGAGAGTCTTCAGTCTGTAATTCTTGAGTTGAGCTATTCTTTCTATTTTATATTTTTTCTCAGTAAGCGCAGTCTTGATTTCAGCTAACTCAGTGTTTCCTGGAAGGCCTTTGATTATTACTTTGAGTGGTCTGCTCTCTGGGCTCTCCGAAAGGATGTATTGTTCGCCTGCATCGTCGAGAAATTTGATAATTTCGGTTCTCTGGATTTCTGTTTCAGGAGTGATTGAAATTATGTTGTTGACGAACTTGTTGACTGTCCCGGGGAACTCTTTGTAGATTTGTTGTAGTATAATGTAGCTCTCAGACAGTTTCAGGTTAATGGAGGGGATGATTTTATTTTCATTTTTCTCTTCGGGCGGATCTTGATGCAGAACAGCGTATCTATTGTCAGTTATGAGGGGTGTGGTTTTTTCTTCTATGTTTTTCTGTTTTGCAGTCTTTTTAGGTGAAACAGTTTGGAAGCCATCTTTGTTAACTGTTCTTTTCGCTATCTTGGCTTGAGCATCAACACTCATTACAGAGATATGCGAGCTATTGGGGCTGGTTCGGGATCGTAGTGGAGTGCTAAGTTGGCTGGGTGAATTATAGGAATAATTGCTGGAGCAATTAGTATTATTTGCTCGGGTAGAACATCTGCTTTCTGTACGGGTGACCTCTATTAATCCATTAGGACCAATGTGGTGACTGAACCATCAGACCACTGCTTATGAATACTCATGGTACCGTCTATCCATCCCATACAAGATTCCTTAACTACAGTAATCTCATGACGACCGTCCCTCTCCATGGCTGGGACACGAAGGAAATGGAAATGAAAATTTGAGAAAAAAAATGGATAGCGATCTGAGCTGAAAAAAGAACTGCCGTAACTGTAATGATGGGTTTCCCGGGGGCATATAAACTAACCTTACATCGATAGGAACCTTACAAAAATTTAAGCCCGCTGATTGGTTGGACTCAACCTACGTCAGAACCTGGATGTCAACTGATATATTTATGTACTAATATACTAATAGCGATCTTTTCTTCTTCTTTTTTTTTTGACATAACTACTTAATACATATTATTTTTTCATTCTTTTTGAAATGTCTGTGTTTTCGGAGACTAAACTTCCAGCTTCATTTTGTAATGAAGTTGAGTCATATGCACAGAATGTTCGCAGCGATGGGAAAAATTTAGAATTTTTAAGAGACAAAATTATATAATTATAAATTCCCATTTTTCAAGCCAACTTTTATTTACCAAAATTTTTTTATTTTCAGTCGGAAAAATTTCAAGGATTTATCAAATGAATTCTAGTTTGTTTGTTTTTCTTTCTGAAATAAACTTTTTAAAAGGAATTTTTTTGGACCAAACTTTCTACATATGCGTTAATTTGGAGAAAATATTATTATTTCTGTTGTGTTTTTTACAGATATAGCTCAAGAATATAGATGGGATAGAAAGCAGCACAATTTGAAGCTTATAACAGTTGGCTATTCAAAATCTTTTAATTTGAATGTTTTTTTAATTCACGCAAAAAAATTCTAGGTAACTAATTTTTATAATAGAGGGCGTCATGGTGTAATTTTAATTCGTTCCCAAAAGACGGATATTTAGAAATGATTACAAGTGAATAAAATAAATGATACAAAGACACATATTTTAATTGATGCAGAGATATTTTTTGTTCACAATTTCTTGTTTATTTTTAATTAAAATTCGTGTTCGTCAATTTTCCGAATTTCGCTACCCATTTGTAGCATTCTAAAATTTTTACATCACTGCGTCAAAAAAAATTTGGTCTGGAATAAATGATTCCACTTCATTATAAAATGGTCGGAAGATTTGTCTCCAAAAACAGAGACATTTCATAAAGATAGAGAAAAAGAAGCTATATGAAATTTTATGTCTAAGACCAGAGAAGTGCTGCGCTAATCCTTCAACATCACATTTCATGACGCAGGATGAGTCCAACCAATCAGCAGGCTTAAATTTTTGTAAGGTTCCTATCAATGTAAGGTTAGTTTATATGCTTCCCGGGGCACCTAGCTCCGTCAGGAGCTTATCCCCTGTCATGGTTGTACTGGGAGCAGCTTGGCTCTCTGTCTTCTGCGTTGCCTCTTCGAAGATCGTCTCTAAAGGGAGTCCCTTTACAA
>JAOUZG010022683.1:0-12267 GCA_026289955.1 Argiope argentata
GCCAAATTTCATTGGCAAATTTTCAATTCGAACTGGTTAACGGAAAAGAATGATTCATAATTATTAAATCATAATGCTTGAAATTAAGATATTATGAATACTCAGAACTATTTCTTATCAAGCAATATAAGAATAAATTTAAGGTTAAAAAAGGGTTTCTCGCATCGGAGAAACAGTTGCTGAAAATTATTTTATATCAATATACATTCATGTGCATATTTTTAAATATTATAGAAATATTTCATGAGATTAGCTGTTCATTGGCTGTTTTTCGCTGCCGCTTGGGTAACGGAAAAGAATCATTAAGAATCATTAAAGAATAATAATAAAAATTAAGATATTATGATTACTCAGAACTATTTCTTATCAAGGAATATGAGAAAGAATATAACGTTAAAAAAAGTTTCTCCCACCGAAAATTTTTTCTGAAAATTATTTTAATTCTATATACATAAATTTGCATATTTTTAAATATTATGGAACTATCTTATGGGATAATAAAATAAATTACTCCATTATCTTTATCATATATAGCGATGGCTGGAGTTCACCGTAAGTAAAACTGTTTTTGTATCAACTATTATACATTTCTGTAGAGAAAAATTTTATTTATTTCATTTTGATTGGAAAAGAATTAAATTGTAAAATATAT
Source organism: Argiope argentata (assembly GCA_026289955.1). Taxonomy (NCBI): domain Eukaryota; kingdom Metazoa; phylum Arthropoda; class Arachnida; order Araneae; family Araneidae; genus Argiope; species Argiope argentata. Next base: position 653 of record JAOUZG010022683.1, read on the forward strand.
ATTTAAATTTTCTTATTTTCATATCAAGAAGTCTTAGAAAAAATGAAGTCTGAAAACACATGTTTTTTAAATAAATATAAAATTCCCATTTCCCATTTATGAGTGACCTTCTAACAATTTCTCTCTTGAAACTTCAAAAATGTTGAAGGATTTGAAACAATGGGAGAAGGAAATAAATAGAAAAAAAGTAAAATAATTGCACATCAATAAAACTATTTAATTAATGTAAATTAAAACTCAATATTTTGGATCATTATTAGTATGATTAAAATTTTAAAAAATAAGAATTTTTCAAATTTCTACGTAAAACGTAGACTTAAAATGATCAATACTTAAAAGAAGATATTTAAATATATATTTTTATTCTTTTAAAAACTTTATTTAATAAAAAAATTTCTTTATTTTTTTATATAAATTAGGAAACTTTCTAATCTTATTATGCTCCATACTTTTACTTTTGTAGATTACGGTGGTAAGTATGTTTTTTAATCATTTAGTGCAGAAGCACACAAAAAACAATTATATAAAATTAAGTATAAATTGCATATAAAAATGCAAAGGTGGTAATTTATTTTACTAAAAGTAACCTCACATATTTTTTGAAACTTATTTTCGGATTTTAGAATAAAATAGTGCTTAAATAATTTCAAAATTCTGTTAGCATTTATATTTTTAAAAGATATTTCAATTCAATAACAATTCATGAAAAAGAATCTATATTTACTAATCTGTAGTTCATAATAAAATAGTTACTACCATTTAATCTTTCATTTCTCGTAATCATGAAAGCACATCCAAAAGGATATTTAATAATGATTTTAAATGTATTAAAGAATAATAATAATGACTGGAAAACATATAGATTAATAAATACTCTTTATATCTTTTTAACAATGCAAGTGAACTAATTAAAATTAAATAGTGGATAAAAAAATCGAGATTCACAATAAATTTTCATTTTCCAGTTTTGAAATTAATGTTCATTTTCACTATTTTAAATAGAATCAAGTTTACGAAATATTTTGAGTTTTAGGAATTGCACAGTTTTCCGTTCTAATTAGAAGTGTTACCTCAGAAAAAGATTTGGAAAAATGATTTCTACTATAGTTTTGCTATGATAATTACGCAATGTGTAATAGCCATTCTATTACAAAATCCTTTATATATGTCTAATTAGTTATTTTCCATTTGAAATTCCATATTTTGCAATAATGTTAAAGGATAGCATTTTCTATGAGTATGTATGTTCTTTAAACTTCATATATTTCAAGTAGCGTTATAGATTTCTTATTATTCTTTCAGTACCCAGCAGAAAATAGAATGTCCATTCCCTTTGTGCTTCCTTTCTTTATGGGCAAATTTCAACCTTTAATTTAACATTAATCAATCATTTTTAAATAATTTTTTGATGTATTATAAAAAAGGTCTAATCACATAAACTGTCAACTAAATACAATTGAGAATCTCACTGCGTATATTTTGAAAGTATTTCAAAATTATTTATACATGCGCAATTATATTCAAAATTACTACACTAATCAAAACAATTAAAGGATACTTGTATAAAATAACGGTACAAGAAAACCTTTTTACATAAAATGGAAGAAGTGAGTCACAAGTGCAAATCTTTTTTATTTCAAACGACGCATTGTGCTAATTTTGGGATTAATACCAAAGGCAGCGTTTTAACGATTGATTTGACTTTCAAATTATAAGACAATGCGGAAAAAGAATGATCGACCTTCAATAAGTAAGTTGTTTCAATGAGTGAGATGTTTAAAAGTAGTCACATAACCGAATTAGAAGATTGGAAATTATTGGCGAGTCAAAAAAGGGCCAAGCGCAATCGAAAACAACACAATCCATTGCAGTTTGACAAAGTGTGATTTACAGGATCTGGAACCACTTTTTAGAGATTGTAAATGCCCGCAACTATAAATAATGAAGATCGTTATTTAAATATAACGCCTGAAACACCGAAATATTAATACCTACTGCTTCAGCAACAACTTCGCTTCTCTACTTGCATTACAGTTTCGATATAGACTCTCTGAATCCTCCTTCGCGATCTAAATCTACATGCTCGCTGACAAATGGTGTGGTCACATCAACAACAATGAATGGGCAACAGAACACCTGATCTGAAGGAGAAATGAATAGCGCAAAATTCTTCCTTCTAGCGAGTTTCGTTTTTCTGCTCATCCTGGTAATTGCCATATTTGAAACAGGACCGAAAGTGATACAAGTTTTTACTATAATATATTTCACTATACGTAGGATATACCCCGTCTTTTCACTGCAAAAGTTTCAAATTTTCCTCAAGAATTTAGAGGGAAAAGTATAACACGAGTGTCGCCATAATTGGGATACTTCTATAGACGGATGATTGAACCAAGGGCAAAAGTTTTCAATGAACCAAAATGTATCTTTCGATAGCTAGTTTTTTGCTCAGTAAAATTTAAACAGTCAAGAATTTATTAAAGCATTATCTTTAGTATACAAAAGTATTAAAATATGCATGAAAAATAATTTTTGAAAGCAGAAATTAAATGAAAATCTGCTATCTTCCTTTTTAGGTCATCCTCATCATCACCATGATGACAATAATGGAGGAAGTAAGTAATATATCTGCATTTGTGCAGGAAATTGAAGTTTATGCCTAACGTAAAAAACTATTATCTATATAAGCTACCAAGTTAATAAATAATAATAGTTCATATGTTATCAAATTATGCTTTCACTGAATGATGGATTCAGTAATAATGTGAATCCCTTTGTTATTGAAGTATGAATTCCTATAGTTTTTGTTTTCGTAATAAAAAGAATTCATATGATTTTTAATATTTTAAATATTGGAGGTCATCTTCACCAAATATACGTATCATCGCATTCATAAATGATAACACTGAGCAACTTTTTGCATTATATATCTTTCATTTGAAAAAAAAACTATAACATTTCTTGCCCTCGAAATTGGTTTTGGTTAAGAAGAGTATGTCTTTGAGACTATGAAAAAACCAATTCAATTTAATATAGTGTGTTTTTAGAAACCTTTAATTAATCCTTTCGCCAATTGACTTTTTTTTCAATTTTTAATACAGATATTAGAGATTTTATAGGATAAACATTCTTCTCTCACATCCCACGATCATTCAAATCATTTTCTATAGGCAAGCAATCGACAGTCTTATCTCTAAGTGCTACAAAACATCATCGAATAACGTTTTCTTTCTTGTTTGTTGGGTGATCGATAATTTTTGTTATAATAATTTTATTTAAAATAATTTCTTTCGTGAGGATAAAAAATTGCTTATTATAAAATATAGCTTCCATTCATTCAACTATTCCTTAAATGATTATAAAATAATATTGTTGTAACTGCCTTTCAACAGTTCCTCGAAGCAGAAAAAGGACCTGATCATTCAGAAGGTTAAAATATCCGCAGAAAAACGGTTTGAAAAGAAGGTTCAAATTATAAATTGAGAAATTGACGGATAACAATTTTAAAGTGGCATGACATTAATTTCTATTTTAATTATAATAATAAAAATACTCTGACTAATTAATTAACGTAATAAAAAAATTTATATTAGTTATTACATTTCGAAATTTTACAGGCAGCGAAAATTAACGTTAAAGAGCACACCATCAATAACATACTTTTAATTGCTGCAACGCATTCAAATTTATTCTGACTTTGCTTTGATGTTAATATCATTTAATTTACCTTTAATTAATACTAGTTCGTTTTGAAAAGAATACATTTAAGTTATTAATCAAGCATGCCTCAATGCATCCCAATTTTAGTTTGAATACATCCTTTGTTTTTTTCTAACAATACATTTCTGGTAATAGAAATATTGCCCTAATAATTGATTTCTGCGATCTCGTTTTATTTTCCACATCGTTTCCTATATCATAATTGAAATACTTCTGGCAAGTGGAGGCATGGCGACCAGAGCAAGAAAAGAGGTCGAGAAAATTTGAGGAGAGAAGAAGATAACTGGCCAGTAAATGAGCCACAATGAACAAGGATGATTTTCGGACGCCTTGGTTCAAACCCACAACTTAAGAGATGCAATTTAACACCCTACTAACCAGTTTATCACGGACAGATAGTTCTCGCATGTACTTAAATAAGAAGTATTCAATGTTTACAAAATAAGTACTATGCAACTAATATTTATGTGTTTAAAATGAGATATTTCTATTGAAAACATACTTCAATAAACTTCTAAGAGGTTAAATCTAATTTTTTAATTACATAATTAATTTCAAATGGATAGAATAGCATTTTTATTACTTTGTTTTATTAGTTAATATAAAAATGTAATATCTTTTTAGTAAGTTATATTAAAAGACTTTTGCTTTACTCACATTAATAATCATTTTCCTTTCTTAGGTCTCTTCGACGATGCTGCCGGTTTGGCTGATCGTGTCTTTTAATAAATACGGCATGATGGATTCTGTTATTTTAGAAATTTTGTGAAGCCAACATATCTTTGAAATAAAATTTATTTCTGCATTCCATCTTCCGTGTGTTTCAGTGTTATGTATAATCTGCAAGCAGTTACTTGAAATATTGATCAGACTTATTACTTAAATCTAACTACAAAAAGTCAAGTAAAAGGATGGAAAATTTAATCTTATGTCCTTTTTTAAAATGGTTCAAATACATTCATCTCAAAAATTTGATTCATACAAATTTATAATATTAGAATACATTCTATTATCTCTTTCAAGTCACAAAATAAATTTCATTTCTCCCATGTATCAGTTTTAAACCATAGATAAACAAAATTACAGGTCAGATTTCTCTAAAGGACCGGTCAGGTATATCACGTTCGTTTTTCTAAAATCATCACCCGATGCACATAAATAAAAATATTGGATAGAGAAACTGTAAGACCATATAAACTAATTATTTGCAGATGTTCTTCTCATAGAAAAAGAAATCCAGAATAAAGAAAACATACTATATAACTGATAATTTTAGAAATTTAGGTGATTATTTCAGATAAAGTTTATAAAAAATTAATTCTAGAAAAATTTCATTAAATTTGAGCTTTTGAAAAAAATTCACTATGCATTAATTATTTATTTTCATATTTAAATGGGATTCAAGATATTTTTCTTCTGAATATTCTGTCTTTATCGGTGTCAGAAATGTCTGATATTATTACTCATTGCTTGTATCGATACAAAAAAGCAAGCATATAATTTCAAATATTTTCATGTAATATTATATAGACAAATACTAAGACATTCCCTTATTATTATTTCTAATTTATTTGTTTCACCTGAAAAATAGTAAATGTAGCTTTCATTACTTAAATATTTCAAAAACAATGATTTTATTGAAGTAAATAAAAATTTAAAAATTAATAAAATTTTCCAAAAAAAAAACATTTCACAAAAGAGAATTAAAATTATTACATGATCATTGTTAAAAATCAATATTTAAAAAATGTCTCACTGTTCAAAAATAATATCGTGCGTTTTATTCTCTAAGAATTATATAACGATGTGGAAAATGTTTTAAGCTAAAGTTTAACTTGTAATCAAAGCTTATAGAAATAATTACATTAAAATGATCTCTTTTACTATTTATAGAGAATAATAATACTAATCACAAAATTTTGAAAGATTTTACTCTTACTTACACACATTGCTGAATGATTATGGGCCAGTTATAGGTTTGTTGGATATCCAAGTAAAACTTTTGATTTGAAGCATTTGCCTTATAATTGATTGAATGCAGTCATTATCCTGGATAAGGAAAACTGACTTTTCTTCCATTTTTGGCGCAAATTAAAGAATTTATCATTTCTCCAGAAGGTTGAATCAAATAAAAAGAACTTCTTATTTTATTATAATGTGAGGACATGTTTTTTTATGTGGTTTTGAATTATTGAAAACAAGAAAAATTGAAGCTAGAAATCGCGTAGGTAATGAAAAAAGCATAAATGGCAATATCCTTCAATGTTTTATAATCTCATGAGTTTCATCTCCTTTTGCCAATATTGTATTATTATTATTATCCATGCTTCTTTGAAAGCAGATGCGTTTTTAAAGAATTGACATAAAATTATGACACGACAGCTGTTATTTGATTGAAACTTGCGATCATAGATTTCATTTTCTTTCTTGTTTTGTATATATTTAATAAAATATTTATTTTTTGTTGAAAAACGTCATTAAATAAAACACTAATTTAAAATATTATATGAGTTATTGACAGAGCCTTGTACATTATTCCAATAAAACATGTCGGAGATCCGAAATTATTATTTGCTGTATATGCTTTTCTTAATTACATTAAATGAAATAGAGTGTCTGATATAATTTGTGTATTAAATGTGATTTTGATCAATTATATTCAAATGAAATTGAAAATTTTCAGATTACAAGACAAAAAGCATTTAACTATTTTTACAAGATTTTAAATATTGATGAATAAAAATTCATATTATTTAAGATATTTTTCAACATAAATTTAGCAAAATAAATTACACCAAATATATTCTCTTGAATAGATTTTTCTCTTAAGAATATAATATTCTTTAAGTTAATTTGAAAAATTCTGTAAAAATCTGAAAGATACTTCATTTTATAGACTCTCAGTGTATCTAGATCAAAATTTTAATTTTATTTTTTACAAAATGTTGATTACAAAAATAAAACAGTTCTATATTGCTTCTTTATATTTATGGCATTTTATCAGAAGAAATCGTAACCTCTTGCAATTCATCAATTACCTAATAATTTAATAAAAGTTATTTAATTCGTAATAAATGAAACATTGTAGTTCTTATTTTCAAGAAATAACTTCAGTGTTTCCATGAAGTATTAAATACTTTTTTAGTTTCAAGTTTCTAAAAGTTCATAAAGTCAAGGTTTATAAACACCATTAAATGATATAGTTTTTTTTTTGTATTTTATGACCCTTTTTCTTTCCATTTACTATTTTTCATTTTAAATAATGTCATTTTGGAAAATTGTATCAATAATTTACATGAAAATTCGAAGTATGTACTTTTTAATCTTTACTTTTGAACAGTAAAATTTAATATATTTTTTTCTCATAAGAAGAGAAAACTTATAATGAAATTATATCTATATCTCTAAATCTAAATGTAATCTCAAATCAAGGAACTAAATAAAATTTCCAAATACGCGAAAAATTCTTTTTCCTATTTCTAATATATTACAGTGAAACTTTTTATTAATATCAGGATTTTTTTTCATTTCGAAAACTCTAACTGCAAACAGAATATGAAAATAAAGCTTAAGTGAGACACATTTTATACATTAAAAAAAACTTTAGAAATTTATTCTTTTACCATTATTAGTTCTCTATCTCTCTCCATATATATTTATATATCTTATTAAAAAATTTTATCGTTAAAAAAATACTTTTTTTTTATATTCACAACTTTAAATACATTTTTTAAACATGTAGTGGATGTTACTAGATGTTAATACAGTTTACAAATTTTATTTCAGTTATTAAATTAATTTTAATAATTTTTAAATTACTTCAGTCTTTAAATTAATTTTTAGTACTTTAAATATATTTTTAGCAGTTTCAAAATATAATTGAAATCAATAAGCCGTTGCTCAATTTGTAAAATACAAGGATATCAATCTTTTTCATCTGAAGTGAGATATAAAAATTCAATGTTTGGGAAATTCAATATTTTTTTTCAAAAAAAATTATTTATATTAACAGTCAATATTTTATAGAAATTAATTAATACAAAAAAATTTTTGTTGATCTAAGTAGGAATTGACTTCAAAAAAAAGTTTGTTGGTTTTAAATAATTTCATGCTGACTTGGAAATATATATGAATAATTAGCGCAATGATGAGCAATTTTTAATCTAAAAACCAACATTCAAACAATGTTTTCCGTATAGTTAAGTTAAAAATTCTGTTTCTTTATAATTTGATTAACAAAAAAAATCGATTCCAGAGTTATTTAGAAAATAATAAAATATTTTTTTTCTAAAAAAAAGCCTCAATTATTTTTCAGGTAATAATTATGAGGAGCATAATGTTTGTGGAAGTAAGTAATAGATCTCTTATTTTACTTAAATTCGTGATACAAGTTGGGACACTGTTAAACTAACATTTACCAAAATATTGGGAAATATACTAGCATAAGAAGTTTTCTTCAAAACCGACATTATATTAATACTAATTGTAACTACAGAAATTGTAATCAATAATTATAATTTACATGCGTTTTCATGTTTTAACATGCACCAAAATATATCAATAAAATTTTAAATTGGCTTAACTTTTCCGAATCAAGATTTTAGTTTGAAATCAGAGATTTATTTCAAAAGTAACATAACAGTACACATAAACAGTAAAACCATAAAGAAGCTTATGACCAAATAAATATTTTAAAAATAATTTACTCTAAATTGGCTCTCTGGAGACATGCTACATACATGGAAAAATGAGAAACAAGAAAAGTCCCTAAAGTGTTTGTGACTGTTTTTAAGAACTACAGAAAAAAAAGTTGAAGAAAAAATTTTAATACTTGCTTGAAAAAAGTTATGTTTGATAAGATTCGAAAAAAAAATCTCTACCATCTTTATAAATGATCGACTTTATTTCTCAAAATAGTGTCGAAGCTCATGCGATAAATCCAAATAATAAGTCGAACCTGCTTTTGCCGGAGGTAATGTTGCAACCCGACGTGGCAAGAACACACAATAAAACATGGAAATTCCCTGAAAAAATATTTAGTCTTGCTGCATGACTGCGAAAGGGCTGTTTAGCACGTCTGAGCCTGATCTGATCCGCTGAAGACCCATCAATAATATATAGGATTTATGTTGAGACATGCACATGACCAAATCATTCACCTGAAATGTCAATAATGTTCTTCAAACTAATCTCTAACAATTGGGGCCCTTTAACATGACGAATCTAATACTTGGTATCAATAAACATGTCATCATGTCATTGTTGTCTAAGCATATGAAGTTTATGAATGCCTGCAACGGTCTTCAAGTAACTAAGCATGCATATTTCTAGCTAATCCTATTGGATCGGTTTAACCCAATTTATTCTATGTAGCAACATCTCATTCCATCATTCAGCCATTACAAGCTGCTTGCATTTGGCGTGTGTGTGTGTGTGATGGCTTTCTTGTCCTCATAATAAAATTAAATTGGATATTTTGCAGATTATAGATCAATATTTTTTTAAGACAGTAAAAAAAAATTATCACGTCTATCCAATTTTTTAACATTTTTTCTAAAATTTTAAGAAAAGTTTTGAAAGAGAAATTTTAAAAACTAATTCTATAAAAGTGGTTCAGAATCGAAGCAGATTCGAAAAGAATAAAAAGATTGAAAGAAAACACAATAAAAATTTAGATTAATTGTGTTTTAAGATTCCTACAATATATAAAGGGATTTTTTCAATAAATGTAGCTTGGTTTTTAAAAAATTCAACAAAGATAAAAAAGAAAATTTAGTATCAAATCTAAAAAAGAAATTATGCAAAATAGTTCAAAATTATGGATTTTTTAATTCTTCATCGTTTACTTTTGAAATTATATCCCTATAATTTTCAAAGTACTCCAAACAGCATAAGAATATATTTTTAAAAAAGATATCTATCGTTTTTAGGAAAGTCCAAGTCAAATTATCAAAACTTGGTAACCAAAAAAAATACAACATGAAACCTCAGAAACAAAATTAAAAACTGTTTGTGTTACAAAATTAAATGTTAAATGTTAATGCAAAATTTGTAAAAGATATCTATAAAAGTTCTTTAAAGTTAAAATAAATCATTTTTCCAATAACTGTACTGTCATAACTAAAAAAAAAAGAATGATTTTTTGTGAATATAAATTGTTTGCATAAATGTGTTGTGAAATTAGGACGAAACATTATCTCGTTTATTATTCAATTCACTAGAATTTTAAAAGTTTAAATTAAGAAATTAAAATGTCATAATTTCATGCCTTTCTGCGTACTCACGTACTCAATTAATACAAAACAAAAATGGTAAGTAATAATGTTATAAGATGATATATTTTATGAATTAATATGCTGTAGATCAGAATTAAATTTTATTGCAAAGCAACAAAAAACTGTACACTTAGCACAAATTATAGTACAGAAAATTTACTGCACGTACCAATCAATACTCATAGAATTCTATTTATAATAAGCTGATAAGTGATATAAGATTCTGAAACATTTATTGTGGAAATTATGTTAGAATTTATAAATTTTAAATCACTTACAAGTAAACTGAGGCATTCAACCATAGTGTTGTGTTTTTCTCATGGCGTCATACGACATAAACGTCCATTATTATCAAATACCAAGCACAAATATAAAAAATATAAAATAGTCTTGAAATTTACAAAATTATAATTCGTGGAGTAACAATTTCTAACTTTAAAAAGGAAAATTACAGCTTAAAATAATAAAAAATGAAAAATATATAGTATAGTACCTTTTTGAAAATCTATATCACATTCCAAATAAATAATTTCACTATATAAATGAATATGAATAATGTTATCTAAATTGAGATACTTTAAAACCATTTTTTATTATACCAAACTCTTAATATACAGACCATATGTTTCATATGCCTTTTATATATTTCTTTTAAAAACATGAATTTTGGGTTTTTAATCACTTCTTACTCAAAAAGCTTATTCACAGTTATATAGACAACAAGTAATCGATTAAAAATCAAATGCAGTTTCATAACCATATTTCTAAATTTCATCATAAGGAAAGACACAATACCTTTTCTCTATAACCAATATTACCTTTTGATATCCCTTTTAAAAATATTTTTAAGATTTATGTTCCGCATTTTTGAAATAGCGTTTTATTAAATGGTACAGAATGATTATTGGGTGTAGAAAATGAACATAAGATTTTAAGTTTCAAAACATATTATTAATAATTTAAACAATTTTTCCTGGCCGTTTTGTATTAAATTTTTCCTATTAAATTTCAAATAATGTTTCACTTAACATATCCTAGGAATAGCCGTCTAAATTTCGAATTCTTTTGTTTTTACTTGTGCACTTTTTAAGCCCCCTGACAGAACTGTCAATGATTTAAGAAGATTGACTGTTTTTAAATTTCAGTTGCGGCCAACTAGGTCAAGAATACGACTTCGCTACTTCATGCGAATGCTACTGCTTTATGATACTGCATTTCTTTAAATTGTACAACTCCTTTTGCAGAGGGGGCAAGTTTGAAAACCTCACAAATAGAACACCGAAGTGAAACAACCACGCCCGAAACAGGACGCCCAGAACACTAGGAAGACGCTCTATCCCCTAAGTTTGGACGCCAGCAACTTTCAACTACTATCCACTTGTGAACAGGAGCTCTGTCTGATCCAAGTTTGTTTATAAGGTTTAAAATTAGCTTCAGGAAATGAAAACAAGTATGAATCATAAAAAAAGGTAATTTACTAAATCGATTTATCCCAGCGTGTAATTGGCAATCAAACAATTTATGGCATTTTTTTACGAAAGCTTTAAAAAATTTCGTTATCTTTTATTACATGAGTAAATATTTTCAGCATCGATTCAAGTATATATATTATTGCAAGGA
>JAOUZG010022729.1:0-11159 GCA_026289955.1 Argiope argentata
ATATATATATATATATAAGCTTTTTAAAAATTATTTTAGACTTATGCTTATAAAATATGTAAGTATTTCTTAAGAAGAGATTTGAAGTCTTAAATTTTTTTTTAGTTCTGCATAATCTAGAAAAAATTAAATAAACATGTTTTTTTTTCCAAAAACTGTTGAAAACTGGTGTCTTATGGATTATTATTTTAAAAGTGAGAGCAGTTTTGTAAGCAATTTTTGTTATTAATGTGTCATAACTGTAACTGTCATTTTTATTGAATGATGTCCAATATTCCGTCCTTTTGTCCAAATACCATTATTCAGGTGCTTTTGCGTCTTCAATATTTATATTTCATTTCAAATCTGATTTTTTTTATTGACAAATAATTATTTTTTACTTACAGATTGTTTTAATTTTGCATACTCTTGTCTCATATACAGATTATAAAATCCATGAATTAATTCAATTCTTTTATGATATAACAACGATAGGAATTTCCAATGATGAAATATAATTATTTAAGATAATTTGAAGTAATTGTGCATTTCATACTTATTTAGAAAGTTATTGCTTCTTCAAAATACATTTACATAACAAATTTAGTCAAGTTTTGCTGAGTTTTGTTACCTATTTGTTAGCTCATATGGAAGGATAAAGTATCAAGGATCTGAAGGAAATTGTGTGAATTACTTCTCTCTTTATTTATAACAAAAATTTCAATGAGGAAAAATTAAATCTTTTGAAAATTGAAGACTGAATAGGGGGGAGGGGATTTGGTATTATCAAATGGTTAGGTTGTAAGGTGTAGTAAATTAGAATATTTTATTTGTTGTACATCAAATGCATTATTGTCTTTTAGATAAAATTAACTGAAATTTTAAACAATCTTTGAAATTGTAAAAATAAAGCGTTACTGAACTTCATAAATCATAATTTCCTTTCACTAAAAACTATAAATTATAATCACATTTTGAATAATCATGAATGCACATTTTCTAACTCACATTCAAAAAGTTTATGCATATACAGGGATGGCAAAATGATTTTTTTTCTAAGTTTTATATAGAATTTTATTTTTTTCTTTCAAAGAAGGAGCCTTTTTTTTTTTTTTTAAATATGTGTGATTTGTCTGCACATTTATAAGATATGTCGGTTTGGCTCAAATTGTTATAATTCAGAATAGATAGGAAAACAAATAGAATAAAAGATAAAATGCTATTTTATTTCATTTACTTTTGCATTTGGCATGAAAATATTGATTTTCTGTAAATTTTCTGTATTTTATTATCATTATTATTTTTTGCATAGTTTTTTTACAGACATATTTTCCTAAGAAATTTCTTCTTTAAGTTTCATATCAATAGCAAAATCCTGTTTTATATCAAAATGCTATGTATTTATTTTTTTAAAAAGTGTATTTAATTCTGTAAAATTAAGATATACATTTATTCTGAATTCCTAAAAAAAATTTACTGTTGTTTGATATTGTTTTTTTTAACCTGCTTTCAATTTTTTTTCACACACTTCTTAGTGAAACAAAAATTTGTAAATGTATGTTCTTAAAGGCAGAACATTATTTAAAATGTTTGGAACATAATTCCAAATTAATTAATTTAATTTAATTTTGATTCAATGCATGCAGTGCCACCTGATATTTAATTTTGAGAAGTGTATTACAAAATCAATAATGTCTATAATAATGAACTGTAAATTATTCACTGCAAAGTAAGAATTAACTTAAAGATCAATTCTAGTTTTTGGTTCAATATTAAAAGTTATTTTTTAAATGTTTTCTTTAATTTAAATTCAAAAGTAAAGAAAATATAGTATTTAAAATAAAAACACTTTATTATTATTTTTAAGAACATGAATTATAAATATTTTTATATTTACTTTAATCCATTGGTCATAAACTGACAAAATAATAATCATTTTATTTTTGTAAGTTTTAGAAAAATGTGGGGAGGAAAGGGGTGTTTTTTTTATTCCTTTGTTTATGAAAATTTATTCTGCAATCAATAAAAATTTCACATGATATCACCAATAATTATGTGCCAATTAACTATCTTCTCTGATCAAAACATAGCCATCTCTGTCAAAAATTATCTGTAACATTCAAGTTTTTCATTATTTTTTTTTAAACAGCACTGTACATAATATTGCTTCGGCTGCATTTTCTTCATAAAATCTTCAGATCTTTTATACAGAATTGCTGCATTTTGTCATTTTGTTACTGCCTTTAGATAATTCATAATCTACACTGATGAACTTTTTACTCAAACTGATTCACTGGCCATAATTCTTGAAATTTTGCAAATTTGAACTTTTGCTTTTTATTGCAAATAAGTAGGATTTTAAGAGAGAAACAATTTAGGTAGCCATCTATTGTAAATTTAGACTACCTTGTTAAATCTAATGACTCTAGATAAGTTGATTTTATTAGTTTAGCTTATTAAAGCCATCCTGCATAAATTAATCAGATTTTCAAAAATGAGATTATCTAGAACATATTTTAGAATTCTTTAAAATTTTAGCCTTTGACTACAATTTCTGCACTCTTATTAAATAGTTAGAATAACTTTAGTGTAATATTGGAGAATTATATTTGATCTAAAAACTTAAAATATTGGAATTTCTGGTTCAGAATGAACTGCATATTCGCCTTTTAGTAAATGAAATATATTACTAATTTTTAATTCAGATGCTCTCCTCTAATTATATAAAATCATATTCCTGTTATAATTCTTCTTGTTATAAAAAAGGAATCTATTCTGCTTAAAAAAATTATATTCTATTTCAGTTTGAAAATGAAATGGTGTTTGGTACAGTTGATAAATAGATTACAGTTTATGAATGTAATGTATTAAATAATTGAATAACTATCAAATTTAAAAAATAATAATAATATCTTACAGATTTTATCAAATTTTTATGTTTGTTAAGACATGATTCCTTTTAGGGTTATGGAAATTAATTATCACTGTGATGATAGTTAATTCTTAACTTTAAACTGTTATCATTGTGTTATTGTGTAAAAGGGATTCGTTTTTTGTCTTTATTTTTAGAAATTAAATTTTTTGGACTCCTTAAACCCAATGAATCTGTTGAATCATGTGTTTGATGATTACAATTTTTTTGGGCGAATAATTTTCCATTCGCTCTATAGTATTGTTTGATTCTAATCCTTAAAAAGCAAAAACATATAAATGTTAAATATGAATATTATCTATTTACATATCTGCTAACTAATTATGGACAAAAATCAGAAATTTTTTGTTACTATCCTGGAAACATTCAAAATATTTTTGACTACGAATGTTGTGTCAAAGATTTATAATAATTTGACTTTCATTCAAAATTTTTAACAATAAAAAACATTAGTTTGAAAGAAAAGATTAAACATGTTGTTAAGAATATTTTTGGTATATTTTAAATTTAATCATGGCGAAAAGAAAAAAAAAAGATTTTCCCCCTCATAACATTAAGTATTTGAATTTAAAATAATATGTATTTTTATAAAACAATTTTTTTTAAGCTTCGAAAAAGAAATTGTTTGCTTTTTATGTTTTTGTGTGTGGCATCTTATTATGTTCAGAAATAGTAAAAGTTACCTTAGTTGAACTGCTATATTTTCCCTTGTTATTCAATATTTATAAATTAACAATTACTAATTATCAGCATCTTTAAATGGAATCAGATTTTGAAGTTCATTGAAGCAAATTTGAATAGAATTTTTTAAATTGTTTAATTTCATTTCTTAATTATTGAAGAATATTATGGAGTATTAAAGTATAATAATCAAACAAAAGAAGTTCCTTTTATGACAGTTGGCAGATATGTATAAAACATATTTTATTTAACTATGTATTATTTGCTAAATGAAATCCATTATTGTAAACTGACAAATTTATAAAACTATTGCATATATCAATCCAAAATCGACTTATTAATTGTTTGCATTTATCATTAAGTTCTTTTCCATTTTCTGGCCATTGTATGAATTTTTAAAACGTTTATTGTTGTTATTAATCTAAATATTTTTTAATTAAATTAATATTTTTTTCAATTTAAGTACATGAATTTTTGGACTAATCATGCTACCTTAAATATATTGTACATTTTTCACATGTAATTTACAATGTTATATTGTAATATTGCATTAATGCGTTAGAATTAGAAAACAGTGCATAGTATTTAGTTCGATTTTTTAGTCAAATTCGAAGCGGAAAGTACGTCAGATATGTATTTTTGTACTTCATGAAGAAAGGAAAAGTGCCGTAAGTTTTTTAATCTGAAAGTAGAATGATATAGAAGCAAATTCGGAAGAGAATTCTAAAAATATGCCGAGACCAATGCAGGCTTTGTTTGGAAATGAGCTATGTCACAAAAAGAACGCAGGAAAAAAAAAGTGCCTTTTAACTTTTAAGTCAAAGGTTTTTGATTGAATGTTAGATATTAAATTATCTGCTTCTTAAAAAGCAAAATTTAATATCAATACAAAAGTTATAAATATTATCACAGGTCTTAAAACTATTTTTGGTTTTATTTCTCCTTTTATCTTTATTCGAATGATTGATATATTATTATTTTTTTAAAAAGGGAATTTTTAAAAGTCTAATAAACAGGAAATCATTTATTCTCCAAATATTATTTTATTAAATTGTTTAGATGAGCAAAGGAAGAAAGAGAAAGAAGGGAAAATATATTCGGGAGAGTACTTATTTCCGATATTCCCTCTCATCTGAGATGAACTGTTAGGAATTAAAGCATCAGTAGGGATATAGAACACCGTTTTTCCCTACTTGCATATCAAAACGATTTTTAACACGAATGGGAGATTGAGTTGAAACGAAAGGCTTCTGCTCTTTTTTTTTTAATTTAATATTTCGTGGAATTATATTATTTTTCAAATCGGATTATCATTAAAAGATATTAACAATAATTTATCTCCCTTTTATTTTTAATAGAATTGAAATTTCATTAAAAAGTCTTATAAGAAATAGGATATGAACGAATTTGTAAAAAAAAATGTCTGGTGCTGTTGCAGCTGAGCATCTCTGAGTAGAACGAGGTATTATTGGTCGAGAGCTTGTTCTAGAAATTCTTCCGATTTAATTGTGACGTCAATGAATGTGTGTGATGTACTTAAATGAAGATGAGCTGTGCTACAACTATATTTTCGTTGCAAACTTGTCATGTCTTGGTTTCCACATGCCATTTAAAGATGTTCTTGCTTTTCTGTATTCTTTTTTCAAAACTTTGTTTATAAAATTTAGTCAAATATGAAAAGATTTTCATTTTTGTAATGAAATTTTTGGGGATTTATGCTAAAAGAGACCCAGGACATTTACCTTACGGATGTAAATATTTTATCAGTATAATGCTTTCAACTTCTTTAGATTTATATATATATTTACACCAGAGATAAATTTTAAAGGGGTCTACTATTTCAAGCTATCATCTATTGTGCAAAAATTTCAGTAACTTAAATGAAAATCAGATCAGTGCTCACCACTTACAGGTATATTGTTTTTCATTTAACACTAAAATCGAAGTATTAAACTTTATTAGAGATAGAATTATGGCTTTTTTATTAGAGTTATCCAAATGAGATGGAGTGATTTTATTCATAACTCGAATTCGTAGTGCAGAATAAAAGTTTACAACTAAAAGAATTAAAAAAGAAATCAGAATCAGAAATAAGCTGTTCTACCTTTTTAGTAAATTGGAATATAAAGTTTCATACATAATCTGGATTAGTTTTACACCAATAAATTAATATTGGAAATCTTAATTTAAAAAAAACATTTTCAGAAAATTCTTATAAATTAAGGTCTTTCTGAACTTAAATAACAAATATTTTTGTCATTATTCGGCTGTAATTTATTTTAACCATCACATAATATGAAATTAATTATACTGCACCTTGAATAACTGAAAAAAACATAATAAGTTAAAAATAAATTGGTAAATATTGTAAATTATTTATCAGATAGTTCGCTGGGCTAATGTCCTGTGCTCCACTAAAAGATTAAATTTTCAGAATTTTCATTGTTTTTTTTTTTTTTGTAATGGAAATATTTATTATAAATATTTAAAACTTGGTTTATGCTGCTTTTGAGTGTTCCGAAATTCATTTCTCGGTTTTAATTATTCAAATTCAAATTAAATTAATCTCATCTTTTCCTTCAATTTTTAAAATATATATATATATTTTTTACTTAACATAGGACTCAAATTAGGGACTTGTAGCAAGCGGTTAAGAGCTCTTGATGCTCTGAAAAAAATATTGTGTGTGGGGGGGGGGGGGGTTGCAACAAAAATTTTTTTTTTACTTTTTTATTTGTTTTGGTTCAGCAAGTATAATCCAAGTTTTTTAAAATTTTATTTCATCTTAAAATTTTTTTTTTAGTATACCATTGCGTTATATATACCCCAATAGGAGAAAGGTTGATAATCTTTTTAAATAAATTTCAATATTTTTTTATTTAATAATTTTTAGCCATTTACAAAAAAAAAAAAAAAAAATTCTATAATTTTAGTAAATATT
Organism: Argiope argentata; assembly: GCA_026289955.1. Classification (NCBI taxonomy): domain Eukaryota; kingdom Metazoa; phylum Arthropoda; class Arachnida; order Araneae; family Araneidae; genus Argiope; species Argiope argentata. The sequence continues at coordinate 6,534 of JAOUZG010022729.1, forward strand.
TCCAGCTCTGTAACTTAAGGATTTTTTTTCGCTTACACAAATTTGATGGCCCGAGTCATGTGAACCACCAAATCGAGCAAGTTTGGAATGATCTCAATACTACACTAAATCAGGAGTTGGCAATACTTCTAATTACGTTTATGTATGCTTACGCATCAAATAATAAACAAAGGGTTTGTTCCAAAAAATAATTTTTTTCTGTCTTAAAATTTTCTAATAATGCACTTTCGAAAATGATGTTGGACCTAGTGGTTGAGTTTTTTAATCGAGAACCGGTTGATCTCGAATTTGACATCTAAATTCAACGAAAAACTGCCATGCTGACCAAGTTGAATTCTTATAGAAATAATGTGGAAGTTTTGCTCCATTATTGTTATAAGATTCCAAGATTCTTTTCGCCAAAATATCGAATTTCCTCTATAAATAGCCCTCCTGTTTCTTTTCTTTCTTTTTTAAGCGAGACGTCAATTACTAACTCTCGCACTTCTTTTAAAATTGCTGTTGTACATTTCTTGGATCCTTAGATTGCAAGAAGTTGATGGAAAATGCTTCTTATTATCATGTAAGAACATGTTGTTTTGGTTAGGAGGTTTTGATGTCTCCGAAATTTACGGGCAAAAAATATTTTTACCTGCTTTTGCCAGTAATTGCACGATTAATTATTAAGTGTGCTTCTTTGAAAGCGGATGCGTTTACAAAAGGTTGACTTGCTTTTACCAGTATTGCTTTCTTATTATTTCCGCTTCTTTGATAGCAGATGCGTTTTTAAAAGGCTGACGAAGAACTATGATATATAACTGTTATTTTATCTCAAAATCGGTCGAGCTCCAAAACTTTGTCGGCCAACTAGATAAATTGAAAATGAAAGTTTAAAAAGAAACATCATAATATCTATATACACCTATATAGAGAGATAGGGGTAGAGACCGATAAAGAAGTCGCGTGATTGTTTCAAATCGTTTTATACTGGTTAATGACAAATTAGTTAAGACGAATTATGACCTAAAAATAATAATGTTCTCACATGATAACTTGAAATGTGCGATCGCGTATTTCATTTTTGTTTATTATTATTATTATTTTAAATTTCGTGAAGTTTTTAAGAGCATTCTGCAAATACGATTCCGTAAATTAAAAACAAAAATACAAATTCTTGAATTCCAAAGCAAGAATTAATTAATTATTTGTGTATTGTTGTCAACTCCTGTCTGTTAAGATGGTTAATCGTTAATTTATATAAGTAATGCATGGACCAGCACGATAAATGGTAATTTAGCGCACAAACAATAATTTATATTAAAATATCACTGGAAGTCATCTGTATTTGGTAGTATTTGATTTTTGAATAATTTACTATTCCTTTTTAAATAGAATTATGTATGTAAAATAATTTACCATTAATGTATTTAATCATGTCACTTGATGTTTTCAGAGTTAGGATGGAAAAAAAAAACGTCTGTTGACTTTTATTGGATGTACTGTGTATATTATGATGTTGTATTTGTTGCTATATGAAGAAATGTACATTTTTATACTGAAAACAATCATCTGCTGCTACCGTTATACTTTTCTACGCGTTTGATATTCTGTATGTTCTGAATGACATGCCTCACAATGTAAATTTTGTTTGTATTTTGTATTCATTCCGTTGTTTTTACTTTTAATATTGCTTCGATGTCTCCTCTTTTTCATATTCGTAGCTTCTTAGAATCGCTGTTTAATTGTTTGTTGTTGATGCTGCATTTGTTGATACAATTTACTAGATTAAGTTGTTGCAAAATTGTTTCTTGTATTCAAATTAAAGAAGAAAAAAATGAGACTGTGCCTTTAGCTTTGAATTGTTGAAATGCTTCAATTTCAAAGTAGTTTCCATGATCGAAACATTATGACCAAAGATGATTATGCGAAGTGCAGAGTGTTTCAAAAATTCAGAACAACTTCGCAAGTCAGTATCTTCTGATCAAATGAAAATAGATAGGGGTCTTTAGCACTAAAAAAAAAAAGATTTTTTTTTTTGAAAACTACGGCTCTAGAATTTATTTGCCTCTTTTATAGTTTCCAATTAATAGAATAAAAAAAATCATCGCAGTAGCCATTTACATTGTGCAATGTATCGTCCTCCATTCTGGAGTTTAATTGTCAGACGAGGAATCACACATTTTTGACAATATTTATGTTATGTTCTGAAAAGCATCAGAATTCGTTCTTAATAATATTTAAATTGTGATTTCTCATCTGGTAGCCAACCCTAGTAGCACACCGATATTGTACAATATTGATCAATATTCACAATATTGTTTAATATTGTTTATTATCATATAATATCGCACAATATTGTACAATATTAGGTTACAGGATGTGCTACCTAGGAAAGTCATGAATGGAGGATGATACATTGAACAATTGTGAGTTGTTACTTGAACTGATTTCTTACCCTGTACAATATATCACTGCGTTAATTGTTGAATCATTTAATGGCATTAATTGAAAAATATCCGGTCAATAAAATGTGATTTTGTGGCGGGAAAAAAGGATTTTATATTAATTTTTTGTAACTGAGGCCGTTTTTCTATCTTCATTTGCTTGAAGACTATTATTGATTTTTGAAATTGCTCTGAATTTGTGAAATATCCTTTATATCGTTTGCTTTAATATACTGGTGTCCATGAATTAAAGAGACAATTACACTTAATAAAAAATAATCAGAGTAATTAGTAATTTTATTGTACTAATAGAATAAATATCAAATCAAAGAAATAGAATGCCATGAATAAACAAATCTATGGAATATAAAAAGAAAATGTACTAATTTGTGTTTTTAGATATATGCAACAAAATCACCAAAATTTGATCACAATTTCCTTAAAGAAACCTAAAACTATCGATCTCTCATTGTAATTAACGTATTGTATTGAGTACGCATATTCTGACCTTCTATTTGTAAGAAGTTCGAATTAATTCTGCTATTTTTGTTCAAGTAGGATCTTTTTGGCTTACTGTCGGGGATTGAATTTTGTTATGCATATTTCAAATTCATTCTATACATATTCGATAAGAAATTAGGCCATTCCATTTATGAATTCCTTCTTTCTCAAGGAGATTGTCGACACTTATTGCAAATACTGTTAGTTCACTGAGTGAAGCGAGGGGTCATGACTGTCCCTTCCCCCCCCCCAAAAAAAGGGAAAAACCTTAGACAAAAAAGAAAAGCTTGACTGCATGCGATCAGTTGATTATACAATTTTATTTTTGTTCAAATAAAAGAAAATATTTGGTGGGAACTGGTCAGATAAAAGAATTTTATATATATATATATATATATATATATATATATATATATATATATATTATATTCCATCATTTTGTGAATGGAACAATATATTTATCTACAGTTTTCTGTCCAATTGGAATTCACGGCAAATCTATTAACGTTTCTTTTAGTTGAAAATTCTTTAGAGATTATATCTAATTAGTTTCCAGGTAAATAAAACAATTTTAGTTGCCAGCTGCTGTTAAATTTTCGAGTGCATGTTCGCCGGTAACTGTAATATCAGTTTGACAGAAATTGTCTGATGATTTTTGGGTTTTTTTTTTCCAATACAACAGTTCTTATTTACAGTAGCTTTTGCTGATTAATTTGAATTATTATTTCTGGTAATTGTACAAATTTTATAAAATATTTTTCACTGTAATCTAATAAAATTTTTCTCCATTCTGAATTCATTAAAGGGTTTTTATTGATCATTTTTTTTTTCAAATTTAGTAATTTCTTCTATTATTCTTCAATTACATCCCGTTTTATCTTTCACCCTTTTTATTCGATTTGCATGCCTGTCGCGGTTTTCGAACCATCTTTATAATTATTGTGTGTTTGGTAATTAAGTTCACTCCCAAATTATTTTTGTGTTCATAAAAACTAGCATTCTATGTTTGTCCTTTAATTTGTGGACACCAGTGTAAAATTTAATACAATTAATATTTAACATCTCTAATAATTCCCTTAATCTTGTTTTTGTTACAAATCTTTATCCATGGTAACCAAAAAAAAAACTAATCTCAATGCTCACTTGCACTTAATGCGAAAAAGAAAAAAGCAGCTTATTGTATCTCGTCCTTGTGTTCTGTGCTTCCTTCTTGAAATTGTTGTGCGATTCATTGTACTCGATTTTTCCTTACCGAATTCAGTCTTTCAAACTTGTGACTAGTGCGTAAAATTTACTGCAAAACAATTGTTACGTCACACTCTACTATTAAAAATTTGTCTTTCACTGCTCAATAAAATGAACAACTGAAACTCTGGCGTCTGGTGTGTGTTGATTTCGAGTGTCTCTCTTTGCATACTTTAATTTAATATGGGTTTTTTTTTAATAGGTACTTTACCGTTAACCGGGCGGCAGCGAAAAATCGCCAAAACAATTTGATGGAATTTTTACATTATTTGGCGATTTTCCGCTTTAAAATCATTGGAAGGAATGTATCGAAAATCTATATTATATGGCGATTTTTCGCTTCAAAATCGCTGAAAGAAATTTGTTGGAATTCTACATTATTTGGCGATTTTTCTCTTTAAAATCACTGTAAGAAATTTTGCGTAATTATTCATTATTTGGCGATGTTTCGTTTTAA
>JAOUZG010022729.1:11169-39908 GCA_026289955.1 Argiope argentata
GCGATGTTTCGCTTTAAAATCCCTGTAAGAAGTTTGGCGGAATTCTACATTATTTGGCGATTTTTCGCTTTAAAATCACTGTAAGAAATTTTGCGTGATTATACATTATTTGGCGATATTTCGCTTTAAAATCCCTGTAAGAAGTTTGGCGGAATTCTATATTATTTGGCGATTTTTCCGCCAGGCTAACGGAAAAGTACCTGTAATATTTATGAATTTTTAAAAATAGAATTTTAGAATAGAAGTGTTAGAGTTGAGAAATCTTAACATATATATCGGTGACAACTATTAGATTTCATAATTTAATTTGGTTTTTAATTAATTTATTGTTTAGATTTCAATTAAAAAACAAAAAGAGACATTTTTCTGAATGCAACTCAAAGCTATTTTGATTGCAAGAGAAGAAAGGAAAGGAGAGAAATTCTGCTACTGAACAAAATTGAGGTAAAAAATTAAATATGATAGAAAAAAGGCATGAAATTAATTTAGAATTGGTGGAAGTAGTCACCCCTAAACTTTCTTGCATACTCTCCAATAAATTTGCAATACCAGAGAACGCCTTCTATGGCATTGGCGTATACTAATTACGAAATATTAACTTTTAATAAGGATTTAGGAATCTTACCGATTCTATCGTGTTATACTTGGCGATAATCCCTGGCATGCCATAAATAGTATACAAAAATCAAATTTGTGCATTTTCCAGAACTATCTATTTTTCGCCAAATCTCGCCAATAAGTTGCCAAAATCACTAGAAATGTCGTTTTTATGTAAAATACGCCTAAATTGCACCATTTTCGCCCCAAAATCTGAGTATTTCAGATCTGTCTGAAGTACTTCAAGACGAAAACAAATATTTACAGAAATATTTACAAAGTTTGCAACAGAAGAAATTAAAATATTTGCTTTCAAGAATTTTATATGCGTGTATAAATTTGAAAATAACCCCCATTTCCCCTCCCCTCCCAAAAAAAAAGAAAGAAAAAGGAATGGTGATCGAGGAAAAGTAATAGATATGGTGACAAAAGAGGTCTGTCGATTCCGCATTTTTACCTTTGTGCGATAAATGATAAAAAGGCGCAGTTAAGTTACTTTGCAAATTAAATCTGATCCTTTCTGCATTTATTTTAACGTGGTAGTGTTTTAAGGTGCAAGAGCCATCCAAGGCCATACTGCGCCAGGCATATAGTTTCAGCTTATCCTCCTGTAATAGAAGTTCTAGTAATAAGTATAATTTAGAAATATTTCATATTTAGGATCGTAATAATACTTAGAAGAGATCTAAAAATGTACAGAAAAACTTCTGGCAAAGTTTTACTTTTTGCTAGAGATTCAACCATTTTTTTTAAAAACAAATAAAGAAAAAAAGTCTTTGTATTTTGGTCAACAATGAAATTTTTTTATTTCAGTTACTTTATATTAAATAATTACAATTAATATAAATGATTTATCAAAATATGGTTGACTTTCGCGAGAATTGAATTCGCATTCTTCACATTTACGAGTGAAATACTAAAATCCTCGCCTTTTTCCAATTTAGTACCGCCTGTTAATTTCTATTTCATTACAAACTTCTAAAACTCTTTTTAAAGTATTAAAAATGATTTAAATTAAATTAATTAATTAATATTTTAAAAAAACTGTATTATCATCATGATCAAACATCATCCGCTGCAAGTTAAAAAAAATGTATTTGAACTCGAGTGGATGAATGAAAAGTATTTTATTAATGATTGAAAATTTGAATTATATATATATATATATATATATATATATATATATATATATATATAGGCAGAGTGTGAACTAATAGTAGGAACTGACAAATTAAGCCGGCTTTCTGGCACAGAGGTAGCGTGTCTTCCTCATGTTCTGGGAGTCCCGGTTCGGCCATGGTTATTCTTCTGTGTGCTTTCTCTGAGATTGCACGCCTGTAAAAAGGGACTGTGACGAGAGTGTAGCTAAGTCGTACTCTTGGCCCTAGTTGGCTCTTCTTGAAATAAATGAAGCATACCTTCGGCTTAAAATCTACTGATGTATCAGCGGGGCTTGTCCATGGAAAGTGCCATAAGTAACAACAACAACGGAAAAATAGCCCCTATCTAAATAATACTTTGATTTATAGATCCCTCGAATCATCTCTTATTTAGCTCTTATTCTAAGTATTATGTCCAAATCTTGTATTATTGTTGCATGCCCTCATTGGCTAGCAGGGGGGAAACAATACAGCCTCTGTTAGTCACAAGGACCATACTGTCGATACTGCTACGTTCAGTGGTGGCGGGGTGGTCGGCTTTATAGAAGAAGTCTCAAGGACCAGAGCACCTAGAAATAGGTAGAGGACCGACTTAGCTCTATCACACATTCGCTTGCACAGCCCCTTTTTACAAGGGGCGGGGTCACATTCCCATATCTCACAGATAGCACACAGAAGAACAAACGTTACATATCCGGGACTCCCAGAACAGGAGGAAGACGCGCTACCTCTGCGCCAGATAGTCGGCATGGCTAAATCTGATACCGCACGGTGTTATGAACACTTTCCAATGAATTAGTTTGTAGCAACGTGTATTGAGATTTCGACTCTCCAGTTTCCAATGCCAAACCTTGCATATTATTGGTTGAAGATGTTCCGATTGTTGATCGTTCTTGAACAAGAATCATCATTTGAAACAAGTCTTGAAACAAGAATCATCGATTGTGTGGTCACATAACTACATAATGCGAACCGATTTGTGCCTTTAACAGGTAAGTTATCATTTTTAATGTTTCGTCTTTACTTTTTCGTATACGAAATTTAGAGGAGCTATAGTCATTACAAATACTCAAAATTGAAATATGCTATGCATATTTCAATGTATCATATCAGAACAAAATTTCTTGAACAGCCAAGCACCTCATGCTCGTGCAAGTTAAATTATATTTGTATTCATTTTAATGGTTTCATCGAATGAGTCATTTTAGTATCGCAAACGATCCAAAAAAACTTTGTCTCGCATTGATTGATTAAAAAAAATCTCATTTCCTATTTATTTCGTTTCATGTAATCACGCGCTCAAGATGACATTTTTCTAGGTTTTAATTGCTATAGTCATTAACTTATATATTTTTAATTAGAGCTTTTGTAAATGGAATGGCAACACGTTATTAAAAGCTTATTATTATTTTTTAAATGCTCGTGCAAATAATTAAATTTTAATTCATTACCCACGCATTTTTGTTGATGCCAAAATCCTCATCCCAAAAACAACATCATTTTCCGACATGATAAAAAATTCGAATTCAAGGGTTTGATCATTTCCCACTTTTTAGACCTCCAGTTTAAAAAACACATTTTTTTTTTTTTTTTTTTTGGAAAATATCTGTTAGTCTGTGACAAAGATAACTAAGAGGAAATTGAGGATGATTTTTATCTTAACCAAGTATAGCTGGCCATGGTGTATTTTCTGTACATCAAAGTCGTTTCTTTCACCAAAGTTCTACTTGTAAGTGTGGCAACAAAGAAGGATCTATAAATCACGTGATCAAAGCCTATGCACTATGGCGAGAACACAGACCCAGATGGCGAAGAAATTGGATGCCTTGAGGTTAGAGAACTTATAAAATTCTTGTCATTAAATCTTTTATTGAGGACATTTTGTCAAGTCTTTTGTATACAGTTTTCTCCTGATGTAAAAAGTTAATACTCATTTAATGTTTTTTATTCATTTCTAATGACTTACAACTTAATATGTAATGTAAAATGCAATGATTTTATAGTATGATGGGCAAAGCAACTTACATTTCGAGTTCGAATTTTTTGATGATTACAATACTTTCTTTTCGTATACGAGAAAGTAAAAAATATATTATAAAATCTTAAATATTTCTAAAAAAAATTAAGGAGACACATTTTAACTGAGATTCATTTTGGATTCGACCATTCTTTAAAGAACTAGCCATTTTGCCAGTTTTATAGTGTTTTTTTTAAATTGCAATTAGTAAATTGAATTTTGCATGGAAATACGTAAAGCTGTATCAGAAATCACCATCCGGCAAATAATGGAGAAAAAAAAGATTCAAATAAAAAAAACGGCAGGAAGAAAAAACGAAATGGAGTGAGGCTTATTAAGTTATTTGAAACTGATAGGAAGAAAGATGTATATTTTTTTCTTTTCACTCTCCTATTTTCTCTCTTTTTATGGCTTTTTTATTCATGATTTTTTTTGATGTTTCAACTTTGTTTTAAAAAAAAACGTGAAAAATTGCGGATGTTAGCAATGATATTCAAAAATTTTTTTATTTGATTTAGTTTTAGTCGAATTCTTTTAATGGTATCGATTCGCTTTTCCCTCTTTTCTTTAAAGGATCATGTATTAAATTTTGCAATAAAGAAAAAAGATTATTAGCAAATAAAGATTTTTTTTTCAATTTAGTACTGTTTTTTTATTTCCTTCTCTACTAAATATAGAAAGAGGGAATATTCCAAGGATATCGTTTTTGCTTTTTCGTACACCAAATTTAGAGAAAATATAGTAATCACAAAAAAAAAAAAAAAAAAAAAAATCGAACTCGATATTTTGACGCATCTTTACATTTTAGACCTCCCTGACTTTTGAAGCACATTTTTGGAAGGTCTGTCGGTCTGTGATAAATTCGTACAGCTAAAAAATGTTTTGAGCCTTCACCCTTCAGGGGATTTTCGGGACATGAGGGATCAATATTTTTGGACGAAAGTCAGACCTGTCACAAAAAAATATCCGTTCTTTGAATCCTTGCCTGAGGATGACCCTTGTAAAAGTCTTCAGGCCGGATGCATCATTTTTTTAAATTTTTTTTCATTAAACTTAATACTTTTTCTAATTTGGTTAAGCTAATCTATGTTTTAGTGGTAGCAGCATTACCTCTCTCTAAATACAGTGCATCTTTTTATTAGTTTGGTTAAGAAATAATTTATTTTTAATTGAATTTCATAATGACTGCAAGTTTGATTAATTTCTTTTTGAGACTTCAATTCTAATATGCAAGGGTATCGATTGAGCCATTTTGAATCCTTTAAAATCAAAAAGGCATCTGTCATAAGTAGGTAAGTAAAGTGTACTGATAGTAAAGGGGCTATCTTAGAATTATTGCGACGAGTTACTGCGAAGAAATCAGGGTAGTTACAAAAATAATTTTAAAAAAAATGAAAAGATATTTTCCAAAAAGTGCAATTACAAAAATGTACTCCTTATCATAATAGGAATACAGAAAAAAAGTTCCATAGTAATATCTGTTAAATTGATGGAGATATTTTCGATTAAAATTATGAACTTTCCGTGATTTGAAGGGAAAAAAAAGAAAGGATTCAATCATAATGTATCTTCCTCTCCTCCCCAAGTGGGTTTTTTTTTCAATTGTTACTCTTAATACACACACTCCCTATATATATAATTTTGTTAAACTTTTCAATCGTTAGTAAAATGTTTTTTTATTTATCAACTCTAGTTCAAGTGAACTTTTTAAAACTTTTAAATGTTATTCGATGTTAATACAGTTTTGGCAAATATTAATTCATTAATTTTATATTAATTAATCAAAAACTAACTTTCTCTCCAAAAATCTTCATTTCTCCCCCACTGCCAAATAAGTAACTTATTCAGTTTCCCCCCCCCCACGCTATTGAGGTTAGACTTATCATATTTTCGACTGATTATTTTAAACGATTCTGTTTATTTTCTTAATGTTTGATGCATTTAAAATTAAATTTTGTTAATTAATCGATTTTCCCCATTCATTTTGATGTACTTTCGAATTAAAATAATACAGAATAAAGAAAATTAATATTCTGTTCAACATATTAAAAAAAAGAACTTATTCAAAGATTTTACTAAATATTTTCTTCGTGATTTAAGTACATAACTAATTTAACTATTTAAAAGGTGAGCAATCACAACTAGAAAAAAAATGTGATTAAGTTAGCTAGAAAAAAATAAAAGGGGGAGGAGCGCGTTTATTAATCTACTCCAGCAGAAAATTAACAATGACTCAGGGCGTAATATAACATTTGTATTAAATCTATAGTGTGCCCTCTACAATAACCGATTCAGTTATTGTAGATGCCAGGAGTATGACATTATCATTTCAATGTATTTTATTTCAAATAATATGGTTAAGTTAGATATAAGTTTACATATAAAAGCATCAATTTTTTTGTTTCTTATAGATCTTTCTTTGACTGGTTTTTATCTCCATTTACTGTCTAAGCATCTACGCCGTCGCCCTAGAGCGGCCAGACCTGGCCATTTAATCCCAACAACCACACTGAAGCTTCTATCATTAAAAAAATAATTTTGTATTAATTTTCGTGCACATATGCATAAATCTGCATACTACGAAAGTAGACAACTTTGCTTTCTACTAGTTACATTGGCATTTCATTTAATGCAGCAAGTTCCCTATTCCCCCCACCAAAAAAAAAAGCAAATCAGCAAACTAATTTTCTTTGCCCTGAGGGGTTTATTGATTTTATCAAGACACCGCCAAAATAGGTGACCGGATCCGAAAGCAAGTTCTGACCGTATTGTTCGAAAACAAGGCGCCACAATTTGCCGCCGGATGGAACACTTCTGTAGCTAGGGAACGATCCCGGCATTCCAGTCTTCGATCCATCCCAAATGAAGTGAAAAGAAGCCTTTTCCCCCCAAAAGGAAACTCCAGGAAATTAACTCAATTATCCGATTGAATAGGCAGCCTGAGTAACCGTGACGGTCACGTGACAAGCGGGACGTCCCCTGCCTGAATACCTTGTGATTAAGGGCCTGCCAAAGTGATCAAAGACCAGTGCCACCTCAATTCAGAACACCAAATCTATTTAGCGCGGGAAAAGCAAACAGAACACTTCGCTCATTCCGATAGAACATTCTCTTCGCTTCGAGTTTTGCTACTTTTTTTTTCTTCTCTTCCCTTCGCTTCTTCTGCGTTTATTATTATGATTATTTTCCGTTTTCCGGCGTGACTTTGTCATGTAATACAGCTGCCTTTTGAATGGCGTTGTTTATTTTCTTTTCGACACGAGAGGGAATTTGAATGCCAGCGATGGCAATAGTGGCTGATTGAATTTAGTTTGGCGCGACTTGGCTATTCAAATGCGTTTCCTTTTCCCGAAGAGAGAGAGAGAGAGGACTCGATATTATTTTGCCAGCAGCATACCAAAATGAGCATGTGCTGTCTGTCTGTCGACGTGATTGAAAATGGAAGCAGTTGCTCCAAGTTTTTGAAAAGAATGCGTTGCCGAGCTGTTTCAATGCGATGAATGGTTAAATCAACTCGGAAACTATTTGACAAGGGTTCGTTCTGTGGCATTGGTTGACAGTCATAAAATATGCAGGGAGAGAAAGTATTTAAATTAAGCGGGGAATTTCCGTTTGTGGATTGAATTAAAGAACAAACAATTGATGAATATTTAAATGTGTTGATTGCACGAATGCGAGAATTTATTCAGAAAAGAAATTAGATATTGTGATAAAAATTTGATTCAACTTACATAATTTTCAAAGTAAGTGCAAAAACAACTATGGTGAAAGCTTCGTAAGCCAGATAACATCCCCCGGAGACGAGTAATTACTTTTGTATAATGGTTATATTACCCAGCTGAAAACCCAAACGTTGCGAGTTTGGTCCTAACCGTTCCTCTACGCACAATCATTTTTAAGTTCTCAAATATAGAAATCAGAATATTATACAGAATTAACGGATTTATATTATATTGAATTTCATGGCAGGATTTATAATATTTGGAAATTTGCTTTAGTTTTATATTTAGTTTTAAATTTTTTAAAAAAATTTATCCGTACTAAATGGATTTTCCGTTTTAGATTTGTTTGTTTTTTTTTTGCTATGATTAAAGATTTATTTTATTGAATCTATATTTATAATCTCTGTAATCTTAATCGTATTCTTAATACATTTTTATAATTCATATTAAATTCTTAAATACAAATCAAGCAATATTTTTTCAATACAATTTCAGAATAAATTTTTTCCATATAATCCGTATAATTAGACAACTAACTAGAACATTCCAATTTATTTTTCCTGTTTTCATATCTTTAAGTAAATTCTGATTATTGGGTAAGATCATTCTTTTTAAGTATCAACTTAATGCAATTTCGATTTTAAAAAAGTTGATACATTGATTCTTTTTTCGGAGATTTCATTCGGAATTATCCTTGCAAATACAAATTCCAAATTCAACATATTATTTTAAATAGAAAACTGTTTCCGTCTAAAAATTCCATTACCAACAAATGAAAATATAAATATTTTAAAAATAAACATCGGAGTGGCATCAGATGCATGAGGGAAAGTCGTCAGATGAATTTACATCGTTCTTATCCTTAAATATACTTTTTTTCTATCATATTTTTTAATAGGCCTAAGCAAGCATTTTAACGCTTAGTAAAGTAAGTAACTTTACTTAGCTTTACGTCCCTCTCAAGACAAAATAATGATTAGTAATCCTTGACTTGTGACTTTATTTACTTAATGACTTTATTTACTTTCCTAACAACATGGTACATCCAATTTAGTTATTAATGTTTTTCTGTATTTTTTTCATTTGCATGACAATAATCATCCCCAAGCTAAAAATCGCCGTTGAACCGCTATTCATTAGTGTTGGTTTGTGTCAAATTAATTTTTTTCGGCCAATTTTCGCCAGTATTTGGCGGTAACGTAGTATAAATAGTAACTAAATATATTAGCAAAATATTGACAATAGATAGGGATGTTTTAATGATAAAGTCATAATAACGAATGCTTAAAAATTTATGGTGAAGAATTGACGATTCGTTGGCGAAAACAAACAATGTTTATTATTATAAGTCTCAAGGCTGCAACGCCATTTGGTTTTGGTGCTACATTTGGCGAGTTTTGCTCTTTCATCGCTAGTTAATAAGTACCAGATATCGTTATTTTAAATCACAAGTATTTAAAAGACAGCTGAGATAGTTAAGTGATTCTTGCCTTTAAAATTAATATCTATTTTTATTTAATTACTAATTCATCTATCGAAATTTCCTCCAACAATTAAGGGTACTTTTCCGTTAGCAGGTCGCAAATGTAAATTTTGAACCTAACAATTCCGTTGACAAAACAGTCAACGGAATTCTACATTATTTGTCACCTTTTTGCCCCCCTGGCTAACAGAAAAGTACCCAATTAGTACGTGTCGTTAGTTTTTAGGGTATAGATATTAAAAACTTAAAACATAATAATAAAGAAAAAAAAAGAGAAATTTAAAAATATTAAGCGAAATTTACGGTCGCAAATTTCAAGTTATCATGTGAGAGCATTATTATGTTTAATTCATTGTTCGTCTTAATTAGTTTAAATCATTAATCAGTTAAAACCGGTTTGAAAAAATCGCGAGATTTCTCCTTCCCTCCCTCTGACGATAATTTTTTTAAACTTTCAAACAAAGTTTTAGAACTAGACCGATTTTGAGATGAGGAAAAAAAAAAGCAATTTCGAAGAAACGTTTACTATTACTGGAAGCGGTTGTTATAGGAGGTAAAATCCAATGAATGTAATGCAGATTGATTTTAAAATCATTTTATAATATTTGCAGTATTTTGAGAAATACAATTAATAAGAATGCGCTTATAACGTCATTAAAGAATAAATATGTCGCGTGTTACAAAACTGCGATAGTTAAAAATTGAAAGATAATTCCGAAAAAAACCAAACGATAATCTTCCGAGCGCGATTGTTGTTAATTATTTAAAAGTAAGAAATCATAAACAAAAAAACAATTGATTAAAAAAAACGAAAATAAAATATATTTATCAAAGAAAAAAATCGTTTGCTTTTAATTTTTATTAATATTTTAATTAAAAATAGTTGCAGTTATAAAATGTCTGAAAAGGAATCGTCTGCTGAATGTCTGTTAACAGATTTAGATTATGATATTTACCGAACAATTCATTGCCAACGTTTTTTTCAGAGACACCACAGAACCCCATAACTAAAACAACATCATGTTCTCCACCTGACAAAAAATTACATCGAAAATGAATCATTATTTTTTTTAAAAAATTATTTATATTCGGAAACTTGCTTAAACTATGTAAAAGAATGCTTCTTCATATCGTTTTGATTCACAACCTTTTGGTCGAATCTCGGTTTCAGAAACCAGAGGATTCCATGTTCGAAACTGGATTCCACCTTAAATCCTTCATGTGTATTGGCTTGATGCACCTTAATGTTGTCATCGAATGTACAATGTATGTATATTTACACAAAATTTTACCTTCATTTATTTTATCATACACTGATATTTATACAATATTAATACACGAAACATCACAAAGAAACTAGTAGCAACTTACAATACAAATCTTTTTAATAATACATCTTCAAAAGTCATTAACAAATCAACAGTATTTCTTTCAAATCAAGTAAGGTTTCTGAATATATAATAATAATAAGTTCATAAAATCAACATCAGTATTGCGGGACTTTTTTACGCAGCTTGGAACATATCACATAACAATCTCTCTATCGGCACGGAGCCAATGGTCTTCCTGAAGAACACGTCCTCGATGACCGGTGGGCTGATTTTTCGGACTAGGGACAGAATGAGTAGCAGTTTGCCGAATCTTACCTTCGAAGGGGGTTGTTTAGTCAGAACGTACTCATGCAGCATGAGCTGAGTCTGATCTTGCAGCATTTCAACTTGCAGCGGGTCTCGTAGACCACTGGCTTCTGGAAGATACGAGAGAGTAAGATGCAAGAAAATTCTCTTCATCTTTTGGTTGAGTGAAAAGAAAATAGTTTAAATAGAATTATAAAATTAAATCCTTACGAATTCTTCAATTTTCATGTAGTCACATTTGCGAAGAAACTGTAGACAAATTGAACTCAAGGAAATATCATTAAGATAAAAAACCAGAATCCTCCCGGTTCAGTAACTGATAACGACATTTTATTTTCGAATGATACACGGGCAGCAAAGTACAGACAAAGTGTACACAAAACAGAACTTGCAGGCATTCTGATTACCGTAACAGTGGGCTTGTACGATGTTTTACGACGAGTTCAAGTTTAGATTGCAGTCTGATTCTTGTCGGACCTATATATGGAAAGTGCCAGGTACCCGTTACCACCATGAGAACATCATTGAACGTTACCGTTACGGTGGTGGAAGGATTTCCCGTTTGGGGAGGAATTATTCTGGGTTCCAGAACTGACCTGCATGTTCAGATTGGAACCATGACAGGTCAAATATATCGGGACGTCAATCTGGAACCACACGCAAGTTTCTTTCGGGGGTGCCATGGGCGTAGAATTCGTCTTTATGGATGACAATGCCCGCCTTCACCGTGTAAATATCGTAAACAAGTGCCTTCGATTGGAGGATATCACCCTTATGGACTGGCCAGCATTCTTACTGGATTTGAATCCATTAGAGCATGTGTGGGACACACTTGGCCGACGAGTTGCAGCTCGTCAATCACTTCCTACATGTCTACCGAAACTTCGGAGAGCATTGCTTGATTAGTTGTGTAATATTCCCAAAGATCAGATCGATAATTTGACACTCAACATGCCTCTACGTTGTAGAGACTGTATAGCGTCGTCTGAGAGGCATGCTTTGTTTTAACCATTATACCAATAATGTAATTTTGTAAATAGTTTTTTTGTGTGTAATTTGTTCTGGGAAGCAAAAAATTACACTTTTTATTCATGATATCAAACATATATCATCTTTTTTGCTTTCCACCTTTTGTTTATAAATAGGCTTTACAAATAAGTCGCATTTGTTTTGCTTCTGACTCTTTATTTTCCTGAATTTGTATTATCTTTAATTTATGGACATGAGTGTACATGAAATTTGATGTATGATTTTGGAACTACAATTTGTAATTTTGTGTCAAATTTTGATTTAAATATCCAAAAATAAGAATATCAGAATAAAGAATTTCACCTTTAATGTTCTTATGTTTGTAAAATGAATGTATCCGAGCAATTAAAAGAAAGAAAAATTGTCGATGATCGCTCGCTAATTGGCTCTTTCATAATTACTGTTCTCAATTGGCATCAGGTTAATAATACATAAGATCATTATTTTGTGAGTATAGAAGAAAAATTCTGAAATTTTCTCTTGCTGTTACAAAATTATCTAGTTTTCGTTCCATATTTGCATCTGTCGACCAAAACTGAAAAAATGACCTTGTTATTAATTCTTTGTGTAATTTTTATTCGAAATGCATCTTCACTTTTGGAATGCGGTTTCACCAAACAGATGCAATAGTAAGTGACTCACCGTGTCTGAAAAGTACGAGCGCTTTGAGACAGGAGAACTCCGTGTGATCCACCTGCTGTGCCACCAGTTGGGACATGACGTTCTTCATCTGGTGCAGCTGATTTGCCACCAGGGGTCGCTTTTCGGGAGCTATCAGCCCGACAAAGGAAAGGAAACCTGGAGACACAGAAACGAAAGAAAACTGTCAGATATCATGTGAATTGGATGGTCTTCTAGCTTATTAGCGTGCTTATTCGATAAGTTTAGTTTGTCACGATCACAACCTGATTTCTAATTTTCTTTTCATTTAATTTCTTATCATTCGTTTTGGCGAAATTTCCTTCAGCATCTTGGCGGTAACTCCCGAGATCCGCAGTTCTAAGGAAATAGCGATTGTGTTGTTAGTAGCTTACTGACTATAATTTCACTAAGCATAAAATTACAGAGTAACTATGCAAATATTCATTAATTGTTAAATTATTCGCCAAGAGTGCCCGTCATTTTGCACAGCGGTAAAAGATGAAGTTCACTTCTAAACCAACTGAATTATAAGGAAAATTGTAGAATGGGGAGAAAAATGTGCTTAACAATAATTTTTTTTGGCTCAACTTCAGATGGCCATCTAAAACAGGACTATTAGTTTGAGCCCAGAAATGTTACTGGATAAATGCATGGGAGGAGGGGAGAACGTTTTAATTTTTTTTTTTTTGAATAAAAAGCTATTAATCGAATACAAAACTTTTACATCAAACTTGAAAGTAATAAAAACATCTGTAAAATTAACGTATCAATCAGATCAAAAATAAATTTTTTTAAAGTACAAATCTAAAACATACTTTTCAGTATTTTAAAATTTGAATTAGATTTTTAGAATTCAATTTAGGTATCTCCTATAGGATAGAATAATTGGTTATATTTTCAGGTCAATTTCTACAACTTTTTGAAAAATTAGACTTTTTTTCCCTCCTCAACAGAGTCATTGGAATATGTCTTAAGTATGTTCCTATCATTTAAAATTGGCTAAATTATTAATTTTTCTAAAAACGTTATTCTAAAATAAATTACATTCGTTGGAATAACACTTTTACTAGAAAGCATGCGAGAAAGTTTTGGGGAGACCATTCTGATGTTTAATATATTATATTTAGTTTTAGTTTAGTTATGTTAACGTCCTGTTGTAAAGCAAAATAGTTGGTAATAAACAACATTTTGGGGCGGACCTAATAATTTTGAACCGCGGTCAGATAAAAAGGACGACATCTGAGCTGGCACTACCCTCTCCACACCACACCACACCAGCCGGAGGATGTTTGGCCTTGACGAATTTAACGTGCTACAAATCTCCTTACACGACGGTTCTTCGATGGAAAGGGGTGTCTCAAACATGAAACCTTTCAGTTTACACACAGAGACCTTACTATCAGGCCATCGCTATAATATTTTAGTAAGAAGGTTGATAGAATAAAAGTGATCGTGGTTTGTAATTTATACACTTAGTTGAGATTTATACTAAGCAAATTACTGTTCGTAATACAAAGCACTCCACATCATCAAGGTCATGCGATCACTTTTGGTCAATGACAAGAAATCGGCCCATAGTAGGAATTCCTTATCATTATGTGGTGTGGAGAGGGTGGTGTCAGCTCAGGTTTCGCCCTCTCCATCTGACAGCGGTTCAAAATTACGACGTACTTCCCAAAATAGCCCTAAGTGTTGCTTCACAACTGGACGTTAATATAACTAAACAACCAAACCTTATCATTATCTCTATAATCTAATCTGAAAAATAATTGGACTAGCAGCGCTCACAAGGGGACAATTATTGCCCGCTATAGAAGGTCACGCCTACTTCAATAACATCACGTGACCTCGGTAAGACAATGGTAAATAGTTGTCCCATTGCAATGATTAGTCGCCAGTGAACGCTTCTTTGCAATAGAATACTCTACCTTCTTGTAAAGGGAACCCCCATTGGGCTGCACTGAGGACAAACACATCGCACCACGATTCCTCCAGCAGAATGGCCTGGTCTCTGAACCCCAGCTGCAGAAAAGAGGGTATCCCCCGCATCCAGCGGATGGAGAAAAACAGCAACTTGGCAGCTGCCTCGTACACAGTGTCCAGAGGGTTGGGAGGGAAAGGCCCCAAGAACGCTGGGGGCAGAGTGGCCGTGGGCCCGATGACGCCGCATCGGGGGTGCTCGATGGTGACGTACGCGGGCCTGGGTATGCCATCCGGTGGGGGCGGCAGGTTGGTCCGGTACACTTGGGATGTCGGTGGTAGGTGCACTGTGGAGGTAGGACTTGTTCTGGGTAGTGTCGGCGGCGAGGAGTTCCTGGAGTCCGGGTCGCTGGAGACGCATTCTTCGGAACTTGATTTCTTGACTTGGCAAGGGCTGGAGGGTTTGAGATCTGGAAGAAGCATAAAAAAGGATTTTGAGAAAGAAGAGGTTGAATAACAACCTATCATAGCTAAGTATAGAGTTGCTATAACGATACGTTCAATATGTGTAGCTTTATATAATACTGCAATATAGGTGTTAGCATTCACTAAAATTTGTAATTGATTTAGTTCTTAGTACTGGAGCATGTAACCCACGCTGAGCGCATCCCCGAATGGGGATAGGGGAATGTCTCCGTTGGCTCATTCTGTGGGTGGTAAGAGGGAAATAAAATACCCACAGCGGTCCAAACAGGCAGAAGTCTAATCTCTGCGGAGGCAATAGCACCGCCAATTCTATTTGAAATCTTCCATAGTCACCAGGCTCCAGAATTAATGGATCTGCTCACCAAGGCTTTTGGGGGAATCTAAATTCTTTGTACTTTGCACATCATTGGACAAGACAACCACGACTACAACAACACTGACTTAGTTCAATCTATTACTATTGAATATTGTGAAAGTTTAAAACCAATTTTAAGGGACGCTTCGAAATTCTGTTGATTTATAATTTCGTACTAGGTTTTAGATTTTATTTTACTTTTGGAAAAGCCTGTTGTAATTAGTGATTTTAATATCTACATAATCATTTATGTACTTATTGCTATTTCAGATATGCAAGTAATATCTCGAGCTAACCAGAGACCATGAGGGAGACTTGATGGGGCAGCCGAAGAGCAACCCCACCCATCACGAAGGAACAAACGAACTTGATGATATTGGACATTTGCAAATAATAAAGAACCCTCTAGAGCGAACACATGGTGGTCATCAGAAAACTAAAGACAAGAGTTTTGGCAAAATATCTTTGATAAACGATTTAACGACTGGAATTTTACAGATTTCTTCGATGTCAGGAGGAATCCAATTTCTTAGCCATCTATGTCTATGTTCTCGCCATAGCATATAGGCTTTGATCGCATGCTTTATAAAGCCTTCTTCGTTTCCATTCAGACAAATCTAACTTATTTCAAAGAAATGGCTTTTGATATGAACAGTGAATAGATATAGCAATGATTAAACGTGTTGCCTTAAAATAAAGTAAAATATTTTTTAATTCTTTTCTCAGCTACTAAAAAGCAGTGAATCTGATTTTTGATCAGTGATCTACAGTGATCTTTGATCAGTGATCTGCTTATACAAAAAAGCCCCCCTTTTTTTACTGAATTAGCCACGGCAAGCTTAAAGAACTTTAAGATATGAAAAAAAAATCCAATAGCAATTTGTATGATCTTCGCTGTATGCCATTTTTAGATATTTTTTTCCCGTACGATAGGGATCTTCCTAGAGCTACGTCAGAGAACATGACAAACTATATAAATCTGACTTGGTTCTTCCTATAACAATGCCATTATTAGCTGCCGCCAAATGGAATTGGTGCTGACGTACTGGCATAGGGGTAGCGCATCTTCCCTCATGTTTGAGACGTCCCGGGTTCGAGTCCCAGTTCGTTCGGGCATGGCTGTCGTTCTGTGTTCTATCTGTAAGGTGTGTAAATGTGCCCTCTAGAAAAAAGGGTCTATGCAAGCGAATGTGATTATTGAGTAGCAAAAGTCGTACTCTTGACCCTGTTTGGCGCTACTACAAAACAAGAGACGCTGATTAGGCTTAAATCGCTGACTACCTCAGTGAGCTTGTCGATGGCAAGTGCCCTAATAAACAACAAATTGAATTGGTGCTTTGCGAATTTTACGCAGTCGTAATTTAATTATTGAAATTAGCTCCAATATGAGCTTTAATGCAGAAAAGGGATTCACCTCAAATAGTCTTTGATGCTTTTGGTGGTAGTAGGAAATTTTCGGATCTTCTGAATTAAAGAGGTCTTCTTAGAGTTACGGTTGAGAGTGTGACTAACTGTCGCAGATTAGATGCCCCCCCAAAACAAAGGCATGTGGGTTTTTTTAATGGTTACCGTCAAACAGTATTGGTTTCTTACAAACTATGCATCTATGTATTTTGTTTAGTTAATTAATCACCAAGAGTTGCATGGAATCTTAATGCAGACAGGGACTCACCACAAAGAGGCTTTGGTGCGTCCGGTGGGATGTCATTTTCAGATCTTCTGTACGATAGCGGTCCCCCGAGAGCCACGCCAGAGCTCACGTGAGAGATCACTGGACTGCCGCTGGTGTTGTTGAGCCTCCTGATGTCGCCCACCTCGGTGAGTGTGGGACAGAAGGCCCCCATGCCCAGTACGGTGGCATGCTGGGTGCTCGGTCTCAAAGAGCTGCCGTAACATTGGGCAGCGTCAGAAGAGCTACTGACCAGCTTCGAGCGTCTTCTGGGCTGTGACCTTGAGGCTCGTTCGTGCTGAACGGCTGTAAAACGAAAACGATTGTGATAATGAGATTCATTGGAATGATCTATCCAAAAGAAATGAAATCAAATTACCAGACCATTTCAGTCTTTTTGATACATCGTTTACCTGGAAAAGGATATTTGTATTAGGAATTACAAGAATTTTATGGAAAAAGCATTTGGAATTTACCTTTTTGAGCTTATTTCTTGCAAGGCACTCGTTATTTACCCCCGCTTAATTTCAATACAAAACTGCTTGGAAATTTTTTTAAAACTATTTTTTTTCTTCTTCTTATCAGTAAATATTGTTACGAAAATAGTAAATATCTCATTTCTGAAGCCAGTTGTTACGAATAATAATAATTCTCTCAGAAGAGAATTCTCAACTCAAGCTACAAAAATCACATGGAATCTTTTTCATCCATCCCAAATAACGGAGAAGGTATAGACCCGCACGGCAAAAAAGAGGAAAGACGGTCTTTCGAGCTCAACTACCCACGTGGCTTGTTCTCGTAACTTGTTCGCTCACTTAACTTCAGTTTCCACACTGTTATGAATTTTGTGTACATTAGATGTAAATATTTCTAAACTTTTGTGTAAATATTTGTTAATACTTTAATTCTATAAAATTAACTGTAAAGGAATCGCGCGTCAGTGAGAAAAGGCCGTTCTATGGGAATTACAACATACGATCGCCATATTTTACCAGTTTGGCGAGATAGATGCGTTGGCGACATAATGAGCTAAGAAATAAATATTTGCTATTAGAAAATGATTGAGAAATTTCTAGACTTGTTCGAGCTCAACTGACTGCCCACCTTTAAGGCGCGTCTTAAATAGCGTCCCACTGAAGTGGGCGAAACAAATCTAGAAAAAATCTAGAATTTCTAGACGTCCGTTCATTCCGGAAAAGTCTAGAAATTTCTCAATTATTTTCTAACAACAAATATATATCTCTTACCTTCTACTACACATTTTAGAGAGTAGTAAAAACCTTTAGCGATCTCGTTAAGACAGAAGCGGCGGCAGGAATTTGCCGACGGGGAGGCAAAACAAATCTGACAGGGGGCAGGCACAATATCTCCCATTTGGCTTCAAAGTAACTCAAAATGGTTAATTTTACATTTAATTAAAGAAAATCAAGTATTATTCAGATTCTTTTTTTTAAATTCAGATACTGGCCCTTCCTTTCATTGTTCATTGTACATTTGTAAAAAAAAATGTTTTGTGATATGATGGGATATCTCATTCACTTGTAGGTTAATATTGCCAAAATAAATGCAAATTATAAGTTAAATGAACGACTATTTAATCAAATGTCGGAAATCTGCAGACTTCGTCGACACTCGTCGCATTGAGTTTATAGTCGATTGATCGAAAATTGTCAATAAATTAGCTTATCACCTTTGTCGATTATATTGTCAAAAGTTGTACAAATTATATGCTGAATGAACGACATTTGAATTGGATGTCTGAAAATCTGCTTAATATATCTCTTCGACATCCATTATTTTCAATTTTTAGGTCTATCAAAAATTGTCTATCAAAATACGGCATATTATTGATCTACTACCCTATCGAATATTTTGCCAAAAATAGTCTAAAACATTTTAATCATTACTTGGATATTTCGATTGTTAACAATATATTAATTTCAAGGAGGTTTTTAAATAATCATATCCGATAATGCGCAGCCCTCTACAGCCATCCTGAAATGGCGAACATTTTTGCCGACGAAACTCTAAATATCTCGCCGACGGGGGGGGGCAAGAGGTTACCGACAGGGAGGCAATTGCCCCCCATAACCCCCCTGCTATCGCCGCATCTGCATTATGGTGGAAGATAAATCTCTCTTGATCATAAAGTCCTCCATTTCGGGAGCAATGCCACTGGGGAATCTGAGGCGGAAGTGATCGTTTTCTGTTCCAGATCTAAAATACTATCTATGGATGAATGAAGTTCGCCCCGGAAAAAGAGTTTGTGAAGTAGAAGTCGGACTTCTGTCCTCAGGTACTCATTGGTCCATACCCTCAGAAGCTACTGCACCCCTCCTCCCTCTGTAAAGCGGAACTCAAGAACAATAACAGCAACAATTGTAATTACTCATTATAAAGTGACTAAAATAAAAAGGATTTGATTTTAAAAATTTTTTATATTGCTTGTTTTTTTCCAACATAACAATTGTGGACCTTGAGAAATGTTGCGAATGTCAAAAGTAATTTTCTCCAATTCAGGCAAATTCCAAGCGTGTTTGAAGAAAACCAAATATTCATTCCAAATAACTTTTTATCAACTGATTAACTTTGAACGAATTATAATTTTGTTAGGTCTCATACCAAATCACAAGTGTTTTGCATTTTTGTGATCGTTTTTGCATAAACTAATAAACAGTGAACTTTTTGACAAATTCGGTAAAAATTTGTTACAAATCTGCTCTTTAGGTGAATCTGTTGGCCAAATTTTACCCATCTTTCTTCTTGAGCTCTGTAGTTCTTGTATTCACTTATACTATAGCCTGATATACAAATAAACTTTCCATGAATGGAGTTCATTCAAAATTTGATCGAAATCTATAGTTTTGGTTCAACAAAATTTCTGTCATTTAGCTCAAAAAATGTTTGAATTAATTTTCACAGACAGGCAGAGATTGAGCTACATCATGGCCCGCCTTAACCAAATTAGGGCCCTAGGCAAAAAATTCTTTGGGGCCCCCTCTGCTTTACTACTTTAGTAATGAAGAACATTCATTAAAGAAGGAAACGTAAAATAAAATTTCTATTCGATTTGGAGCCCTCACTTATGGGGTGGCCCAGGGCAACTGCCCCTGTCTTAGAGACAGCAGAGGCATATTTTCAGAAATGATCTTTTCAGATTCAGAGATTTGTTACGGTGAATTTGTGGGGTGAATTGTCACAATCTCGACGTCGAATATTTTGATAATTACTATACTTTCTCTTGCAAAAATACTCTTAAAAAACGGAAAAATAAAAATTTGATATTTTTTTTAAAAAAAATAGTTGTACATAAGGTATCAGTGTACAGTTTTTCTTTGTTTTGTTTTACCGATTTTGGGAACAGATACAGGATACTTCTAAACTCAACGTTCAATTAAAATTAACTCTTTAATCTCGGAAAAGTAATTCTATGCATAGTTATTCACCTATTATAAAGGGTTTTTTTATCTGAAAAATAAATATTTGATAATCGTTTTAAGTGGAATTTACCTGAAAAATTAATCTACATCTTCCTACTACCCTGTTGGCATTTTTAACAATCAAAATTAAGTTTTAAAAAATACCAATACCATGGTGTAAAGTCCGGAATTGAGGAAAACATTCGAATGTGAAAGACTGAAAGAAAATGCCGAGTTCCCTTAGTAGTCAACCCACAAGTATTGATTGCGCCAGATGCTGCTTTACCGAGGAAAAATTTACGGCGTTTGGCGAACTCTGCCTATATTATGTTTAGCAACAATATCCCATTTTCTCAGCTAATACAAATCCTCCATACACACTCAATTTACATTACCCTTTTAAAATTACTCATTTTACATTATACTTTTATGATTACTCAATTTACATTATACTTTTATGATTACTCAATTTACATTACACTTTCATAATTATTCAATTTACATTGGGCTTTTATAATTATTCAATTTACATTACACTTTCATAATTACTCAATTAATATTACACATTTATAATTACTCAATTTACATTAAACTTTTATAAAGGTTTAACGTGTGGGTAATATCTAAACGAAACAATTTAATTTATTTATATAAATTAAAAAATTAAATTCCATCTTAATGAAATGAAAATAATTTTTATACTAATTTAATATTGCTCAGTTATTAAAGGACAGATTTTTTTCTATCTTGAAAAGAAAAAAAAATCTGTATTAAAATTTATTTTTTTATCACATCAGAACATGTTATTTTTGGCGTCAACAAAAGTCCGTAGGCGAAAAATAGAAATTTTATTATCTGCGCGAGCATAAAAAAAATTAACTTTTAACTACGCGTTGCCATTGCATTTACAAAAGCTCTGATTAAAAAAAAGATAAGTTAATGACTAAGGCAAATAAAACCTAGAAAAATGTCATTTAGAGCGCGTGTTTATATGAAACGAAATAAATAGGAAATGTGATAAATTTTTAAACAATAAATGCGAGACAAAGTCTTTTGGATCGTTTGCGATACTAAAGTGACTCATTCAATGAAAACTATTAAAATGAATAAAAATATAATTTAACTCGCAAGAGCACGCGGTGCTTGGCCGTTCAATAAATGCTCTCACATGATACATTGAAATATGCATAGCGGATTTCATTTTAATCTTAGTTTTATCTCTTTTTTTCTAAAAATATCAACTATTCCCTCAACTCTATTTAAATGATTAATTTTGCCTTATTATTTGAAACTTTTTAAATAAAAAAATTTTGTAGTGAAAACTGATGTAATCTATATTATAACTTTATGAATGCATGCCATTTTATTTAAGCATGTTGATTCTGCATGTCGTTTTATAAAATGAAATTATAAATTTAATTTCATCAAAAAAGGATTTTAATATTGTAAAAGAATAAATATAAGAATGATAGTGCATCTTTTAAGATATATTTATTCAAAATTATTCAAAGTTCATTCTGTGAAGAAACAAGCAATGAGTTTTTCTCATGAAAAGTTTTTGTTAAGAAAAGAAGTAATTTTACTTGCTTTACAAATCTTAAATAAATTATAAAATAAGTATATATTGGTTATAATCAATAATTGTTTACCGACTTTAAACTCATATTTTTTTAAAAGTTGAATCACCCGTTTTCTAGCGACAGAACAACGTTAGGTAATTTCATTAGCTCGTACCGCCATCTGTTGGTCAAAGTTTTCAATAATAATTAAGAGCAAGAATAATAAATTTGTTTCTCAATAAAATGTTAATTTTCTGACTGTAAATTAATGTGATTTAAATATAATTTTGGAAAGTGCAGAATGAAAAAAAAATTAAGATATTAAAAACTTCTATGAGCCATAAAAATCCTAGTGCATCATCGTATCTAAGAAATCACTTTGTGCGCATAGAATTATTTATTTAAATTCATTCGGAAATAATGAATATTTATTACCTGAATATTTTTTTAAAATTATTATCAATCAATATTCCTTACTCACTTAATATCTTGGTATTTTCACAGTCGTGTCAAAACACTTATTTGTGCCATTCTAATTTATATTCTGGACACTTCATCAAGACATATTTATATGGGAATAGAACGTATATGATACGATTTTCTCTTATTAGAACTTTTTAGTATTTAATCGTAATATAAAAATTCAGAATTATACATTTAACTTAGAAAATAAAAACAAAAAGCAAATTGTCACTGAAACAGTGAGAATTAGAAACATTTTAGATGCTAAGGATAATGTGTAGTCGTGGCCGAGTGGTTAAGGCGATGGACTAGAAATCCATTGGGATCTTCCCGCGCAGGTTCGAATCCTGCCGACTACGAAACTGTTGTGTTTATTTTTTTTCCCTTTCTTTTTTCAATTATTTTGAATTTCGTTTATTTCTTTTCTCTCCCTATATTTGGGTTTATTTTAAGTTATCTATTATTACTGCATTCTTTGAAACCTACCTCAAGGCAGATAATTTAAAGTAATATATGAAAACATTTCGATTCAGTTGCTATATAATGTATATTGTTTCATTTGTTATTTATTGATCAAGCTCTGGATCTACGATTTGCTCTATAGAGCACCAACAAATAATCATCTCTATTAATAAAAAAGATGAGTATGTGTGCGTGTCTGTTATTGTGTATTGATACTCTACAGATCAAATAAGTTGCCAAACTTGGTGCTAAACTATCTTGTTAAGAGCAAATACACCCATACATTTTTATTAGCAGTAAAGACAGGTAAATATTAATTTGGGGACATGTTGTAAATTACAATATTTTATTTTGTTTCGGTCAACTAATTTACTTCTGGATTAAGTCAAAAGTTTATGTAGTTCCTATGAATAATATTTATTAAAATATTCTCGACGCTTTAATTTTTAATAATAATAAAGACAATACGATCTTTTGCTATCAAATCTGATCAAATTACGAAACTTGGAATATCATTATTTTATAACAATTAATATTTTTATTTACTAATTTCTTTATTTTAATGAATTTGGGGAAAATTCCGGCTGCCACTTGTATATCTTCTTCAATCGATCAACAGAAGGGTTTAAAATCGCTCGTCTTATGCATAATATTCATTTTTTTAAAAAATAATCAGTTTATATCGTAAAAAAGTGGAGCTTTTTCACATTGGTATCTTATGAATATTTTGGCTTGCATTCCAGAAAACTACCCGTTTTCTTAAGCTTCCAACTACAGCTTGCAGAGCGTCTTAAACTCTTGAAACTAAAATAATATTCTAAGCATTTTAGTATTTCACCGACTTGTTTATTCTTTTCACTGAACAGCATATATTACAGCATTGCAGATTACAAAAGGTTTAAAATTGATCATCAACTATTGTACAAAAAAAAAGCAAAATAATATTAATAAAAATATGTTTATCAAAGAATAAATGACGAGCAGTTAATTAGCCAAGAATATAGCTTATATTTACTTTTATATAAAGCATTCGAATTTTACTTTATGCTCTTGATTCCACCAATCTGTTTGGCGTTAACTTCATCCTCTTTTAACTATCTTACTTAAGTTTTATGTAATGAGTGAATTAACCTTTCAGTCCGATAACATTATAGAGTGAACAAAAAATTAATTTCCGTTTCATCTATCTTCTAAATTTTACTTTATTATGTCTAATAAGGATGCCATAACAATGTCTTATTTCATGTTATAATGTGAGAATATTATTATTTTTAAGACATTGTTTGTCTTAATTTAAGTCATTAACCAATTTAAACGGGTTTGAAACAATCAAGTGACTATCAGAATACGTATGGATTGATATATCGAGAATCGGTACATTCATTTCTGGACATTCGTGCCAAGTAATAACTTTCTGTTGGCGATAAGTCGTCGAATACGACAACCAAGTTTACTATATTCTGATAACACTAAAAGCGAAAAATGGATGACCCAAAAGCGATAAATCACCAAATTTCTGCCCTTCCATTTTGTGGCTTCAAAATCTCAAACCAAAACAGCATATGTTCTCACATGATAAAAATTGAATTTATAAATATTAACGGGAATTCTTTTTTCATAGCTTTCAATAATGGGAGAAAATCAAGAGATTAAATTTTTGAAACAATTAAAACTGTTAGAATTTCAAATTAACTATACAATCTATTGTAGGAGTTTAGGAAAAAGTATTTTTTTAAAATTGCCAAAAAATCAAGAAAAATGTATATATTGTTTATTATTAAAGAAACAGTTTTATGCATTTTGAAATGGTGTAAAAACCATTTTTGTTCAATAACATGTTAGGAACTTGTCTTAGAAACATCTGAAAATGCAATTTAATTTTTAGTTAATTTGAATTTTAAAAACAATTCTCCGCGATGCTCAGCTCTACCTTCTGAAATATGTATGTACCAAATTTATATTCAAGGTCAAACGATCTGACCTGTAAAATTGCCGGCGCAAAACATTCACACGTATATTTATTCATAGACATTTTTGCGTTTAAATTACAAATATTAGTTTCTAAATTTTAGACCGATTCCGTCGAAGTGTAGATTTGTTTCCTGTTCTATTTTGTATGTAAATAGCAATAGCTCAAAGGAAAAATATGATAAAAAGCATTTGATAAGTAATTTGGACATTAGAATTCTATATCTGCATTTGATTTTGGATTCAATTGGTTTAAGAAAAATTTCTCAAATGCAATGGTGGATCTCTTCATTAAAATAAAAAAAAAATCGAACAGATCACAAAAGACTGTATGGAGTGGTCTACTAAAGATCCTCTTGCATACATTTCTGATAAATCTGCTATTGAAGAAAACGCCTTATATATCTTTGGCGTATAATAGCTTCTTGTATACATGCTTTGACATTAACCCTCCCCCCTCTCTGTCTCACACACACACAAATACGTGAAGTTAATCGATTTCACCGAATGGCTCATAAGCAATTGCATACTCATTTTTTTTCTATGTATAGAAGGAATATTTTTACATTCACGTATATGCAGTGTAAAGAATCTATAGTAATGGTTAAAAATTTTCAAACTCATCTTTATGTTTTAGATCTCCCTGAGTTCGAAAAATACATTTCTGGAAAATGTCCTTTTGACTTTGACAAAGATAACTCAAAAATGCTTTGAGCTAGATGGTTGAAATTTGGTGTATGGTCTTTGCACCAGATTTGTGATTTCGATCAAATTTTGAATAAACATATTCAGAGGAAGTCTTCCATTTGAGCATAACGATACCTACAAATCGAAGGAAGATAGACAAGATTCGGTACTGTTTGACGTGGGATTGTAAAACTATCTGCTCTTTTGCGCATGCGCTAGGATGGGTTTAATTCGACAAAATAGGGGTGAGGGGAAAGATGAAAGGAGATGTTTACATTTAACAATGACGGCTCGCGATTTTATGAGGCATAAATATTACAGATGATCAGTAATACAGAAGGAAAAAGTTACTATTGCACGGTAAAATATTTCAGAGCAATTCTTATTTAATATAAGGGACATGAACGTTATAGTATGAAGAATGAAAGTAAAATTTCTGTTCTTAAAATTTGGTAACTTCTTTTATTCAAAATAATAATAATCTTTTTTGTATTAAAATGTCTCTTTTTTATACGTTATCAAATTTTTCAGGAATATTTTAATTCACCGTTTTTGCTCCTCGGTCATAATACTTAATATTATGTAAAATTTTCTTTGAACCACTCCCGAAAGCTTTTTTATCACTTGAACCAGCTCAGGGCCTGACTAAGGCAGGGACATACGGGGCTGTTGCACCAGGCCCCACATAAGTGGAGGGCTCCTAAATCAAATAGAAATTTTATTTTAAGTTTTCTTCTTTAATGAATGTTCTTCATTTCGTAAATCAGAGTGGGTCCTAAAGAAGTTTTTGCCCGGGTCCCAACTAGACTAAGTTGGGCCCTGAACTAGCCATATCAAGACAAAATTTTGAGTTAAAATAAAATGCTGGTAGAAACAACACAACACCCATGTACACCTGAAACAAAATTAAACTAAAAAGTATCTAATGGAAAAAATACAAGGTCAAAGTTGAATATCGGAAATACGTTCATCGTTCCGCGTCTCGCCTCTTTATGAGAAGGGATCGTCGAAATGGGGTGGTATCAGAATCCGTTGACGAACAATACGTAGATTTTTCATCGCCAATCAAAGTTGAAGTAAAAGCCAACAATGTATTTAACGTCCATCGGTCTGTACTTTCAGAAACGTGTATACGGGATAGTTAAAATACCCAATAACTTAAATTTATCAGATTAGATATGGGATTTTGTGACAACAAGTGCAGTTCTGAGTAAAATCTTCGTTTCAATCGGTTTAGAAAAATTTGTAAGACACAAATTTGATTTTCGGACGTTATTAATCACCAACCATGGATAAATTCTGAAAATTTTCATAAATGGGGCACGGTATATTCAGTAACAATGTTAAATTCACTGTGAATGACACTATTATGTAACTATTGCTATTTTCGGATATTATTAACCGCAAGCTACGGATTAATTATCAAAAACTTCATCAATGTGGCATGATATATTCAGTAAAATTGCTGAATTTCCTTTGGATGACACTTAATGTTAATACCGTTTTTTCAAATATTAATTCAGTAACATTTGATAATTTTTTTTATTAATTGATTAAAAACTTACTTTTACCGTCAAAAATCATCATTTCTCCACTTCCAAATGAGTAAGACTTCAGTTTTTTCCCACCTTAATGAGGTTAGGCTTAACATGTTTTCGACCGGTTATTTCCTGTTCATTTTCTTTGAGTGTTGGATGCATTTAAAATCAAACGTTGTTAAAAAAATCAATTTTTTAAAATTCATTTTGTAGTGCTTTTAAGTGAAATAAAGCAAAATTCAGAAAATTAAACATTTATAATCTGTTTTGCGTTACCCCAATTTGCGTTAAAAATTCATGCATCCGCAGTGTGTTCTGATTGTCATTTGGTTGCTATTACTTAACTATTGTGCGCATATCATGCAAAGCAATCTCTGCCATGACAAGTTAAATGAAGAGTATGAAAGAAAATTTTGTGCAGGTCAAACCGCTAGTTGATTTCTGAAAAATAGGAAACTGTACTCCCCCCTTTAAAAAACATCTAAGCTGGGATATCCATTTACAATCACTCTACTTTTAATTGGGTACCGAGGGAAATGACAAAGGATAATTATTATGAATACAAGCTAAATTTTAATTTACCTTCTGTACGATGATCCAATCGTTTTTCAATTCCTACTTCTAGCTCACATTCTCCCTATATATATATATATATATATATATATATATATATATATATATATATTACGTGTCACGTTGTTTGTCCGCGATGGACTCCTAAACTACTCAACCGATTTTAATAAAATTTACACACCTCTTGCAATTTGATCCAGCTTAAAAGATAGAATAGTTTATTTTTCGAAATATCAATTAGTTCGGGAGAAATGAATTACAATTCCTTAATTTCTGTGAAATTAAAACCTGTAAAGTTACTTTCCGAGTGAAACACGGCCTTCCGGAGCAGCGATCGCTCATGAGTACCTTCTTGTCCCGTAAAACTGCGTTTTTAAAATTGCCATCGTTACGCGTCCGTTAAACTTATACTCAATATCGCAGTGGAATCGGACTGACTTTCTATCGTAGAACACGGAGGTATAATTTTTTTTACGAAAAATCGACGCAAAAATTAAATATCGATTTTTTAAAAAAAAGGTCAATTTTGACGGGTCTATTTCTTGAACGGCCTTGTAAAATAGACGCTTAGCTGGAAAAATACAGAAAATATATTTCCTGAAAGACAATACGATGTAGTATTCTACAATACAATTTAAAAAATCGAATTTTTAAAACTGAATTTTTGGTGAATTTTTTAACGAAGAGGTGAAATTTCACTTTAATATTTAATTACGCCGAAACATTTCAAGATAACTTAATCAAATTTTTTTTACATAAAATTTGATAAATTTTTCAAAATCGTGCGAAAGATGGTAAAAATCTGATAGAAAATTGTGCATTTAAAATTTTTTTTTGTCGTTTATTGGGTTTTCCTCTTCAACATTACAAATCTAATCCATTGATAAATAAAAATGAGACTAATTTTTTTTTGTGTAATTTGGCATTGCTTAGACACACCCTGATCAATTTTGAAAACAATCCTGCAAAAATTACGCGTCGTATGAGTTCATCTAGCAGCTTAATAATTTTAGCACCAGAAAAAAAACCCGAAAATGCTGTATACAAAGAAGTTTTTGCTTAAACATAGGTATAACAAAAAAATGTGGATGGCTTGCGTTTATAAAGAAAATCAATACTTTAAAAGCATTCTTAAGGACCGGTTAAGGACAAGGGTATATGTATAAGGAGTCCGAGGGCCCAGGGACCCTCCCAAAATTAGAAAACATTATAGGTGATAAGTAATTATTATAGAGGATTTTCGTAACTAAGTGCACGGAGCACTGTCATCCTCGGCTAATTCTATTACCCGAGCAATGCCGGGTGCGGGAATGCTAGTATATATATATATATATATATATATATATATATATAA
>JAOUZG010022750.1:0-10466 GCA_026289955.1 Argiope argentata
GTGTGTGTGTGTGTGTGTGTGTGTGTGTGTGTGTGTGTGTGTGTGTTTGGCTTACACTTTCTCCAAGGTTTAAACAATTATATCAACGTAAGTCTTCTTAAAGCAAAAAATAAATAAATAATAAATAGATAACTAGTAATTAATGTAATGTGCAATCTAGTTGTTTTTAATTAATCCTACCAAATTGGATAATTAAAAATGATCATCCAACGTAATAGTAATCTCTGTTCGTATTTAGAAAAAAAAGGAATTTTTAAAAGATTACATAATTTGGTTTGTGAATGTTATTGAATTTGTAGGTGTAGACGAGTAAGAGTGTGTGGGTGCTTGTGGATTCATGTAGGTGTTGGCGCGTTTCGGAATAGGGCTTGTGGAAGGGTGAAGAAGAGTGTGGGATTTTGAGTGGGTGTGAAGTATGGGTGTATGAAGGAGTATAAATAATTTAGAGTTTTACCATCTAAACCGTTTGAACTTCATTTATCAAACCGGAAATGAATATTACTTGGGGGGATATTATTTAATTAGTTAAAAATTAAACTTCGATAGTGTGACGTTTTTCTACCATAACCTTCAAAAAATATCACAGCACAAAAATGATGTACACGACATTATAATATTAAATCCTTTATACTACACCTTGATATTCTTTCAATAATTTTTCAGAAGGATAATATTTTTAATTTTTTTTTCACTTTGAAAAAAAAATATTACATTTTTGCCCCTTTATTCAAACTGGTTTCATTGTTTCATTAACCACTTGATTTCTCCCTTTATTGAAATCTATTGAGGATAGATTCTGTATAATATTAATTAATAGTTATTGAGACAAATAAAAGAATTTTAATTATAATATGACAAAACTTAAAAGGTGCAATTATATAATGTTATCATAAGGTAAGGTGCAATTATATAATGTTATCATAAATTAAGATGCCATTATATGTTATCATAATGTAAGGTGCTATTATATAATGTTATCGTAAGGTAAGGGGCTATTATATAATATTATCGTCAGGTAAAGGGATATTATATAATGTTATCGTAAGGTAAGGAGCTATTATATAATGTTATCGTAAGGTAAAGGGCTATTATATAATGTTATCGTAATATAAGGGGCTATTATATAATGTTATCTTAATATAAGGGGCTATCATATAATGTTATCATAAGGTAAGGTGCTATTATATAATGTTACCGTAAGGTGAGGTGCTATTATATAATATTATCGTATGATGAAAGTGCTATGATATAATGCTGTGGTAAGGTACGATATGATATAATGCCAATTAAAAATAGTGTGCTATGATATATTAAGATTGGATATTTTTAGGAAAGTTCATTTACCCAATTAATTGAAGCATGTAAGACAAGTAAAACAACGTGTCTTCAATACCTGACAATTTCATGGAATCATTGACTTGAAAAAAATTTTCTTGGCTATTTAACTGGAATTCAATATAATTAATATCTCCAGCGAACCAGCTGTTCGCCAAAGGCCAAAATAAGCACGCAATGTTTTCTTCATTCGTAACCTTAATATTGATTATTTCTAATCCACAAGGAAATGCCATCGATTAATTCTCATCTCAATGAAACTTGGCCACGCCACTGATTAATTAGAGCAAAGGCAGAATTTCGGATTGCCTCTCTTCCACGAATTAAATTCCTTAGAGATTTCATTCATGGTAAATTTTCCGGTTCTCCGAATTCATTTCATGTCTTTCCTTGGCAAACATTACTTCATTTTAAAGTTAATAGAGATCTTGAATCGCCATTAATGTGTATTATACAGCTTTTGTGTCTCTTCTTTTCTTTTCACTTTTAATCAATATTCCTCCAGCAAATTCTTTAAATAAACCAACAGCCTTTAAGAAATTTCTAGGAACCGAATAAACCCGTGCTTTAAATAGTTTTGAATTAAAAGAGCTTTCATACAGAGTACAGGGAGTTAAAAGAGACCCGAAACTTTGCGAATTTTATACGCCCAACCAACATAGTTGTGAAAATGAAAGAAATACACATTCACTTAAGGTTTGGTGTCAGTGTAAATTCATAATTAATGTTGCAATCAACGAACCTGTGGTTGAATGGGCCTCCCTGGTTTGATTTAAACTCGCGTGCATAAAGTCTTGTTCTTTCATTATATTTTAAATGAACTTGATGTCAATGCGGGCAAAAATATAATGGAATGCATGAAATTTTGAATTGAGAATAAAGAGGTTTAAAATAATATATTCGCAAAATAATAAAATTTTTCACTTAAAAATGGTTATAAAAATAGAATTTTGTATAGAAGTTTGGTAAAATCTAAGTTCATCAATTCATAATCAATCTTATAATTTCAATGAAACATAATTTTACTATCATTATTTAAAAAAACATTTCGTAAAAACTCAAAAAAAATTATCTAAAGTAAATTAATTAAAAGATAAATAAAAAGTCCTCGATCGTAAATCATGTTCAAGTTACCATGTGAGAACATTATTATTTTTAATTCATTATTTTTCTTAATAAATTTAAATCATTAACCGACTTAAACCGGTTTGAACAATCACGAGACTTCTCTCTCTCTCTCTCTCTCTCTCTCTCTCTCTCTCTCTCTCTCTCTCTCATGATAATTTTTTTAACTTTCATTTTCAATTCTTCTAGCTTGTAAGCAAAGTTTTTCAATTCGCATAACAGGTATGATGTCATAGCTCTAGGTCAACCTTTCTAAAACGTATCGTTGTGAAGCAGCCTACGTAATAATAAAGCAATACTGGTAAAAGCAGATCATCCTTTTAAAAATACGTCTGTGTTGAATGAAGCATACATATTAATACTGCTATAATGGTAAAAGCAGGTAAAAATATTTTTTGTCCATAAATTTATGAGTCATCAAAACCCCTAGCCAAAACAACATCATGTTCTAAAATGATAATACATTTTCATCAATAATCAGCACTGTACAAATATCTAAGACGATTTAAGACGAATACTCACTGTAAAAATTTCATTTTTAGTCATTAGGATGAGGACATCCCAATATATTATCAAGTATTTTGATTCCATAGATGCAACAGCAAAATCGTCTTCAAAATAGCAATCATTTAGGCAATATATAAAGCTTTACATTATTCAACCATAACAAACAAAATTTACGTTTTATTCAAGATCGTTTTATATGTCTTTTATTCATGTAAACTGACCATCATGATCACCAGATCTAACATTATTCAATTTGGTGCATGGAGGGTTTTGAAAGATACTTTGCCTAAAGGCATACGTTAGACAACCTCTGATTTGAAGAATATTTTTATACTTCATATCCACTAAATAATACAGAGCATTTTATATTGTACAACAGTAATACAGTTTCCGAAATATAATAAATCTGTACACAGCAAATTGTTTTATTTTCGTTTATAGATGCAAAAGAAAAGGTACTTTTGCTAAAGGTAAAATTCAAATATGCTGTGCCTAATGTATATAGATAACGAAAATATTCGGTTTTATAGTTATCATATTTTTAAAAAATACATATTCTTTACAGTATATATGACGTAACCACTTCAAAATACAAAATTTCTTCTAGTTTTCCGGGTAACAAATAGTTAGAAAAGGTCTCTGAACATTTTTTTCTTTGCAAAATATAACTAAAATTTAGCCTTTAAAGACTCGAAATGTTTAAGTTTCCGATATTTCTAAACATTTGGACCTTAACCGAATATGGAATATGGAGATGGCAATGTGATTGCAAAAAATCGTTCAGGTCAACAAGGAGATATGTCCTCTTTTTTTTATTTTTTGACCAGATGAAAATTATGCATCCAAAACAAGTCTGTTCGTGAAATTCGGAGAATATTAATATTTCTTATTTCCTGATCTTTGTTCACATTCACATACCAGCAATCAAATTTTACAAGTAACGTAGAATGTGTCAAATTCTCATTTTGAAATTGTGCCATGGAAAAAAAAGCATTCATTGGCCTAAAAATATATACATCAGTATTGTTTTCAATGATGAAAAATTCAATTTCCTTAATATGATGGCTAGGTACACCATCTACATCTACAACATAACTTTGCGTGTTCTCTCATGGCGTGATACTCGTTTTGTTTCAATAAAAAAATATGTTTTTTTAATTATGGCGGACAGTTTTCTAAAGATTATCAAAATATCTTCAGAAGCCATCAACTTCCATTTTGAAATATCTCGGCAGACGAAAACTGGAAATTCCAGCAGAGCTTGTTGTCTTCTTGGTTGCCTGAATTCAACCTCATACTCTTCAAGAACCTGGTTAATTCAGAATCAAGTCACTATTGTAAACTGGTCAACCATCAGTCCACGCCTGAATTCATTTTAAAACCTTCAAGGAATACTTGTACATTAAGTTGCATGCATTAAACAACAATCAGAGTAGAATCAGTTCTCTTTATAGCAGCACATTCTCCAAACACCAGATCGAATCATGCCTGATAGGATAATCAAAAAGGATTCAAAGTAATGAATTTAAAACCACGATTTTAAAAGTTCATATATATAGTCTACATTATTTTTTAATTTTATTTTTTTAATCTGAAAATATATATATAATATATCTTTTATTATAACACATTTATATTCTCATTCCAATTGCTTATTACTTTTCCTACCAGCTTTCTGGCACAGAGGTAGCGCGTCTTCCTCGTGTTCTGGGAGTCCCGGTTCGGGCATGGTTGTTCTTCTGTGTGCTATCTGTGAGATGTGTGACTGTGTCCCCCTGTAGAAAGGGGCTGTGCAAGCAAATGTGGTGAGCGTGTAGCTAAGTCGTAATCTTGGCCCTCGTTGGCGCTACTTCAAAAACAAGAGACGCTCCTCTCGGCTTAAATCTGCTGCTGTATCAGCTGGGGGCTTGTTCTTGGCAAATGCCATAAGTAGCAACAACAAAAATTATTTTTCCGAGATTAGTTTTTGACCTTTTGTTTCAAATAATCAAAATTGGAACGCACTGCAGTACTAAAATAATAAATTTTACATCTGACTGCGACGTTCAAGAGTATATTGTTTTTATAAAGGCAACTCATAGTGTTATCCTTTTCTATGCACGAAGATTTACTTTCCTGAAATAACATGCTCCGAATTATGGCGTGGATAGTTATATTCCGAAATCAAAATTTATCCTATTATGTCTGCCTTAGATTTGCCTAGTTTCGCCTGAATAGAGTTTTATAAAGATAATTATCTGTATAAGGTTATTACCTTCAATTAATGCCCCCATTCTGTCCAGGATTAAACGCTCACTTCCTCGGCATTATGGTAGAAGTCAGCGCATAATGACCTTGCTATGGCAAATCGATACTCACACCAGTAGACAGGTGGAGTAGTTGTCCCTAAAGAGCCAATTAGTGCTCTACAGTACACCACACCCAAACAAGGCTCTCCTATAAAAAACAAACTGCTTTTGTGATCTCATTAAAAAACGGAAATTAAGACGTGAAAATCGGGATGGTCTTATATAAAACAATAATAATGACTTTCATTACTTTAATTATGCATATTTACAAAAAATGTTCTCAGTGGATAAGAGTATTGTGCGGACAGCAAAGAGTTGTTTGGGATTTACAACATTCTTCAAAATATTGTCATAAGTATTGCAATCAGGTTGAGTCATGCAAATGCAGTAATCATTGTTTAAATTACGCAGAGATAAGATCGCAAGGGGTAGGGCGGCACTTTGTAATTGAGGGTGGAAAGCTTCCGACATGGTGGCTGGTTACCTCCAACCTTGTAAGTAAACAAAAAAGTAGGCGTAGAGCTCCTCACATCGATGATGAAACGTATTTCCTAAGGGAAGGGTTGCACCATGGCCGGTAATGACCTTTAAGTCTAAACCATAGTTTCCATTAATATTGCTGTTGTGGGGTCCACCATTCAAGTTTTTCTATTTTCCTTCTTATTAGTGGTTTGTAGTTACATAGAGATAAGAGTCATGTGAATATAAAAAACTGTCAAATGCAAATCTTTTTGCCAATATGTCCCTTTTCACTTCAAATATTAATCAGTAATAGAGTAAACTGCATATATTATTATTATTAAAATATTTTTATGGATATTGGGCTATACATTCCATTCCATTTATCCATCGGGGTATACCAATCCATGTATGTTTAATACATACATCGATTGGCATCCATGCATGTATTAAAAATAATGGCGAAGGTAATCTTGAGTTAGAAGCTCTACTTTATATCTGAAGGATTACAAAACCGCAACCTGATTTCCAAAAAGATCTGATATGTATATTGATCTGATACATGTTAGATCTTCCGTTTATCGTAGTTCTACTCAAAATTTGTATTAATCCAATACCATGGAATAGACAAGAAGTAACATATTATTTGCAACCAGTTAAGGTCCAATCCCCAGCTACTTCAGGTAACTCCATATTTAAGATTCTGAAAACTATCGGTAGAAAGAAGTAGCTGATCCATCTGAGTGTATCATTAGCTGACCTTTCACCACATCTTTCCAGTTTTTACCTACTGATGACCTGGTATCAATCTTTTGGATCATTATGAAGAAAAAGAAAATTTCGAAAATCGAAGCAAAGCACCTCAAACCAATTATCGGGGATAGCAAAGATCTGTTTCCCCAAGATCCAATTCCAGAATAATTTCTTTCATAGACATCGACAAAGAAACTCTTTTCAAAGAAAATTAGGATTTACAACAAATCCCATGAATTAATCTTCCTTTCATAGCTGTACAGTAT
The DNA here is from genome assembly GCA_026289955.1 of Argiope argentata. Classification (NCBI taxonomy): domain Eukaryota; kingdom Metazoa; phylum Arthropoda; class Arachnida; order Araneae; family Araneidae; genus Argiope; species Argiope argentata. Next base: position 6,734 of record JAOUZG010022750.1, read on the forward strand.
ATTGTATAATTGTATTTATATATTGTATATTCAATGTAGCTTTTATCATTTTTAATGAATCTTTCAGTATGTACCCATTCAACTAAGGGTTTCGCCGGCTTTCTGGCATAGTGGTAGCGCGTCTTTCACGTGTTCTGGGATCCCTGGGTTCAAGTCCCGGTTCGGGCATGGTTGTTCTTCTGTGTGCTATCTGTGAGATGAGTGACCTCCCGTAAAAATTGGCTGTGCAAGCAAATGTGTGGTGAGTGTGCTCCTAAGTCGTACTCTTGGCCCTCGTTGGCACTACTTCAAAAACAAGAGACGCTCCTTTCCGCTTAAATCTGCTGATCTATCAGCTGGGGGCTTGTCCCTGGCAACTGCCATAAGTAACAACAAGAACAATTAGTTTAGTTTAGATAAATTTTTGACCTATTATTTCAAATAATCAATTCAATCAATATCGAAACGCACTGCAGTACTAAGATAATAAATTTTACATCTGTCTATGACGTTCAAGCGTATATTGTTTTTATAAAGACAACTCATAGTGTTATGATTTCCTATGCACGCAGATTTTTTTTCCTGGAATAACATGCTCCGAATTATAGCTAAACTCGTACTCTTGGCGCTTCTTGAAACAAGAGACGCATATCTTCGGCTTAACATCTGGCAATGTATCAGTGGGGCATTTCCATAGCAAGTGCCATAAGTAACAACACTAAAGGTGATTGGAAGCTCAGAATTCGGGAACAAATAATGATGAAAACACGAAAGCCCATCCCATGATAATATCTAACCTAGCTTCAAAAAAGGGCATTAATTACTTGACTAAATTTCCGACCCTTTTATCCTTTTTTTTTTATTTCCAAGTATGCAGTAAATCAGTGGATTAATTAAATACAATGATTTAACAGTTACTTTAATTTAAATATCAAGGTATAATAAAAAATAATCACAATTATTGTAAATATTTGAAAAAATAGATTATACTCCTAAGCATAACTTTAAGCACATATGGAACCTAACTCATAAAAATTACTGTAAGAATTTTAAATCTTATATAATATAATTAGGTATAACTTTTAGTACATGGGGAACCTAGTTAATAAAAATTTTTGTAACAATTTAGTTATTGTAATTTATATTTTTTTGTACACTTGAGCATAAATTTAAGTATATGTGGAGCTTAACTAATAAAATTTATTATAAGAATTTTATCATTTTGTTTATACTCTTGAGGATGACTTTAAGTACATGAGGAATTTAGAATTGAGAATCGATACTGCAGAATTTCTATCCAGAAACTTCTGTTAACCATTCCGACAAAAGAAGCTTTTCAAAAATAAGATAACAATAATGGGTGTACAGTGTACGAGGTAAAATTAGTTCTCTCCCATTCTGAGAAACCTCCTATAGCATCAAAAAATAATTTTAACTGCAGCTTTTGGTAAAGTTAGCAAAAAGGCAAGATTATTTCTTGCTGCGATAAAGACAAATGAACGACATTAAGAAAATTTTGGAAACTTATTCTGATTTGGAACAGCTCGGCAAATTTTCTCCGTTTCCAACAAAACAATTTATAGTTTCCGTAAGGACATAGTCATAATGAGAGGTATTATATCATCTCTAAAAATGTATATTGAGATAAACTAGTTTAGGAATTCTGGAATGGGTATTCTTTGAAGAGAAGCATTGCATTTTTTCGTCTTTGAGTAGTTTCCTTCATTCCAAATCGTTGGAAATAAATAAAAAAGAATGATGAATGTAGTGAAAATGCACACACTTGTTTAGAAATATCCTAGAAGAACTTTTTTAAATTACTGAGTTTTTATTAGGTTTATAAAATAATAAAATGACATGATTGTAAATTTACACTATTTTTAAATGTCCCTTCTAAACATGAGTACCATATTTCCCCAAAAAAATGAAATAAAAGATACATATATTTGTTCTATATGGATTTAAACTTTTTAAAAGTACATTTTTTAACATTTAAAAAATAAAAAAAATTGTTTTATAATAATTTACTCAAACGAGAGTTATTATTTGTTTTATACTAAATAGCAAAGAATAAATGTATTTATTTTTTTTTAAAAAAATTATTAGAAAATAACTTGTTTAAATGTTCTATACAATAAAAACATAAGACGTTTCTTTAACTAATATAAACTTATGAAAAACTGGTTCATATTTGCTCTTAGATTCCATTTCAAATTAAATTAAAGTTTCTGTGAAAAACAATAATACAATTTTAAATACTGATACATTCTGTATAAATACTTCAAAAGCGGAAATCAATAATCTCTTGAACAGATTATTGCTTTAAAATCCTGTTTATCAATATCTCAAGTTTATCAATCAAGTTTATCAAAAGCTCATTGTTATTGTAAGCTATCGCCTTTTAATCAAAAGCTATAAATCAAATTACAAATTTTAATTCTACAACTAAGAATACATTTCAAATCATGAAACTTCTGTTATTCATTAGAAAATTCATACAAAAGGTTTAAATTGATTCTGATGTTTATATGCTACATCATTTTATAATTTGAATTTCTATAAGAAGCTTATTAATCACTGAATAAATCTAAAAAATTGCTTTCCCGTATATGAATAAAAAAATTGAACACTTGAATGCACAAAGATCCTCCAAAGAAAAATCCCAAAGGAAAAATTGGAAGTAACAAATAAGATGATGGTTCATATTAAACTCCCGGAAAAAAATGAGTTAAAAAAATGCATTTCTCTAAGCTAAATTTGAACGCATCGTACCAATTTATAAAGGCGATTTATTAAAAAGCAGAATCGATGCTCTCTACCTGGATTTCCATTAACTTCAACTGCCTGAAAGAAATTCCTCATCCGAAATTTTCAAGGGAAAATTTCAGAGAGTAATATTTGATTTAAATCTCGTCGCGCATATTTTTTCAGGATATTCTACCATAGATTCACTTGAGGGATCCAGCTGTCCAAAGACAGCAAAAGAGGATATTTTTGTTGGCGGATTCATTTGTTATTCTGAGGATAGAATGGAAAAAGGGAAATAAATCTTTTCACGTCCTGAAACACTTGTTAGAACTTGATGCACAGAAGGCGATAGCGAGAAGGCATTGAACAAGGAATAAATAAACTGAAAATAACGATGTGGAAGGATCCTTTGCGCATTATAAGTTCTTTTGTTGTAAATATTTTATTCCACACCTTTGAAGTATTGCTAAGTTTCTGACAAATCTCGCTGGCTAACGTTTTCGGCGAGAAAATTTGTAAAGATTACCGGAACTGAAAACAGCGATGTCAGAGATCCTTTGAGCATTAAAAATTGGTTTGTTGGAAGTACTTCGTCCCTGGCATTTTAAATTCTGTTGAGTTTCTGGCAAGTATTGCTGACTAAACTTTTCGGGGAAAAAATTATTTGTAAAGATTACCAGAATTCAAAATAACGATGTTAGTGTCCTTTATGCCTCGAAAATAATTTATTCTGTTTTGAAAATACATTATTCTGGAAGGCTAAAGTATTTCTGAATATCTACCAAATTTTCTAGGTAACAATTTTCGAGAGAAAATTGATTGGGAAATTAAGGATACGGAAAAGTATTGACCTATTAACATTCCTTTTGGTGCTGGTATATACTGGCGCTAAGCAAAAAAACTTATTTGTGAAAATTATTAGAAGCAACACAATATATTCCAATTTCTACGTATAATAATGTGTGTGTGTGTGTGTGTGTGTGTGTGTGTGTGTGTGTGTGTGTGT
>JAOUZG010022759.1:0-25623 GCA_026289955.1 Argiope argentata
AATAAAAATGGAGCTCGAAATGCGTTGCTAAGCGCAAAACTGGAGAACGGCTCGACCGATTCGGCTAATTTTTTAAAAATATTTTCGTTAAGACACGAGGATGGTTCTTATGGAGAGAAAAAATTAAAAAACTGCGTGGAAAATAGTTAAAACGACACTTTTCTTACTTTCCCGCCAAAAATCTTCATTTCCTTCCCCCACACCGAGTGAGATAGCAGGAAGTAATAAATTATGATTTGTTTAGAAAGAAATACGCGAAGTCAGTTGGTTTTCATTCATAGATAAAGGGAAGTTTAAAAAAGAAAGAAAATACTTGCTTTTATGCAGCTGATTATACTGATTAAAAACATTCTTCTCAACGGACGTGAATATCATTTTCTTCGTTTTTATTCGATGATGTTTCATTTTTTAATATTGCTATTGATTGTGTTCTGATATGAAGTTTTTTTGTTGTTCTTCAGGATAAAAATTCTTTTTTTTTATAAATGCGACATTCAGAGCCCTTAATGTTTTAATGTTATTCTTAAAAGGATTTATATATTAAACGATTCTTTTTTATTAATTTTTTTTGGTGTTTAGTCTGTATGGATATTTTATCTATTCCTGCTCAAAACAAAGTCTAGGCAGCGAAGGAAAAAAATAAAAGGAAAAAAGGGTTTGTAGGAAGAAAAGTTATAAAGAAAAAATAAATATAGAAAAAAAAGGACTTGCAGAAAAAAAGGAAGGGAAAAAAAGAAACGAAGGATGTGTATGTCACTATTATTTCCTCTGAGCACAGCATTTTCCAAGCTATTTTTAAATTTTCACATGTCTTGAAAACCAACTGTTGTTAGCGTTGTGTAACTGTTGTTAGTGTAACTTTATTTGTTTAGTGTGTTTACATTTAGACCCATGCCACCTATAAGACGCGGGCGTAGCAATTTGGGCCGTAGAACTAGAAATGCTACAAACCAAGCTAATTTTCAATCTACTTGGACTGCACAACAACTTGAAGAACGAAATGAAATTGAAAGGATTAGAATATTAGAATCACGTGCAATGCGTCGTGTTCAAGCTACTTTCAATATTTCACGTGCGGCATTCAGCTACGATGTTTCAATTGACTACAGTTCCAACCAAAGCGTTGCTATTGGATCTATGAACTTAGTTTGCTCACATTGTAAGGCATTAAAATACAAGAATGAAGCAAATGGTTTGTGTTGCGTAAATGGCAAAGTGAAATTAGTGCCATTGGTTCGGCCACCAGAACCATTGTACTCATTGGTTTCAGGAATTGGTACGAATTCCATACACTTCCTTACAAACATACAAAAATATAATAACTGTTTCCAAATGACTTCCTTTGGGGCAACAAATATATTTCGTGACAATTTCATGCCAACTTTTAAGGTAACAAGACTTATTTTAATTTTTATCACGTCAGAACATGATTTGTTTTTGGGAGGAGGGTTTTGACGTCAATATAAATCTGTAGGCGAAAAATAATTTTTTTTTAAAAATCAACTTTTAATAACAAGTTGCCATTGCATTTATGAAAGCTCTGATTTTTTTATAATGACTACAGATAATAAAACCTAGAAAAATACCATTTTCAACACGTGATTAACAGCTCATTGACATTGGGGATGGCAAAATTCCTGTAAACTTTTTAACTGGCTGCATTACATTGCCTGCCAATTTTTGTCAGTTTACTGAATCAAAAACCGAGCTCATTCAAAAAGTTTTCCCAAACGTCACTCAAAATTACAGAGATCTTTTTTGGTTGAGTGAACGAGCAATCTTAGCTGCCAAAAATACAGATGTAAATGAAATAAATTTCAAAATTCAAAATGAAATTGTGGGCGAATTAAGAACATATAAATCAATTGATTGCGCAACTAACCAAGATGCTGTTGTTAATTATCCACCAGAATTTTTAAATTCACTGGATTTTCCAGGATTGCTGCCTCATAATCTTCAATTAAAAGAAGGATCGGTGGTCATTATGTAGCGAAATATCAACCCACCACGTCTTTGTAATGGCACACGGCTAGCAGTAAAAAAATTACTGAACAATGTGATCGAAGCAACCATTCTAAACGGAAAATATAGGGGAGAAGATGTGTTGATACCTCGCATCCCAATTGTACCAACTGATGTACCATTTGAATTTAAACGACTGCAATTTCCAGTGCGGCTTGCTTTCGCTATTACCATAAATAAATCCCAGGGTCAATCGTTGAATTTTTGCGGCATTAATCTTGAAAACCCATACTTATCTCATGGACAGTTGTATGTTGCCTGCTCCCGCGTTGGAAAACCGTCAAATTTATTTGTTTACGCGCCAAATATTCAAACAAAAAATATCGTGTACTATAAAGCCTTACAATGAAAATATAATTACATTATTATTTAAGTTTTTCAATGTACGAAATAGATAACTTATTTTTGTAAGTAATCGTTGTTTAGTATTAAGGCATAACTCAACTTTTTCAAACGTGTGTGAATGTCATTTTGTTCATTTTTATTTCATGTTGTTTCATTTTTTCATGTTTATATTGATTGTGTTCTGATAAAAAAAATTGTTTTATTGTTGTTGTTCTTAAGGATAAAAATTCTTTTTCATACATTAATGCGGCATTAAGAGCTCTTAATGTGTTTATTTAATTCTTGAAAGGATTTATGTATTAAACGATTCTTTTTATTTTCTAAGTGCTATGAAACACGTACGTACGTTATTAGGCTACAAAAACACCCAATAACTTGAGACAGTACGAAGTCTGTCGGGGCAGCTAGTATACATATATATAAATATATCCTAATTTATTTCCAAAGCCCTATCTTAATTTAGCCCATAATAATATTCTAAAATATTCTCTTATTTCATGATCCATTCCACTTGCTCTAGTTAATTAATTCCACAGAAGCTATGTAAAATTGCTGAAACAGATAAAGGCCGGTTACTTTCTCACACTCCGTGGGAGAGATGAAAACTGCTGACCTAAACAAAATACCTTTAAAAATATCCCTGTGTTTCCCTTGCCTCTTAGGCGTCTGTCATGGAAATCCATTGAAATCTAATTTTAGAAGCTCTATAAAAAATATTTTCCTTATCCAAGCCTTGGTATTTAAGACCAGGGATAATGATTTCCCGTCCCTTTTCTACACTTAGCTTTTTCGTCGATTCCGTGTAGTATTGTGCAAGTTTCTTTCGCTTGTAAATAAGGCCTACTCCCGTGATGGAATAAGAAGAAAAAAATTCAACCTGTCTTCTCCATGATTTCGGCCACGACTCTGCTAAATGCTTTCATCAAATCTTTTAAAGGTTTTTCATTATATATATATATGGGCAAATGTCAAGTTTAAGAATAGTACCACCCTCAGTCATTCCAGGCAGTTTTGCCAGACATATTCTTTACCATGATTCACTAATAAGATGCTTAATTTACTACTACAGAATAGAATTAGATGTGTATCAAGTATTTTATTCAAACAGAGAATAAAATAAGGATACATAATTTACAATACGTAGGCGTGTTCTATTCACATGAAATTCTATAGAGAATGAACTTTTCATCCAAATATAGAGGCCACTTCTTGTAAATTTCTTTAAACTTAATATCAGTTTGAGACTTCCTGCTAGGTGATTTTCTTAAATCCTATTTGGTTTTCTTAAATCATATTTAATTATACTCAGAAAGTTTAATCATTTTAAAATTATTATTTCAATAAGTGATTCCAGTAAATGATTGTATTGAATATGAAAAAGCTTCAAAATAAACTGCAAATTTACACCAAACCTAATTTCAAGTTTTTCTTCATTAGAATTTTTTTTTGAATACTTTAATAAATTTTGAATACTCCGGGGTGAAAATAAGAACATGTTTTTCGAACCATCTGTCATGTGGCAGAAGTATTTCAAATAGATATACACAGTTTTTACTTCATTTTTATACCTTGATTAACCGAAAGAGATTGCAATTGCAATGATAGATTTGTTTACAATATTTTACCTTCATGTGAAAACGATAAATATGTCCAATTTACAGACAATAAAATAATTTTATGTTAATAGAAACAGAGAAAAAATGTTACTGGTAATCCGAATTAAAAACATTCAGAATAGTCTATTCATTCTATTATAAAATTCTTAATCATTCTATAAAATTCTTATTTCATTCTATAATAAAATTCTTAGCAGCTGTAAAATAGAATTATTTCTCAGTTTATCATCAAGTCAGATCAAGTCGTGGTTTTTGGGATAAGGTTTTAGGCATTAAAAAAATTAGTAGGCGAAAAATAAATATTGTATTATATGCACGAGCATCTCAAAAAAATCAGCTTTTAATAACTTGTTACCATTGCATTTACAAAAGCTCTGTTAAAAAAAAAAGTGAATGAATACAGCAAATAGAAAAATGACATTTTGAGCACGTGGTTATATGAAATGAAATAAATGGGAAAGGTGATATTTTTTTAAACAATGAATACCAGACAAAGTTTTTTTAATTGTTTGTAATACTAGTTACTCATTCATTGAAGCAATTAAAATAAATAAAAATATTATTTAACTTGCTCGAGCACATGTAGCTTCAATGGGATGAGGTTTTTAGCATCAACAAAAATGTGTGGGCAAGAAAATGAAATTTTAAATTTCAACTTTCTTAAAAATAGGCCTTAGAAACTCAAAAATATTGATAAAGGGTTGCAATTTCGAAATAAAGGCCTTTTATATTCTCCAATTTGCCACTTTTAATTTTTTCAGCTTTCTTTATGAAAGCTTTCATCAAGCATGAATAAAAATAATTTTTAAAAGAAGTTTACATTGTTTGATTAATCCATGCATTTACAAAATTTACCACTTCTTTTGTTGAGATATTTTCTTCAAACATTAATAAAAACCTTTTTAAAAGTATATTAGATTGTTTCATTAAGTAAAACGTTTTCAATGATTGACCGTTCAAGAAATTATGTTCCGACATGATACATTGAAATATGCATAGCAGATTTCAATTTTTAGTATTTATTATAATTATTATAAGACATTTATGAAAACTAAAAAAGCAAAAGCAACACTTCTGAACGAGCTCGTACCTTTTTTAAAAATTCTTTCTCCATCCGCAGTGGTCGGATCTCCTCCTGGGCCCGACCATACTGGAGTTTCATGTCTTCAGGCATCTATGTAAATACAAGAAATACCAATTTTAGTCTTATATGAAGAGTACAAATAACAAATATACTTTATATAAGTTAGGATTATTTTTTTAAATGACTAAGAATTTCTAAAAATTACACTTCGGCTGCAGTGAAAATTTGAATTGTATAAATAAGTAAGTTTTGTAAAGAAAGAAAAAGGAAGCTAACGATTTTTTTGCAAGCCCGAAATTGCAAATTTTACAATAGTAAAAAAGGTTCTATTTTCTATTAATTTATAATCTAATTTTATTTCTCAAGAGCTGCCTTTCGACTACCTTCCCATTCACTACTATTAAAGCTTGGTTTCGTTTTATTTATCCAATAAGAGAATTTTTTAATAGGAAATATGCTGTTTTACAAACTTTATAAAGAGTCCTTACATTATGGATTAGATAGTTTTTTGTTTAAGGAATCGAAATTTCTTTAAATAATTTAATATTTCCTTTCGTACATGAATTCGAGTTATGTGTAAGGCATACATGGTAGGTAGCTGAGTCTATTGCACAATATTTTTCAATATTATGCAATATTATATGATAATAAACAATATTGTGAATATAGATCTATATCAGAGAATATTGTACAATGTTTGTGTACTATTAGATTGTTGATGAAAAGATCGATACTTTTAAAGTGCCTTAACTAATTTCAAAACACTGAATATAATTTTTTCCGCTTGCTGAGAGCATTGTATACGCTGTTAAGAAAATAAATACATATATAAAATAAAAAAATGTGTATTGTATGGAAGAAATTGTAAAATTGGTGCATTCATCACTCTATTCACAGCAAATCAAATTTAAGAAGGAAATCCTGAAATTTTCCTCCTGCCTTTGAATTTTGTATTAATTTAAAATTAACCTTTTACATCAGTGGTATGACTAACTAAGCCTTCTTATACATTGGATTCAAGGGCCTTACAGTTTATTTTTTAGGTTTGAACTATAAAAAAAAATTTATCCCCCTTTTTTTTTTTTTTTTTTTTTTTTTTGAAAAACCAACTTTTTATTTTTTAAAAAATATATGGATATGTTCCTATACTAAATGTGTTTTTATGGTTACTGAAATAAAAAAAAATATGAGAATCGTGCACGTTCTAGAACGTCATCTGTGAGGATCTAGTAGCGAGTGAAGGTCGCGATAGGAACCTGCGACGCTAGGGCCTGTAGCCGAGTAACATACCCACTATACCAAAAGTTGACTTCAGTATCGTAGACGTTATCTGGCTTATAAGGCTAACGCTACAGTACTCCCCCATCAGTGAGGCGGGGCAGAACGATTTTGTATTGCGCTAAGTGTTATGGCGAGTTGCTGCTTGCTCGTAAAGTGGGTCTGACGATTTTTGTTTGTCTGTTTGTTGTTGCTTTCGTCAAGTGAGTCTGACGATTTTGCTGCGGTTAGACGGCGCCACGGCTATTGCGGAAGGTTGTGCTGTTAAGGTCACCAATGTACCGATTGATGGTCGCGATACGAACCTGCGAAGTTAGGACCTGCAGCCTAGTAACATAGCCACTATATTAAAAGTCGACATCAGTATCGTAGATGTTATCTGGCTTATAAGGCTAACGCTACAAACTCATCAAAAAATATCAAGGATTCTCTGCTGTGGTTATGGTGTAGCAAGCGAGTCTCGGTGCGAACCCGGGACTCTGGTGTTTGTAGCCGAGTAACATAATCACAATACAAAAACATACTTGAGTATCATATATGTTATCTGGCTTATAAAAAGAGGGCCACAATGGTCTTAAAATTTAAAAAAAAAGTGTCATATTTCTGAAATTTCATTGAATTCCTTCTGCATGTCCTTGATGATTAAAAATGGAAAAATCTCGGGCTTTGAAAACACTGGGTAGTTTTATAGTAGTAGGATGCATTTAATAAAATAAAATTGGCTTTAAAAATATTTTGAATACATTAGATGCACTTATTGTTTATTTAGAACTTTTTTAGAATAACTGAGTAAATTAATAAGAGTATTTAGAATAAGAGAGTACATTTAAATGATGGATATAATTTGTCATGTAAAATATTTTTCTTCACCATTCTTGTTGTTAGAAATACAGCTTTCATAATTAACATTGTACAAATACTTTTATATATTTTTAATAAATATAAATGCTTTATTGCTGTTTCTGATCACTCAATAAATTACGAATATGTTCCAGACAATATTTTCATACAAATATCCCTTCTGCCTTAGACAAATTGACGTGTGAATGAGTTTAAAAAGTGCAAGATTTTTTTTTCTGGGCTCCTGGTGTCTGTTGAAGTTATTTGTCGGAATACAGTTTAAGAGTACAAGATTAAATCTAAAGTGTATTCATCTAGAAATATTTTCCCAATTTATAGTAGGTATTTGATACTTTGTGTGTCTCATTGCAAATTATAGTGGACGGTTTTGCCATCTTAACCTGTGAATCTTGTCAAGCAAACTAGTTAAAATCAAATGCATTTAGTATTTCTGTCAGCTCAGTGGGTCGCCAGAGGCTTCTAGTCAAAAATATGAGCATTAAATCAAGAGTCAAACTGATATAGTGACAGAGACTAAAATCTCCACAAACAGAAGTGCTGTTTAAAAAAAATGGGACTTTCTTATTTAATATATTTTTAATATTTAAAAAAAATTAAAAGAATTTCTTTCTTGTGGCATAATTTTTTTTATAATATTGTTTCCAGATTACGTTCTCACTTTATCTTAAAACCCATCATTATGAAAGATATTTTTACTTTGTGAACCCTAACAAAAATATGTGTTATGAATATTTTCTGCAGTTAGAGGATTTTTTTATATATATTTCACAGCTCATTACTATTAATATCATTAAATATTGTAATCATTTATTCCCTATCAAATTCATAACTACAATTTTATGGAATAAATATTGTTAACTATGTTACAACTAAATACTAAAATATTATTCCTCAGAAATGAGCAATTGTATGAAATTACAAAATGCCTTAACTTAAAAAAAAGGATGTTCTTTATACAAACATACATGAAAAAAATGTACTTACGGCTTTGCGCTCCTCCCAACTAGCTGCAAATGAGAAAAAACATCGATAAGATAAATTGGATATAAATTAATTTCCAATGTATGGGATTTACTTAATTTGTATTCTTATCATTTATAAACAAAACAAAGAGTGAAACAAAATGAAACAATGAGTGAAATTATTTCCCATTCACTGCAACTTTGAAGGAATAAATATAGTTTTCATTTCATTAGCTGCCACTTTAAAATAGTTTCTGCAAAAGTCCATCCATTGAAAATTGGATGCGAGTGATTGAAGAATCCAAAACTCGTTTATGAAAATTTTATCTGCTAAGGGGCGACATGAAAGTAGTAAAATCCTTGCATTGTTGGATTTTTTTTTTGGTAGGTCTTTCATTTTTTTAAAATTTGAATCCCTTTTCCCAATTTACATTTTGATTCAAAATTAATAAGGACAATTTTGTTTCGCAGATCATCCACCTGCTTCCACTGATAATCCAGTTTCTTAACCCTTTTAAGGGCGATGACAGCGTGAATATTTTGCAATTTTTTTAAAAAAAAAATAGAATCTCTTTTTATAAAGCGCTATAAAATTTCCAAACGTTATTTAAGCCTTTTTTTAGTGCTAATAGATGGCAGCACAAAGATTTGAAAGTGTCCCTTTTCCCCCTCAAAAAATTATTTAGTGAGCCATGTTTTCATTTGAAGAAAATAAACATAATTTTGTTCCAATAAACCTTATTTCCCCATCCAATATATTTTTGGTGTGTATTTTTTATGGTAAAGAAATTTAAGGGCCTCTAAAAGAAACTTTTGCTTATTAAAATTGCATTGAAACTATCATTTGATTAGGTGACATATTGAGGCTGAAACCACAAATATAGGTGTTTGCTTTCTCATGGACCGACGTCAGACATTTTTCTGATGCATATTGTTAATAAAGTAGTAATACAATTGTTAACTTCTGAACAACAGCATGCAAGTATAAACCCTGTAATATAGGGGCATAAATGCCTCAAAAAGACCCCACTACTTGCTTCGATATTTTTCATTCGAAATTAAATTGTTAAAAACCAATGTACATCTTCCCTCATTTTAATTAAATTAACTATTGGCGCAAGCACAAAACAAATATAGTATCCGAAGCATAATAAGGGGGGGGACAAACTGATATATTCGACATATACTTAATTATCTTTAAAATTATTTAACCTGTGATATGCAGTAAATCAATCTAAGGTAAATAAATTAATTATATCAGAAGACAGGATATGCGAGATTGAGTTAAGAAATATGAAAGAATGCGATTTCGAATGAAAAATTCTTTCCCAAAATTCATATGAAACATGTTTAGTGCATGCATTAAAAAAAAGCAGGAAAAGTGTACAAAGAATTAAATGCTAAAGAGCAACAGATTTTAAAATTTTCCACAAATTCAAAATTTAGGAAAGAAACATACTCGCTTTATGCATATGCTAAACAATGCTATAAGCTTGAAGCTCCAGAAGTGATGTTAAATTTGTTCATAATGAAATTTAATTCCAGTAATTTCGGATTTCTGATAAAAATTAAGTATTTCACAGAGCGTTTTCATTTATTTCGGAGTGAATCTGAAACAATGAATAGCCAAAATCTGCCACAAATTTTAGCTTACTCACAAATAAAAGTTTTTTTTTATCCTAGAGAACGCTTTGTATGGCAATGGAGTGCAAGAGATATTAAAAATTTATTTTTGGCGTGAATCCTAAACTAGAATTTCCACCTTGGCGGATATTTTTTTTTTGTGATAAATTCCTCGCACGTGTTTAATAGTGCTTGAAAAATCGAATTTATACCTTTTTTTGCAACCAATTGGAGAAAAAGTTTTTAACAAAACTACATTTATAGTGATAAAATTAAATACCAATTTGATTTTTTTTTCAAGTCATTGCGATTTTATTGTCATTTTGAATTATCACGATTGCATGTCGCCAAAATTAGAGACTGACATTGCTGCATTTGGTTCCGATTTTTGATATCAAAAATGTTAGATCTGTGTACCGAATTTTATCCATCTAGCCCTCTTCGTTTTATTGTTTTGACATATTCAAACAACCGGACAGATAGTGTGTAGCATTTTCGGTACCTCACTCGACAGGGAAGTAATGTGGTGCCACAATCCTGGCAACAATAATTTTCGCACCACTTGCATCAACAGAAAATATCAATAATATGAAACAAGTTATGGCCTTCAATAGCACATTGGCGACCTTGCCAACACAACTTCGTGCAGTCGTGGTACCATCTAACCGCAGCAAATGTCGTCACTCATTTGAAGCAGTAATTTTAACATGCTCGCCATAACGCTTGGCGCTACAAAAATGTCGTCTCTCCGTTGACTCATTAGTGGGTATTTAGCGCTAGCTTCATAAGTCAACAACCGTTGGACATGAGTGATCAGTTTTGTCTAGTGATTATGTTACATGGTTACGTAACGTAGCGTCACGGGCTCGGTCTTTGAATTTTATTTACCACAAGACTTCTGAATAGATTTTGTTTAAAATGGGATCGGTATACAAATTTAATATGAAGACCGTGTTCCAAATTTCATAGATTTAATCTGAAAGGTTCTTCAGACGATAGCAATTCAATGTAATTAACTTGTAGTTCAATGGATACATCTTATTCGAGTAACGAGTATCTTTTTTGAAATTTAATAACTTTAATTTGTTTTTTTATGTCTTGAATAATTACTGAAATATCGCAATCATTAAAAATAAACCGAAGCAAACTTACGACTAGCGAGAGGTTCAGCAACAGGTGATTGTGGGCCTGCCATCTGGAATAGATCGAGAAAAAAAATTGTTTAAAATTCAAATCGCCTCATTTAAATGAAAATCATTGGTTAATTACAGGTTGAATCAAACCTTAAAAACAAAAGGTGGGGTATATCAACGTTGGAATATATACGCTATACATTATAATTGGAACTGTATTTCAGGTTTTATAAATACAACGACACAATATCTATAATCTGATGTACTTATTTCAAAATTCGAATACTTCTCACTTTTTGAATGTGCATCTTAAATACGGTCTTAATTTTTAGTCTCTTCTGCTTAACGAGCAAAATAAAGTGCAAAAAAAAGTCTTACTTAATGAACGATAATTCGTCTAACAAGTGGCTGTGAGAAATGTGATGTCACGTGCCAAATTGATCTGTGTTGCGCGTTTAAGACAATCCTTATACATTTACATTGAAAAAGATTTGACATACATTTACATTGAAAAATATTTGAAAAGATTTGATATTTACATTGAAAAAGATTTGTTGGTTGAGATTCCGTGGTAAATGCTGAGGAGCTATAAACCATTTAGTAACGAACGACAATATAATCATACCACTGACTCTCCGATCCACTCGAAGGCACACGGATAAATAATACTGAATGGCTCGATTGCCGAAACAGCAACACTGGCGAGAAGTGTGGTTAAGTCTTAAGGGCCATCAACGGCCATGGCAAACCTCTTCCCTCAGGAAGTACGACCCGCCATCAATGAGAGGCGCAACCCCCCCCCCTATTCGTGTACCCTTCAGAATGGCGCGAATCAACTACCATTCCACAAGCTTATCGACCTCATTTTGAGGTGCTTTGCCCGGGAGAAATGAACAACATGCTGTTCTTTCGCAAAATTTGCTAAAAGTACCAACGGCGATTTTGTTATTTAAGCAAGGGCACTTTCCGAAATTATTCAAATACAACTGGCATTAAATTATTCTTCCGTTATTTCGTAATATGTTGCTTTTTTTAAATAGTACAAATATTTTTATTTTATTTCTTATATGTGTCTTCCCAAATCTCAGGAAATTCGTCAAATTGGACTAGCATTCCTAGCAAAGGGGTGATATTTTAATTAAAAGGTTTAAGCTGCAAGATTGCATTTCTAGCAAAGAATTCAGTCGGGATTCTGGTTTACAAGTAGAGAGTAAGGATATCGACGACACGGTGTAAATGTATAAATATAACTATTGTTCGACTTATAAACTGAAATCTGTGTATCATCAAGAAGTTGCATTTAAGATATGGTCAAAAGGAGAAGCAATGGTTATAGCAGAGCGACAAACATACACTAAAACGGGGGAAATGCTTAAAACAGGGGAAATTATTGCATCGTATTTTGAGAAGCATCCCTCCGATAATGAAGTAGCAAAGCATGATATAAGTTCCTTTATTCATAATGCTGCATGGTATTTTTGCCGCATTTCGAAGTCTCATTAAGGACAAATATCTTTAGATAATTTTCTAGTGCAAAAGTAGATGTTATCTATACTTATAATAAATATCAAATGTGTGTGTTGGTGCTGTGGTGCCTTGGAAATCAAAAATGTGAACCTTTTTAAATTTTTTAATTAGAATTTAAATTTAAATTTATGTGAAATCTATGCGTTCTTCCACTATAATTTTCAAAAATATCACACAAAAATCATCTTCGAGATAAATTAAAATACCAAAGTTATCTTTTTAATGATACCATTGTGTTTACTTGTATTTCAACTTTATACTTTTTTAATCTATGAATAAAGTCTACGAAAAATCATATTAAAAAAATTAACATTCATGCATTTTTAAATTGAAGCTACGAAAAGCATAAGAAACAAACTTACTTTCCTCCTTCTCCTTCTGGATGGAGGTGTCTCGTGACCTTGAAACTCCTCTCGAACTTGTCGAGCTTCTGGAAGAAAAAAAAATTACCATCTGCTTTAAAAAATATTCAGTACTAAAGAAGTCTGACCAATACGAAACTAAAATGTTGAATTGTATTGACATGAGTTTCATTTTCAGCCTTAAAAAGCTCATCTATCAATCTGTTCAAAAAATGTAAGAAATAGAAATTATGATTACTCATATATCACCAAGGAATCGATAAATAAATAGTTGTAAATTATATTACTACACAAACGCTTACACACTAAAAAGCATTCTTTCTTTGTCATATAAGAAAACGCTTTCATAAAAGCAGTAACCAACTTAGTTTTAGTTAATTTTTATAATTCAGATTTATGGTTGCTAAAATTTACTTAACTTGTTCTTGATTGCTTATTCACAAGAGTATATTTAACTTTAAATTCTATGAGACATGTAACATTAACTTCAGTTCTAAAAATTTTTATACTATTCTGCATTTTGTGCAATGCATCTCTTTTAATTTTCAATATTCTCAAATGAAATGGAAACTTGAAAAACGAAAGTGTTTAAACTTCAACTAAGGAAAAAACTTTCTCATTCAGCATTGTTTATACACATTACAGATAATATTCTTATATAATATTAATTTATTTTACTAACATTGAGCCTTATATATCCAATAATTTATTACATTAAGGAATAACAAGATTTAAAAAAATGGATATACTTTATAAAAATACAACGCTGTAACTTCCGAGACTATAACAGCACAAAATTGATTTTTTCATCACGATAAAGCTCCAAAAATTATCTTTTTAATGATATCAAATTTTTCTTCTGACATCAATATTTTAAATAAAGATTGTTGATTTCCAATCAACAAAATCACTCATTAAAATCGAATAATTTATGAAATTTGAATATCGTTCTTCTGTAAAAAGTGGCGATTTTTAGACCACTTCATAGACAGTATCAAAGAAGATACGCTGTTTAAGGCCTACAGAATAATAAGACTGATATATAGCTATCCAAAACTGAAACTTTGATAGCTAAATATTTTGCAGAAAAAGCTATTCAGAAACCAAGTCATATAAAATACGTAAAACTTTAGATATCTTTTATACTGGTGAACCAGCTGATCGCCAAAGGCGGCTAGTTTTTGTAAGGATATTGCTTAGTTAACTATTGTAATTAATATGAATACACACATATACATTTTTTACCCTTTTATGACTATAGATAACAACTTTGAAGAAAACTCATTCAGAAACATGAGAATATTCATATATTAGTAATTAAAAATATATAAATTTTCTTATATCTTACTTCTGTTTAAATGAATTCAATTCCGCTAATTTTTTTCTGATAAAAGCAACCTTTTTTTTCGATTGATAATAGAATTAATTATCATTTATTGCAAGAGTTATGAATAAGATAAATGTATGTACAAAATATCATAAACACAAGATCAAATAAATAAATTTTTACAAAAAAAAAGAATGCAGACAAAATAACATTGATTTATGAATTGTATGTAAAAAAAGTACAGTTATAAAAATATCCACAGAAAAAAATAGCTACGGAAGCATTATTATTTTCTTTGGGGCATCTATAATCGCAAAAGGATCCGAATTTTCATTCATTTGAGATATCTGGGATCAATAGGTTTTGGCAATAAACAATCAAAATAAAAGAATCATAGATTTGTTTGTTTTTCATTGCCACATTATTGGATTACGAATTATTTTTTCTGCTTTCTGCCCCTTCTCCGTCCACTTAGAAAATAATGTGTGTGCGTATGTGTGTTTTGTATATGTGTGTTATATGCAGTTGGACCTGCACTTCAAACAAATATTTATGACTGTTTTCAATCTTTAACTAATTTCCAAAATGGAAATATTTTTAAAACTTTTATTGCCTCATCAGGAGTAATATTTGCCGCGCATTTTACTTCTGAAATTTCATTGCCACCAATTAGCCCGTCCGGAAATGCAACTAAATATGCAAAATTCAAATTCTTTTTCAAAAATTTGCTAATTTTGTTTCCAGCGTTGCGGTAGTATTCGCTGAAACGAGAGTAGATTGTGAAGCGCAGATGACCACAACTGTAGTTGTAAACAAAATAAAACAAAACAAAAACGAAAAGCAGAAAGAAAATAATGCTGAGGGGGAGATTTGAAGACGGAGTGAAGACCAGATAATAAAAGTGACAATCAATCACAGGGTAAAAAAAGGAAGGTTTAGATAGTTTTCTTCCACGAATGGGAGGAGTCAAAGGAACATTAAGGGAGAGTTCAAATTGTTTTTCCAATTTTAAATCTAACTGTTTGCACCCGTTCTCCTAATTTTTTTTAATTAGATGCATCAGAAAGAAGATACCAAAATGGATGAGTTATCGTTGCTACTTTTATTTTATTTATGTTGATTTTTTTCTAATTTTTTTTAAATGGCGCAGATGAGATGTTGGGAATTTTTAATAAATATTTTGAGAAGTCTAAAAGAAAAATTTGTTTCTGCAGAAGCCTGTGTTTTTATTTCTACTACCAATTGCAGTTAACTTCCTAAAAAAACCAATAGCAAATTTAAAATGAGCATAATGTTTCTCAATAGAATAACATTACATTTGAAAATTGAATGATTCTCACAGACGTGCCAATCGAATTCAAACGAGCTGAGTTTCCTATTAGATCGGCATTTGCAATGACAATAAGTGACAACGCCAAGCGATGTCTGTTAGTAGGTTAGTTTGAACACGCCATGTTTTTCACTCGAACAATTATACGTGGCATGTTCTCGCATGGGTAAAACTATCGAGTTCATTTGTGTTGGCTGATGACGAACTGACAAAATATTACTCCTTTAAAATGAATATTGATTTTTCTTTATTTCATTTATATACTAAAGATAAAAGTATAAATATTTTTTATCACTTTACGTTTGAAGATATCAAACAATGTATATGTTAGTTACGTAAATGAAATACATTGTATTGAGAAAATAAATGGTTGGTGGATTTAAAAAAAAATCATCGGTGATCATCGCCTATAGCGCTCTATTTCTCTTTCTGTCATAGATCCCATTACCACTAACTTATAATAAATTCGTTTATTTTTTAATTTTTAACGATCAAAATATTCACTAGAAATAATTTATGTGAGAAAACAACGTTTGTCGAGTCAGCTAGCAATTTTATATAGAACAAAGAATTTTTTTTAAAGCAATTGTAATTTCATGAATTCTTCCAAATATTATTAAGACATTCCTTTACTAAACGATATATTTCAAATTTAGAAAGATATTGCAAGCATGCCAAGTGGTATATTGATCTATCTATTTCATTAACAATGAGAAATTTTTTCACTATTAATTATTTCAAAATGTATTAAAATTAATATATATATTTAAATATTTGCATAAAACTTACGACCAGTATTACTGAACTTAAAACTTTCAAAGCCTAACTAGTTAATGTGTTAAAAATTATACGTGTGGTATTGAGCAAAGTATTAAAATATGATTTGAACATCAAATGAATTCAATAATATTAATTATTCTCACCCCTCCGTCTGCTTGTGGTACGCTTTGCTTTCGGCATCTGAAAGGAAAGAGAAGAGTAAAAATTCAATTATTTATATTGCTCTCCTAAATGTTGAAACTTAAACTAAAATATTATTTAAAAAAATTCTGACTTTGTGCAAGCCTGAACACAGATCTTTCAAATCGAAAACATCCATTTCCCCCTTGAATTCAAGTTGAAACTGTTAAGCAGTTCAAGCAATGGAGCAGCAACTAATTTAACTAAGGCTAACCATTATCCTTAATTCAATATATTTTGTGACTGTATTATGGAAGTCCTAATTTCTAAGTTCGCTATTATTGAAGGTTAATTTCTTAACATTAGATATTATTATAATTCGATAAATACTTTTAATGACCAGCAGTTATGCTTCGTTTGAGTCAATAAGTATATTTCTGAAAAAGCTGTGAATTATTAATTATTAAAAGGTTTTTTAGTGAATAAACTGTTGACACATTATAATAGGATTTAAAAAAATTACGACTAAAACTGGCCAATTTAACAATTTAACCTGAATTAGGGCAATATACAAATGTATTTTAAGAAACACTTTGATTTTTTTTTTAAATGAAAAACATCCTTTTATTTTTTCAAATGCAGGCATGGATTAATGGCTAAAAACATCATGCATCCTCCAAGGGCTCAGAGGTTAGCTGAGAAAAATTTGAAGTACTTATTTATATATATATATATATATATATTAGAAATCAGTTGTTGAAAGCTACATATTGTAAAGATCAAATGAGAGAAAGCAAGTATTCTTCTTATTAATTTTTAATAGAATTTAAAAAAATGTCAACATTTCTTACACTCAATAATGTTATAATTTCGTAGATTCTTTCATATTAAAATAGTTTTAAAAGATTTTTAAAAACCATAAATAGTTTATTTTTTCATAAGTTTTGAATGAATTGAAAAAGATAAAAATTTAAACACTGAAACTTATAGAAAAAAGTGATTGCAAAATGGAATCAGTAAACAGACATTTTTACAGTGAAATCAAATCTTCATCGACCTGTTTTTAAATATTTTTTTTTCATTCCAAGCAAAACAATGTGAAACCCAACTTTAGATGGGGTTTTTTTTGCCATGTATAGTCTGCCTTTAATTCCGATTATTAAACTGATATTTGACATTGTCATGTTATTTTAACTCATCCGATTTACCTCTTTTCAGAAAATTTCTTCTTATAATACTCTAAAATTATTTAATAATTTCATCATCGTAGAAGTTTCTTGAAAGAGAAACAAAATAAATATAACTCGGAAATTTAACTATTTTTTATCACGTCACAGGATGATAGGTTTTTGGGATGAAGTTTTTGGCGTCAACAAAAATCCGAAGACGGAAAATAAAAATGTTATTATCTGCACGAGCATCTCAAAAATCAACTTATAATAACCTGTTGCCATTGCATTTACAAAAGCTCTGATTAAAAAAGTTAATGAATACAGTAAATAAAAACTTAGAAAAATGTCATTTTAAGCACGTGATTATATGAAATGAAACAAATAGCAAATGTGATATTTTTTAAACAAAAAATGCGAGTCAAAATTTCTTTTATCGTTTGCAATACTAAAGTGACTCATTCAATGAACCAATTAAAATGAATAAAAATATAATTTGACTTGCACGAGCACATGGTGCTTATCCGTTCAAGAAATTATGTTCTGGCGTGATACATTGAAACATGCATATCAGATGTTATTTTAATCTTTATTTTATAATGCGTTTATTCCAAATTCCATTTCAAAATGGGAAGACTCTTCAAAACATAAATTGTTCAAAAAATAACTACTGAGTCCCCAATGACCCTTATTTTTTTTTGTATGTAATTAAACGTCTTAAAAATGTTAATCTGTATATCAAGGTGATGCAGATCTAATATATATCATGAAAGAGCAGAACTTATGAGAAAAGTGCAAGAAAAATTCAGTAAAGAAATCAGAATGGGTTTTTTAATTCATTCATTATGAATTAACGAATAATTTCTATTTTGAAAATTCATCAAAATTATTGCAAAAGTTCGATATCGTTTGCGAACTAACAATTGAATAGCATTTATGCATCATAAGCAACTGAAAGAGTTGATAAGAACGATATTAGCAAACGTCTGCTTAGATCTTTGTTTTATTTATAACTAGTCGCCGTATATAAACGGCAGGTTGGCTTGATTAAATATTTTATGTAATACCTATTTTAATAACTTTATCATGAAAACATTTTGAATCAGAACATTTTAATACTCCTTTTATTTCACTTACATTATTATAAAGGTGTTCTACCAAAACGTAATATTTATCTCTAATTTCCTATTCGCTCCCATAGAGATTATGCTTTAAATTTAAGTAGAAATGACTAAACAATAATTAATGTAAGAAAATATTTAAAAAAAACAAAGCATTTAATTTAATATTAGCCGCCTTTGGCGACCAGTCGGTTCGCCAATATTAATGCCAACTAAAGGGTTCAATCATTTTTTTTTTACATAACTTGGTCTCATAAGTTTTTCAGCAAAATAGCTTTAAGCTTCAAATTTCGATAGTCATATAGTTCACTTATACTATTATGTAGGCCTGAAAAGCAGTCCTGATCTTTAAACTTCGCATCTCATTCTGATTTTCTATCAGTGCAAGTAAAATTCAGTTTAAAATTAAAGTGGAAATGATGAAACTTCAATTAATATAAAGACCTCTTTACTCAATCTAAGCATGTCTTTAAATAAAACTAAGAACTGAAAGCAGAGTAGTCCGACATTGAAGTTTTAGAAATTGAAACATTGTAATTTATTATAATTTATGATATCTCAAGGAATTTTTCAGCAAACATTTCACAGATTAAACGAAACATTCAGTTTTTAATTTTATTTTTAGATGTATATAAATGCTCTCAATAATAATATTTTATTTTGGTTTATAAATATATTTCAAAAATTTATGGTTTACATTTCTTTGGTCTTATCCATTCATATTCTGTAATATACTATTCTTAATATTTCAACTTCTAAATAAATAAACAAACATTTATATCTTCTGCGATCAAATATGGCTGATTTATTCAGTTCTGAAAATTGCAAGTTTAGAACAATCATCATTTTCATAATTTAGGCCAATTATTCTAGAGCAGGGGTTCTCAAAAGTTGGGTTATGAGATGTGGATGAAAAGTTTCAAGAAAGTTAATTTATTGCTGTAGTTTTCCTTTTAAAAAAAGAGTACACATAAAGGTTTTAATACACATACAAGTTGGTTTTTGTGTTCTATTAGTTAATAGGATACGTGAGCTTGTTTGGAATTAAGCAATTTTTTAATGTCTGGAAACAATGTCACACACAAAACAATGTCTTTTTCCAGTGCCAAACGATTTCTTGATTTTTTTTATTTATCATTATGGAGCGCCAACACACACACATTGAGCTTTATTATAAGTAAAGACTATAAGTGATAATAAAGATGAGCACCAAAAACTGAGCTGCTGATCATTTAAACCTTAAGGGCACTTAAGAATATCTTTTTTTAATTTTTGTAAAGAATTTTTCAGCAAAATTTCCTCCGACTCATCCCAAACAAATCGATTAATTAACAATATTTAATTTTAAATGCATCTGAAACTAAGGAAATATACATAATTGTTTGAAATAATCGGTCAAAAACATTTAAACCTAACTTCATTAGCGTGAGGGGGACTGAAATCTTACTCATTTGACAGTGGGGAAATAAAAAGATTTTTTGGTTGGTTAGTTTTTTAAATTAGTTTTTAATAAATGATTAAATTTCTAATTAAAAATTCGAAGAAACGTTTCTAGAAGTACATTCCTAATCTCCAAAGTATATGTGTACCAAATTTGGTAGCTGTAGGTCAAATGGTCTGACCTATAGAGCGTCAACACACACAAACATTGAGCTTTATTATAAACTAGCCGCCTTTGGCGACCAATCGATTCGCCAGTATAAATGCTCGCTAAAATGTTCAGTTAATACTTCATTTATGTTTTCTCATAATAATCTTTTCAGTAAAATATTTTTAAGCTTCAAGTTTTGATAGTTATTTTATTTACTTGTACTTATATGTAGGCCTTAAGCAGTTCTATTCGTTGCATCACGTGTCTCTAATTTTCTATAATACCCGTAAAGTTCAATTTTAAACAAAAATAAAAATAATGAAACTATATTTAGTATAAAGTATTTTAGTGAATTCCAGCATAACTGAAAGCAGATAATTTAGGCGTTAAAGTCTTATGAGCTCTACAGAATAATTTCCTTGAATTATAGCTCAAAGAATTTTTTTAAAAAAATCACGAATTCAACGAAAATTTCAGTTTTAATTTTTATTTTTAAAACGATATAATATGATGCATAAATCTGGCTATTGCTGTAATATTTACAGAAGCTAGAGCGAAAAAAAAAGCCAAATTATTGCTTCATTTTTAATTAATTATTATCAAATTAATTAAATATAAAGCAATAATTTGGCTTTTTCAATTTTAATTATTATTAAAAATTAGAAAAAAATAGTTCAGAGGAACACATTCTTGGCTCTCAAGGCATACACGTTATAGTTCTAGACCGAACGGTTTGGCCTATACAGCACCAAAACACACACTCATTTTTACACATGCACACACTTCAGCTTTATAAGTACTTGCCACTTATGGGAACCAGCCGGTTCTCCAATCTTAATACTCGTAAAATTAATAATAATGAAATAGTTTATATAACTCCTATTTTAAGAGCTTCTTTATTAAAATATTTTAAAGCTTCAAATTTTAATAGTCATATAATTCCCTCATAATGTGATAAAGACCTTCAGCCACAAAGAAATGTATATATCCATAATTTTCTGTTAGCTCCTATAGAATTAGTCTTTAAATTGAAATGGAAAATGAGTAAACAGCAATTAATTTTGATTTACTGAAACAAAAGATTTTTTTTATATGACTACTAAGAACAGTGTTGCTGATCATTTAAACCTTATGGGCGTTAAAGAATATCCTTTCTAATTTATGTAATATCTCAAAAAAATTTCCAACAAAATGTTTACAAATTCATCGATTTATTAGCAATATTTAACCGTTTGAGTGCGAAAGAATACTTACCTTTACGTCAAGTGAAGCGCAATAGCGCTTCGCCGCACACAAAAGGTTAATTTTATACGAATCAAAACTTAGAAAACAGAATCGTTTTAAATAATCTATCGATAAAATGATGAGCCAAATCTCGCTAGATTGGGGAAAAAACGTACTTAAAAAACGATGTATAAGCATATGCGAAAAATATATATCTAACATCAATACTGTTATTTACAAAAGCACACAACTAACCTAAAAATAATTTATTTACAGTAAATCAAAACAACAAACAAATTAATCACAGTCAAGTCCGTATCCGTTTAAATACAGTTATCAACACTGTGCTTGCGTGAATTCTCACACACATTTAGTTTTATTTGAAGTATATAGATATAGATTTAGATCACAGCGAAAGATATAGTACCGAGCCGATGATTATTTCGCACACAGAACTTTTCGGCAGTAAAAAGCGGGAGGATTTTTATATCGAACCACCTGCCTACATGATACAAGACAGGTGGTAAAATAAATCTCCTGGTATTTTAATTTCTATTGGAATAATTGCAGTTATTGAAATGAATCAACATTTTCATTGTAATTTCAGGCCACTTTTTTAAGACAAAACTTTTTAAACACAATAAAAGATTTTTTAAAAAAATATTACAAGACCCAGCATTTTTCAAAGAGCCGTTTTTTTAGTCAATTTAATAGCTTTTATCTGAAACAATACCATTAGAATGAATGAATAATTCCGCGCAATATAGCAAAGGACGCAAGGTATTTTCCACCTGTTAAAAATTCCTTTATGAAATGGGCAATTTATACTTTCTTCCGATACTTCAAACTTTTCCTAGTAAGGGATCTTGGAATCAGATTCAAATAAAGGCAGCACTTGAAAGTTGTTTAGCAAAAAAGTCGAAAAAACAGAGTAGATTATTTATTAATCATGTCAGAACACTTTAGTTTTTGAGATGAGGTTTTTAGCGTCAACAAAAATCCGTAAGCAAAAAATTACAATTGTATTATCTGCACGACCATCCCAAAAAAAATCAGCTTTTAATAACTTGTTGTCATTGCCTTTACAATAGCTCTGCTTAAAACAAATAAGTTAATGATTACAGTAAATAAAAACTAGAAAAATGTCATTTTGCGCACTTAGTTATACGAAATGAAATAAATAGGCAATGTGATATTTTTTTTAAACAATAAATGCGAGACAAAGTTTTTTTTTTTTAACTAAGCCAATAGAAAATATAAAATAGCTTTTCACGTTACACATTAATATAAAATAGTGAAATAAAAATCATGCCCAAAATATTTACATCAATTTTATCAGAAAATAAAGCATTTTAAATGCGATGATAATAAACAATTCTGAAGACTTAAAATAAAAGTTAGCAGCCAATGTTTAAAAGTTACTTACTATCAAATTCTAGAATGGATGAAGGATCTGCAAAAAATGTTGATAACTGTAATAAAAGTTAACGCAGAGACGTCTCTCCTAAATCTATAATAAAATCGCTGGTACGATTGTTGCTCAGAATAAAGTTTAGAACGAATGTCTCTTCCCTGTGTAACGTCTAAAGTAGAGAGATAGTAGGTTCACGGAGTTCCCGCCCAGCACCGAATACTCGTTGGTGATTGGGTTGTGACCTATGGAGAAATTATGCCTTGTTGGTGATTGGTTTGTGATCTATTGAGAAATTATACCTTGTATCACAGAGAAAAATTTCTCGGCAGCTGGCTTTTAGACAAAACAAAAGTTTCCATCTCTATTTTTGCTCATGATAGTTGTATTCCCGCCTAGAATGAATTCCTTTCGTCTTCTGTGGTGGGTCGTTTCCATCGAATTTCAAAACAGTTGTAGAAGTGATAAAGGATTTAATTTTTTGGATTGTGAAGGAATATATTCTCGATCCTGTGGGAGTGGTTTGCTCAGTCTTTTGATTATTTGGCAGAATAAATATTAAAACCTTTTTTCCTCTTTTTAAACATTGTCGGAGGTTAAAATATTAATCCATTGCAGATTCTCAAATGAGGAGTTTAAGATCTAAAACAATTTTTTTTTTCAAATGAGAAAAAAAAATCACATGAGAATTAAATAAAACTATATTTAACTATTCAGTTTACAACTATCTTTGGAGATTTTTTTTAATGTGTCACTAATTATTTAATAATCGAATCTTGCTGTTTCCAAAGTATGTACAAAATAATAAAATACAAAAAATTTCAATTGTGAATGTATTATCGGGTACATATGCATTAGATCTCACACGTAAAAATTACAAATGATTCGTTTGGTAAAACCTGAATGAATTCTTACAGAATTCTTGTTGGTAATACCAATTTTATTCTTGTAATATCAACATTAATATGAAAGCATCCAATTATTGGATGCTTTCATATTAATGTTGATCTCTCTATAGTTTGTTCTCTCCATAAACAATATAATCTTTTCTCTCTCGGTTAAAATGAGAAATGAAAATAACCTTTTAAGGAAACGAAATTTGTACGTCCAATTATAGAAGTTTTTAAAAAAATGTGCATTTGAATTAGTTCGTAAACTGAATTAATAAAGGCAAAAGTTGTTTCGAATTTGTTAGAAAAACTCAAACGTTATTTAGAGCCTTGCCTGAAGTACAGCAGGGATACGTTCTGTCCTTCATGCTTTAAATGTGTATCTCCAGGAGGAATAATATGATTTTGTTTTAAACATTGTGAACAAACAAAATATTTATTATTTTTTCTCTACAATCAGCTGTAGATACAATCTTATTATCTTCTCGGACATCGGCTCTACTTTCTTACAACCGACTCTATATACAATTAAAATGCTTAATTTGGTAATAATATTCAATTTGCAGTGTTCATGCATTCGCAGAGGTGGAGCAGCAATGGGGGGGACAGATATGTCCGATGAGAGGAGGCAAGTAACATTTCTCAAATTTAGCTTCCAGACATCAAAAAAATAATCAATTTTACAAGCTTATATAACTAATTAAAAAACTAATTATAATAATAAGTATTAATTATAATAACTGGTGATTTATTACATGTAATTTTCTTTTGTAACTTTCTTAAATTTTTTAGTACAAATTCCGTTAAAATTTTTTGGAAATCTTTTTTATCCTGTCAGAACATGATGTTGGCCTTGGGATGAGATTTTAGGCGTCAACAAAAATCTGAAGGCAAGAAATAAAAATTTTATTATCTGCTCGAGCATCTAAAAAAAAATCAACTTTTAGCAACGCGTTGCCATTGCATTTACGAAAGCTCTGATTTTTTTAAAAATAAGTTAATGACTACAGCAAAGAAAACCTTGAAAAACGTTATTTTGAGCACGCGATTATATGAAATGAAATAAATAGGAAATGAGATATTTTTTAAACAATAAATGCTTGACAAAGTTTTTGGATCGTTTGCAATACTAAAGCGACTCATTCAATGAAATAGTTAAAAGGAATAAAAATATAATTCAACTTGCATTAGCTGGTGTTTAGCCGTTCAAGAAATGGTGTTCTGACATGATACATTGAAATGAATACGGATACCAGATTTCATTTTAATCTTCTTTTTTTCTTCAAAACATTTGATGTTTACTAGCCATAATAGACAAAGAATTCAGATGGTCTTGACGCAAAGCTCAATTATAGTCAATTCAGAGAGGATTAAAAATAAAAGTAGAATAATTAAAATCAGCTACCCAAATTACCAAAAAACACTAATAAAAGGCGTCAACATATTTTTGATTACAGGTTTAATATTGAAAATTTTGAAATAATAAATAAATGAATTAATGAATAAATTGAATAAATTTTGAATAATTGAAAATTTTGAAATAATTTGAATAATAAATCTATAAATAAAACAAAATACGGATATTTCAAGACAAGGAAAGTAAAACAATAAGGCTCTCATCTGCAAAATTTTAAATAATAACTGAAAAACATGGCGTTTCAATTTGTTTATTATCTACATATTGTAAAGAGTCGTAAAAATTATCGCCCTTTTTTAAAAGACACATGTTCGAACAGTGGTACTTCTGGCCAGCGGTAAGACGATTCTTCCTTTGTTGCGCATTGTGTTTCGCCCATTTTAATGCTATCCTCTGAACTTGAATAGAGTCGAGATAATCATGTAGATCA
>JAOUZG010022773.1:0-16098 GCA_026289955.1 Argiope argentata
ACACACACACACACACACACACACACACACACACACACACACTTTTTAAAACTTTCATTTTTTATTTTCTAGCTGTCAAACAAAGTTTTGGAGCTGGACCGATTTTGAGATGAAATAACAGCTACGATATCATAGTTTTTCGTCAGCTTTTTAAAAACGCTTCTGTTATCAAAGAAGCATAAGTAATAATAATGCAGGATTGGTAAAAGTATGTCAACCTTTTTAAAAAGGAATCTGAATTTCAAGAAGCATACATTATAATAATGCAATGCTGATAAAAGCAAGTAAAAATATTTTTTCCCATTAATAAGGGGGGATAATAGCCACTGTTATAATCCCCAATATCTTCTTTCTTCCAAGTTTCAATTTCTTAACCAAAAGGACATCAGGTTCTCATACGATATAAAAACCGCAAAGACAGGTATTAAATTAGCTATCTAAATACATCTTAATTAGGGTTCACAAAATTAAAAGACAATAACAAGTTTAAATTTATGAATTAAGAAAAAGTCTTCAATAACGTATTATGAGTTTGTTTTCTTTTTTGTTAAGTATTCCTCAAAATTACGAAATGTATGTTAAAACTTTTATTGCGACTAATTTCTCTTGTTGGTTGCATTTATCAAAATTTTACTTTAAAATCAAGCAATAATGAAATTTTTTTTGAAATGCAGCCATTTTTAAACACTGCTGCGTTTTTGTGAGATAAATGAATGTAAAAACATATAAACATCAAAATGAAATCTTCTAAGCATATTGCAATGTATCATACCAGAACATCATTTCTTGAACGGCCAAGAACCATATACTCGTGAAAATTAAATTATGTTTTTTATTCATTTTAATAGTTTCATTGAATGAGTCACTTTAGTACTGCAAATGATCAAAAAAGAACTTTGTATCGCCTTGATTGCTTAAAAAAATATCACATTTTCTATTTATTTCATTTCATATAGTCACGTGGTCAAAATGTCTTCCTTGGTTTTATTTGCTATAATCATGAAATTATTTTTTTAAATAAGAGATTTTATAAATAAAATGGCATCACGTTATTAAGAGCTGTTTCTTTTTAGATGATCGTATAGATAATAAAATTTCAATTTTTCGCTTGCGGATTTTTGTTGACGCCACAAAACCTCATTCCTAAAACAATATCATGCTCTGACAAGATAACAAACAGAAAATTAAGAATGTGCATAATGTAGTGAATAAATCGGTATTAAGCTTCTAAAATAGTATGTTATATGCCCATCAAAATTCTTACTAAGCTTTAAATATACTAAATATTTAAATGAAATCTTTAGCAACTTTTTATCCCGATAAATCAACAAATCTACAAAGTAGGCAAATTGAATAGTATACCTGAGACCTATTAAAATATCTTTATGTACATAGTAATGAGACATCTAATTTAATTTTGAGCTTTAAGTGGTTAATGCAACATGTAAAAAGCAAAGAAATATGTTTCATAGTCGTTACTCTTTGAAATGCATAAAAAAAGCAGCTACATCCAAATTTCAAGCCAAGAAGACAACTATCTGTACGATTTGATACGTTTACTGAGAGAACATTCGGAATTATTGAGCGATAAGCATTAGAAATACCGAATGCTGCTACATCTATTAAATGAAGGTAGAAGGTAAGCAACAGAACCGAATGTCGGTTAGATGGTAAGGGCTGTGATATTTTATAAGTAATCAAGTATGTTACTTGATCCGAGTTTTAGTTACACGTGATAAAAACATTTAGCTGTGTTTGAAAAATTTTGTGATTAAAATATTTGAGGTCACAAGAAAAATTTGCGAATTTCATAACAATAATAGAAAGCATTTTTATGAATATAATTAAATTTTAAAATTGTTTGTTTCAAGAAACTTCTTTAAAAATCAAAACAAAAAAGAGATTTTACTGAAAAGCGATTTTATTTTCAATACGAAATGAAAAAATAATTTTATTAGTAAAATAAATTTCAAATGAAAACCTAAAATATTTTTTTTATATATATAAAAATTCAAGTTAAAAAAGTGCAGCGTTTCAATGCATATGTAAAGAATTATTTAGAGTTCCATGCCGAGAGATACGTCATCTGAAGAAGTAAGATATATCATGTTCTCCTACATATTATACCATTGTTGCTTAATTATATGTCTTTTAGAATAGTACGTATTTTAAAATGGCTAATAGAAGATAAAAGTTTAAGCTTTTATTAAACTTGTACGATGTCTTTTATAAAAGATATCTGGACAAATTGATTCTCTTTATTTTTCCAGTTTTTAAGTTCTTCTTGCATAAAAGATATCTGAAATTTTGTGTTTTCAATAAAAAAAAAGGATATATTTATCTCTCAGTTCCTACAATTAGTTCACACTCTTCCTATCTATTTATATATCTTGTTCAAATTTTACAATCGTTAACAAAATACTTTTTATTCATCCACTCAAGTTCAAATACATTTTTAAAATTTTGTAATGGATGACACTTGATGTAAATATAGTTTTTTCAAATATTTATTTATCAATTTTTATTTATTAATTAAAAACTAACTTTTGAGCTAAAAATCTTTATTTTCCCGCCTCCAAATGAGTAAGATTTCAGTTTTTCCCACGCTAATGAGTTAGGCTTAACATGTTTTCGACCGATTATTTCAAACGATTCTATTTATTTTCTTAGTGTTTGATGCATCTAAAATTAAACATTATTAATTAATCGATTTTTCGGATTCATCTTGAGGTACTTTCGATTTAAAATAAAATAGAATAAAATACATTAAAAATTTCTAATCTGTATCCCTTTACCCTATTGGCGTAGAAAATTTGCGCATTTGCGATGCCTCAATTGGTGCTGAAATTTCATACATGCGAAGTGTGTTCTGATTTATATGGAAGAGATTTGTTTTAGACCAGACAAAATGTTTTGATAAATTATTTATATTAATTGCAATTATTTAATAAAAAGTAACTAAAATAAAAAAAAATTTTTAGACCTAAATAAAAATTGACTTAAATTTAA
This sequence comes from Argiope argentata, assembly GCA_026289955.1. NCBI lineage: Eukaryota > Metazoa > Arthropoda > Arachnida > Araneae > Araneidae > Argiope > Argiope argentata. The sequence continues at coordinate 3,010 of JAOUZG010022773.1, forward strand.
AAAAAAATATTACTTGTTTTTCAGTATTTTAATGAATAATTGATTTGTTAATTTTAATTACTGCTATTTTAGTGGCGCCATGTAGAAGTGATTTTTAGAAAATATTGATAACAAGATGTCATATTATTTATAATCATGAATTATGAAAATGAATCTAAGACAACAAAGAAAATCAGTTATATAATATTAAGATAGTAAATAAGAATATATTTTTTAACAATTAGAAATTTACTTTTTTAAATCATCCAATGGATAGTTTCAGATTAATTCATTGGATTAGAAAGGAATCATAAGTTTTATGATCCTGTCTTATGATTATGATAACGTCTTATGATTCTCAAATCTTTAATTTCAGCTCTTATAATCCAAATTCTAAAATGTAACATTAATATACTAATAAGTATAGATTTATAATAATTCTTCATAAATTATTGATCAGCTTATTAATGATGTCCTTTATCAATGCTTTATTGCGATGCTCTCTTATGAAACAAAATACTTTTAATGGAACGTCACTTCTTTCAATAGACGTTCTTAAAATGCATGTAAACTATTCTAAAGGAAGTCTCAGTATGGAAATTTAATGCAAATATGGTTAACCCAAGTCGCTTAGAAAATCCATTTATTCATTTCATGTATTTTTGTCTCTATCGCTTACAGAAGCACTGTCACATCACTGCTCAGAGGCTTCTTCTAATTTCGGAGTCAGCTGTCAAAGGGAGACATTTCCAGTGAATTATGAGGTTGCGTGATGTAGAAGTTAAAGAATTGCTTACGGTTTGGCCTCAGCTAATGACCGTGAAGAAGTAACGAGAATCTAAAGTTAGTAGTCTGGCGCTAAGTCTGCTTAATTACTATATAGCCGATCCATGTAGACTAACCCGAAAGAAAAAAATAGACAATGTATTTTTTTTTCTGCTTCGAAGACAAAAGATGTTTGACTATTTATAGGGTTCCAGATGAGTGCCTTTCTATCTTTAAAATGTTCCATCGATTAATTGGAATACAACATGGATCTGAAATCATCATATGTAATGTGATAATGTCTTCTGTTGTATCTAATTTCTTTTTGAAAATGGTTTCTGTAATTATTACTGGCAAAGTCTGATAATATTAAACAGGTAGCTTTGTTTAGTATATAGTATTGTATATATTAGTATTTTTTTTTCTATAAAATAAAAAAAATAAAAAGTTTAGTTGAATAAAAAAATATTCTTTTTGGTCTATTGCCTATTTTTTTTACTTCGAAGGCTAAAGATGTTTGACTATTTACAAGCTTCCAGATGAGTGCCTTTTTATCTATTAGGCACTTTTTTTTATGAATGTTACTTCGATTAATTGGAATACAACGGGGAGCTAAGGTCATCATGTGTAATGTGATAATTTCTGCTGTTGTATCTGATTTTCTTTTCGAAAAGGGTTTCTATATTTACTGGAAGAAAAGGCTGATGATTAAATTGCTATTTTTGTTTCGTATATCATTGTATATATTTGTATTTTTTTCTAGCAAGTGTAATTAAATAAAATAGAAAAAGATTGTTCTTTTTGGTAATCATTATAGAAAATATGCAATATGAGAATATAGGAAAATTAATAGATTATTCTTATTAGTATGTACAGAACATAAGTTCAGATTTAAAGTAATTTATGCAAAAGTTGTGTTTATATAAAAGTCCAGTAAAAAATTGTAAAAGTCGAACAGTAATGTAATTTACATTTCTCTTTTCTGTTTACTGCTTAAAATTATAAACAGATTTCTAAAAACCATTTCAGGTAATTTTTTTTGCCTTTAAACAAATTAAACAAAAAATTTTAGAGATTAAACTTCAACTTCTGATTATCACTATGATTCCAGCCTTTTTACGAAAGGAACAAGGGCCGTTTAATATTTCGAAACATACAATATTTTAAATATTTTTAAATTTAATTTCCTTAAATAAAAACTTGTTTAAATTTCAAAAACAATGCATTTTTAAAAACTTAATTACTTTTAAGTTTAATTTTATTTGTATATATTTATATTATGTAAGTGTATGTCAGCAGTTGGACAATTGTTTTAAATCTCATGGAACTGTTTGTTATCCACTTTTCATTTAATAATATTAGCATGCTAATAATAGCTCTGAATTACGTGGAATTTAACGATGACACACATTTCCTGTTTTATGTTTAAGCTTAAAGTTTAAAATTAGTTTTTTTATGAATCAAAAATAATCGAATTCCCTTAAGATTTTATAAATTTAAGGCACTAGAAATAGTTACAAATGTAATATAATCCTTATAAATCCTTGAAAGCTGTCATTTTTAATTATTTCTAGAATATTTTCGAGATTAATGTTTAGTATTTATTGTAAAAGTTTTTTTAATTATTTATCTCTAAACATTCCTCTATAAAAATTCTTTAGTACACTTCAAAAGCAAATTCTTGAATATTTTCTTCTCACCCTTTTATTTATGCTTTTTTTCAAGTTCTAAAAATCTCTCTTTTATCTTAATAAGAAAACAGAGCAAATCTATATTGCCTTCAGAAGATTCATTTCAAAATTAAGATTGAGATTTGTTTTAGTTATTTACATCTTTGAGCTAAAATGATTATATAAAAGTCATGCTGATCCTAGAGTTTTTGAATACCAGTTACTTTGTTATGTTTTAACATAATTTATAAAGCTTAAAATAAAGAACTAGCACTATAATGTTTTTAAAAAATCTTTTACCCCTTTTACTTTAAGTGCAGAAGAATCTAACAGACGATATTTTACAACGAATAAACAGATGATTGAAATTCAATCTTCTTGTCATACAAGCAGCGTAGATTTTTTTCATTCCTTTTAGCTGCTTTTGACTCTTTGTGCAGATAGTTAATCATTATCTTGGGCGGAGGAGCTGATGGTGAGGAAAAGTCATCCTCTGCTGTTTTACTGCATTATCATTTCTCATTCTCTTGGCTCTTTTTCGCTACCATTTTACTGCATTATCATTTCTCCTTCTCTTGGTTCTTTTTCGCTGCCATTTTACTGAATTATCATTTCTCATTCTCTATGTTCTTTTTCTCTGCCATTTCTTTGCATTATCGGTTCTCATTCTCTTGGCTATTTTCTCTGCCATTTTAATGCATTATCGTTTCTTATTCTCTTTGTTTTTTATCTCTGATATTTCTCTACACTGTCATTTCTCATTCTCTTGACTCTTTTTCTCTGCCATTTTAATCCATTACCATTTCACATTCTCTTGGATTTTTTTTCTGCCATTTTACTGAATTATCATTTTTAATTCTCTTGGAATTTTTCTCTGCCATTTTACTGAATTATCATTTCTTATTCTCTTTGTTCTTTTTCTCTGATATTTCTTTGCATTATCGTTTCTCCTTCTCTTGGCTATTTTCTCTGCCATTTTAATGCATTATCATTTCTCATTCTCTTGGATTTTTTCTCTGCTATTTTAGTGAATTATCATTTCTTATTCTCTTTGTTCTTTATCTCTGATATTTCTTTACATTATTGTTTCTCATTCTCTTTGTTCCTTTTCCCTGCCATTTTAATGCATTATCATTTCTCATACTCTTTGTTCTTTTTCTCTGAAATTTCTTTGCATTATCGTTTCTCATTTTCTTGACTCATTTTCTTTGTCATTTGGCTACATAATCATTTTTTATTCTTATGGTTCTTTTTCTTTGCCATTTTGCTACACAATCATCTTTTATTCTTATGGCTGTTTTTATCCATGCTCTTTCTCCCCAAAGTAATATTATCATATTTCAATTTTGTTCCGTTCCGTACAAGAATTCAAAAGAATTTTCTCTTGAGATGGAATTTTCCAAATTTTCCAACAAAAACAGTTTTTTTCCTTATAAAAATACTTGATTTCTTAATATAAGTTTTTTTCATTCAGAAAATTTCTGTTACAGTTGTTAGATTTTTTGAGGATAAAATATAAAACATTTTTATTTGGCGAGTTTTTTTAAATTTTGCAGGTTTTTAGACAACTCCTTTCTCGGAAGATTCTTCACAGATTTTGCTGAGAAGAAAAAGAGAAACTCTGTTTTGTCATAGCTGCTTTAGCTTGCACTGTAATTTATTTTTTACTGGGAGTAAAAGTGCTTACAGTTTTAATATTTATAAGTGAAATCCCTTTTTTTTACTTGGATATAAGTAAATTAATAAAGTGTTCTTAGTTATTGACAGTGAGATTTCATCAAAGAAATTAACAATGCAAATCAAAATGATAAAAAATCATAAAGGAAAGGTACATTTTATTTACTTGCATATGACGCATAAAAAGTAATTGCAAGCTTAAAAAATTCAAATTTAGAGTTTGATTCTCCTAGTTTCATATTTACCATAGTTCGAAAAACACATTTTAGGAAAATGTCAATGTCCATCACATAAATAATTTAAAATTACAATTTCTTTGAACTAGTCGAATGTAATTTAGTACACCGTCTTTACAGTAAATTTGTAGATCTCTATCAGATTTTGAACAAAACCCATTAAAAAGAAGCTGGTCTATTCAGCTGTTCGTATACGAGTTAATATGATATCTGCAAAACGAAAGGGAGCTAGATAAACAAAATCCGGCCTACAATTTTAACATCGATAGTGCAGACACCAATAAAGTTTAGAAGCATTCCGAAACAGGAATTGATCGTCTGTCTATTTGTATGTCCAAGATATCTTCATATTAAAATTTCATGGATCAAGGCACATGTAGGCTATGACGGGAATGAAGCGGCGGACAAACTAGCCGAAACAGCGGCTAGTGCGAATGAAGATCGGAATATAATGAAGATTTCAAGATCTCATCTGAAGAACATCCTCCAAACCGATATGATGACAAGATGGCAAAAGGAATGGGAAGAAGGCGAAACAGGTCGTTCCATATATAACATAATACCGAAAGTTTCTCTCTACGCTCCCAACTGGAACAGAGCGAATGTCTTTTTCTTCACTGGACACGGCCCATTTCCAACATACCTACACAGATTCCATCTAGCCAACTCTCCTTGCTGTTGCTGCGGGGAAATAGGATCTCCAATTCACTATGCCTCAGAATGCTTACTCACTCTCTCATGGCACATGAGAAAGCCAGAAAGAAGTCTCGAAGAAGAATGGTGCTGGAGAGTTGCATCAAATACCCTTTCGCGTGGCAAAATCCACTCCATAGGAAACCATATTCATAAATACCAAGACCTCTTCAAAACCAACAATAGTTGAGACCAGAATTCCCCTCGTGATAATCAACCAAAATTATAACTTAAAAGGTTCCTCAAAAGTGCAGATCTCATTGTGGAAATCAAGACACTAGGATCTAGATGGACGCTATGTATTTCTGACTCTATAATAATTGTTTATTTGCCATACATATGTTCACAATTTAATTTGCCAATTACCCCCCCCCCCCTTACAGTTGGTAATCTAATTCCCCTGTAAATTCAACCCATAATCATCATTTGTTTCAGTATTCTTGTCCCCTCTATCGAGTTATAACTTAAAAAAAAATTGAACAGATTCTTCTAAGATTTGACACCGATGGCATTCTCTCTGGAAATCCCTGAATGCTTTATCGTCTCTTTTTTTTTCATTTAACAAATTTTCCCTTTTTTTTCTCCCACCTTGTGCTCATCCAACTGGTTATATAATTTAGCGTTATAGGCACTGGGGGCACAGGATGGCGTTATGTTATGTCTATTTGTAAGTTAAAAAGCATTTAAAAAGTGTAACTTAAAAATGCAAAGACTTAAACATGACTAAGTTGGTATGCAATTTTTAGACAACAATAGTAATCTTAAGTCGAATTTTGGTTTCAATTGATTTGGAAAAACACGTCTAAAATACAAGTTATCTTTCAGATATTTTTAACCTCCTGCCAGGATTAATCGCCAAATAACTCGCCAAGGATCACATAATACATTTAGTACAAAGTTTAATATTTCGAAACTTTTGCACACTGATTACCTACAAGGCGTTCTTTGGTGTAACATCATATTTAGAGCGTTAGCCAGAAATTTTGAATAGATTATTTCTTCTGGCTTTGTCGTAATATGAAAGGTATTTAATTAAAAAAATATTTAACATACTATCGGAGTATTTAATTTTGTCTAAAATTCAATATTTGATTATAACAATTTAATATATATATAGTTAAAGATGGCATGAAAATATATAGTGCCTCATATTTAATTGATAATGGATCTCGTATTTAGTTGAAATAATTTAACCTTTCATTAAATTTTTTCACCAAACACAATGTTTGCATACTTCCAGGCAATCTACGAATTATCAAAGATGGTGACCCTTCTCAAAGCATGAGTTTTGGCTTAGAGGTGGTGTTTATAAACTTAAATTGATAGTAATTTTTACAACCTATCAGCAATATCGATATAAGATAATTTTATAGGACTTGCAAAAATTATTTAAAAGTTATATTATATTTTTAATAATTAAAAAATATTTTATTTGTACTATTTGATATTAATTTTAAGTTCTAATAAAAAATACTATGTAACCTCCAAATAAGAAAATTATAAACAATGATCGAAGTTTTAAAAACAAGTTTAAGTAATCATGCAATATCTGATATCAAGAAAAAAATATACCTCCCTTTTCTTCGTCCTGATTAACAGGGATAATCGAAAGATTTTCCTCCCTAAAAGAGCCTAAATCGAAGCCTATTTCATTGACAAAGCAGCAAATTCCCTCTTACCAGCAAAGCGGTCATTGCGAGTGTGATTAAGTTTAATGTTTTTTCCCTTTATCCCAATGCTCCAGATCGCACAAAACAGGAGCAGAAGCGAAATTTTCCCTTTAATGAAACGGGGGAAAGAGGGATTGTAAGAAGATAAGACGAATCACAGCACCGAAAATCTTGGAAGAAACTTTTGTGAAAAAGACTATTTCGAATGGAGGCAATAAGTTAGGATAATATGATGTCATCTCTTTCTATCCCAATTATTTATTTGTGTCAAACTCAATTATTTATTTCAACCGGATAGCTAAAATAAATAATTGGGATGTATTGGATAATATGGCCATATTATCATGTATCCCAATTATTTATTTGAGCTAGACTCAATTATTTATTTCGACCAGCTAGCTAAAATAAATAATTGGGATATATTGGACAATATAGCCATATTGGCTAATATATCCCAATTATTTATTTGAGCCGGTTAGCTTAAACAAATTACATATTGGAAAATTGGGTCATATCCAAATTAATAATTGGGACATAGACTTCCAAAGGCTGAGAAACCTTAAGTACTGTTCTCAAAAACGAACTTTTAGGACTTTGAATTTTAAAGACATTTTAACATTTCTCCCATCACACATTCAATATGATTATAAAGATGTAGTTATTTTTTATTGCTTTTTTAAAAAAATGCACATTTTGACATTTTATTATTTAGGTTTCTGCTTTGCAATCTAATTAATTATGCTTAAGTATTGAGAGGAGACTGAAAAATAAAGCAATCGCAGAAGTAAGGGCTTTGTTCATTTGTTGTTTGAATTTTGCGCTCAAAACTTATCGTGTTTTACAAGAAAATAAACATCGAAATAATATAAAAAGAAACTTTTATTTGTAATAGTGTCAAAGTGTGTTAAGTACTCGGACATATGAAAGAAACTTTGAATTTATACATTCTTTCCAATTTTTAATTAACAATATCTTGCATAAACAAGATTATCTATTATCTTTTATAAGAGATTTATTGGAACTAAGCTCCAAAGTAAATTATCCAACCAAATTAAGCTATTTTTTCTTGAAATCTACTGTAAATTCTGAGATTCGGTAAATCTTTAGGTGATTTAATTTGATTAGGTAAAGAGTACTTTTAGTAGAAAGAGACGAAAAGTAAGTGCAAATAGTTTTCAGAATAATAAGTAGCTTTTTGAAAAGTAAAAAAAAAAATCCTCGAAATGATGGAAAATAGAACCATAGTTGATTGTTATTTGACGATATATTTCAGAGCAAGCAGAAAAGAATCCTTTACCAAGAAATATCTGCTAATTCTTTGTGTAGGCAATCAATCATCTTTTGTTCATCATTCTCAACAATTTTTCCCCTTCATTTCAAATGAAAATAAGCCATGAAAAAAACTTATTAAGACGCCACTGTAAGAAAACTGTTTTTTTTAAACATATTTTTTTTTAACTCAGAAAAAGAATATTATTCCTTTATAAATGTGATTTAATTGAGAATCAATTTGTTAGAACGGACAATTCAATGAAAATAAGATTTGATGGTCTTAAATAAAAAAAATTAGCTTTATAGCTTTTAATTGCACTGTGCTATGAATTGGATTTGTCTTACTTGACCTGTTAACTGCGTCCATAGTTTAATTGTAATTTATCAATCCTTGAAATACATGAACTACAAATCACTTTTTAGGTTTTTTTAGTTAAATTTTTGTCTTTGTAATGGATCTGAAATTATTTGTTGTCGTATTATAAATTGAACAGTTAAGGGAAGAATAAGTATTGTTATGAATCTGTAATATAACTTACATGCACAATTTCCCGTATTTTATTAAGGAAGACAATTTTATAGATATTTCAATTAATACTGAATGGATGCCAGGTCAGTCACACCAAACACTCCCACTCACTCCGAAGGCACACGGATTCAAACCACTAGGGCTGAATCACCGGATCGCTTCAACAACAACCCTGGATGGAACTGTGGTTGAGTCCTAAAGGCCATCGCCGATCATGGTACAACTCTTCCCGTAGGAAGTAAGTCCCGTCATTGATGGGAGGAGCCATCTCCACCTGTTAGTATACCCACCCGGTTGGTGAGATCCAACCACCATGTCGAAAGCATTTCCTAATCAATTACGAGGTGCCTCCCCCCCAGGGGGTTTGGATGTCAGGTCATATGATCTAAAAACAGCATCACATTTTTCTTTCATTCGGAAACTTGGCTGCGAATTTGACAGCCTCGACGACAATAATAGATATTAGTGAAAGTGCAAGGTTTTTGAAGATATTTCTATAATGAGAAACTCAATTCTTCTAGAAGTTTCCATAGCCTGTCTCGAGAATTATGTAAGTGTGGTACGTATACGAGAGCCAGTTAGTTGTGTGATAAACTTTATTGGAATACGACTTCGATTGAACACACTAACTACAATATGAATTCTATTGTTTAATTTTGTCTTTATGTAAGTTTCGTTTGTGTTTTACTGACTATGTTTCAAGTCTATTTATGCAATAAAAAGTTTCTGTACGTTATCTAGATTAATGGATTTCTAATTAGACGAAGTTTCTGTAACAGTAAGCATTCAAGAAGGAAACAAGAAACTAATATAAGTCATAAATTTTGATGATGCATCAACTGACTTAAGATAAAATCTTTTTTTTCATACTATTTCCATGCTTAATTATTGAAATTTCTAGATACCTTAGACATAAAAAGGATAGACGCTATGGATAAGCTTCTAATTTAGGATCTAAATGGTTTAAACTGAAAAAGTGACATCTTATTGCTAAATAGAGGTGGACAATAAGTTCATAAAAATATGCATGCTTCCTCTTGTCCTGTTGCCTCAATGTAGATAACTGTCATGTTCAAATCTAGCTAGAAAAACATCTATGGCAAGATCGTGTAAAGACGTGAGGTACAAATATTTGCGAACCTCCGCGGAAGGATCTTATTACCTTTGGCCGCCAGATGGCGTGATAGCCGAGTGAAATTGTGGGACAGCTTAGATACGAAAAGAGATGGACGAGGAAGGAATAGTTTGTTCGAGTCACCAGAATGACGTATTGGCTGTTTAGTTATGAACTCTATTTTTTTACTATTAATTGTGTAGCGTATTTATTTTGGGCGATGTTATGTTTTCCTGCGTTGTGACATTCTAGAGAAAAATTCAAAGATGTCCAAAACTTGTGGTTCAACTTTCCGGCTTCAGTATTATAGGCGGCAAGTGAAGAAAAAGACTAAATAAATCTTTCCCGAACATTTTAATGGAATGAGAGATATAAACTATGCTTTAATAAAACCATGTGTTTAAATTCCAGTGTGAATTTTTAGGAGGGAATATAGAATTAATATAAATTCTAATTGTATATTTGAATATTACATAATCAAATTTGTAACTATCATCGAGATCTGTGTTGATTCAGATCTTAATATAAGTTAAATTTATATTAGTAAAGTTATTTTTTTAGATAAATTTGATACACTTAATGCATTAGGCAGTAACATTTCAGTGCAAACAGATCACTTACATGGATTATAAGAAAATGCTTTAGGAAAGTTTTTTTTGTTTTAACTTCTATATATTTTATCAATTCAAGAAAAACCAGAACCAACATACAATTATATTTGAAGAATAACTCATGTAAAAAATATTGGAAAAATGATAGGATTTTTTAATTTAAGGATATAAAAGAGAATTTTTCATTGAAAGGACGATAAAGGAAAGTACAAGAATTCTCTGATGTTTCCTCTCCTCTAAATATTTTTTTTTCGGAACAAAAAATATATAACATTGAAATGAAAAAAGAGATATCCTCAAGTGATCATAATTTTACAATATTGTTTAAAGTATCTGAACAAGAAATCTCTGCACAACCATTTCATTGGTCTCGAATAAAATTTCTTTTTATGTTCTCTATCCTATACCAAATTTTATCCCAAATGAAATAATTTCCCTATTTCATCCGAAAGGAAAAAATAAAATGCAAATAAAATTGTGTAAGAGGTCATAGAGGAAAAACTGTATTAGTCGGTATGCTTTTTTCACTAAGATAGAAAAGCAAAGCTACATTTATTTATCGTTTAATTAATGATAAAATTTGCTAGAATTGATCAGAAAAAGGGAAAATATTCTGATTATTTATTACGAGAAATACATTTTGCATTTAATAAATTTCTACCAGCCCTGGATATGAAAAAATGAGCGAGAATTTTACAAACGTTGCAATCTTAAAGAAGGAAAAAGACAAAGTTATTTTATTAAAGATACAAATAATAAAATTATTTTAGTAGAATTGTTTGCTTAAGAAAGATATATAATATAATTTTTTATTTGAAATTCATTGGATAAAAAATGTATATCACTATGTTATATCGTCAAGAATAAGTTGATAATTTTAAAAAATATGTATTGTTATTTTATAAAAATTAAAAACATCCCATTAGAAAAGAATTCAAGAAAATATTGAAATGGTTAGATTTTATATATTTTTCACTATTAATAATTTAATAATAATAATTAATGATTTCATAATTTTTGAAAAATTTGCTTAATTTTCCTATTAATAATTTCATAATGTTATCATTAAAACCAAATATCCTTTAACCATATATTCTGAAATTTCGTTCAAGTGTTTTTACTTTTACATATAGGAAAACTTCATGGAGAAAGTATTTCAATCTTAAAAAAATCAAACTTGTTATTTTCATTAATTTTCATGACATCCCCCCCCCCCCCAAAAAAAAAAAAAATTAAAATCTATATCCGAAAAAAATGTCTGCAGGCAAATACGATTATTCAAAAAATTTTTGGCTTGAAATTTAGTTTATGGGATTATAATAATTTTGCATATTTCCAGAAAATTTTAAGGAACATCCATTCTCAGAAAGTCTGTATGGCTGTTCAAGTATGAGTGAAATGGATAATTACCAAATTTATAGGGCTAAACAAATAAAATTCTATTCACACAACTAGAATCTGAAATATAAATATTTATCAAATTTTAAACCAAATACATCAGATATCTGACAATCTGTCGATTTGGGTTTTAAAATGTATGTAAACGTAATAACCCATATATGCAACGACTTAAATTAATGTTATTCTAAATGCCAACACTTAGAACAAAATGCCACAAAAAAATGAAAATTTTCGCCGATGGTACAAGAAAATACCAAAATTGTGGCAACTGTCCTGACGAGGAACTTACACCTCACCATGTTTTTAACTGCCCTGCAGTTGTGGCAGGATTTCGCCTTCTGGACTACCCCACTGAGGAGACATTATACTTCGATTCTGCCATTGATATTGCCAAGACTGTTCAGATGTATTATAACGTTTGATTTTTGCCGAGGACGCTACAACAAAAACGAATATATGTCATGTAATACAGAGCCAAATTTTGGTGTCAATTGGTCATCAAATACCCAAACAAAATACATATTTTCTTGATAGATTCCATAAAAAAGCTAAACATGCATAAGATCTATATTTCGTAGCTATTAATTACCTGCACAAAATATTCACGAATGCAGACGTAGAGATAAAAAACTTTATTGGAGAGTATATGCGAAAGTTTCAGGGAACAACTCCTGTTGAATTTTTTATAACATTATACAGCTCTGAAAACATTGAGAAACGCAGAACATTCATAATATTCATTACTTTTCAGTTATTAGAGATTGAGGCATTTGATTTATTATATTAATTAAAAAAATAATCACTTTGATATCACATCAAAAACGATATTTTTACTTGTTTTTTTAATTTTGATAATTTTTACAAGACACAAATTTACTTAATAAAGCAAACTTTACCCAACTTCAAACTTTCTTTTGGATTTACAGTTTAATTCTTGCTTAATGAGATGGATGCTCGAGGAGCCAATCAGCGGAAATTTAACTTTTTGATTTTTATTATCAAGTGAGAACATGTTGTTTTGGTTTAAGGTTTCTGAAGCCTCAAAATATGTAAGCAATAAGGTGGCTATTTATCGCTTTTGAGACATCAATTTTTCGCTTTTAGAGTTATTAGAAAATGACGCATAAAGTTGTCAAATTTGGTGATTTATCGCCAACAAAAGCTATAACTTGCTTCCCAAATAATTCACTTCCTGAATTCGTAAAAATTGTCTTAATTAATTTAGGTCATTGACCAGTTTAAACTTGTTTGTAACAATAACGAGACTATCAGATTATGCATGCGGAGGTATCTAGGAAAACGAGGGAATTTCATCATCTCAAAATCGACCGTGCTCTAAAACTAGAGATTGCTAGAAGAATCGTTAGCTAAAAAATAATTTAAAAATGGAAGTGCAAGAACATCCATCCATCCATCCAGAGAGAAAGAGAGAGAGAGAGAGAGAGAGAGAGAGAGAGAGAGAGAGAGAGAGA
>JAOUZG010022787.1:0-11014 GCA_026289955.1 Argiope argentata
TATATATATATATATGGGGGGCTTGTTTGTGGGCGTTAGAATCAATGAGATGGCCAGTAGATTTTAAACATGTATTCTGGTTATGAGGTTACAAATGATGAACGGGCATATACATGATGAAAAATGACACAGGAATGACATAAAGCATTGAAAGTAATTTAGCTTCTTCTTTCGTCTTTTGATCAACAGACGTCTTCTATTGACACCGTCTTCTCCGGTAGCATCGTCTGAACTGACTGCTACAATCCTTTGGCCGCTAGAGGCGCTGGTTTTGGCGCGCTATCATGGCGGCACCACATATATATACAAGCATTTCCGTACCCGGTATTGCTCGGGTAATGGAATCAGCAGGGTATGACAGTGCTTGGTGTACCTAGTTACGAAAATACCCTATAATAATTACTTATTACCGATAATTTTTTCTACTTTTGGGAGGGTCCCGGGGCCCCTGGACTCCTTATATATATGCCCTTGTTCTGAAGAATCCTTTTAAAGTATTGATTTTCCACATTTTAATTGTTATACCTATGTTTAAGGAAGAACTTCTTTGTATACAAAATTTTTGGGTTTTTTTTCTGGTGCTAAAATTATTAAGCTGCTTGATGAATTGACTGTGGAGAAAGCTACATAAAATTGGCGGTTTGAAAAACAGTTTTCTCTTAAATCGATCCCTGCTAATTTTAATGCCTGTCCTTGTGACTTATTAACGATTATTTCAAAGAAAATTTTTACAGGAAACTGTACTCTTCTAAATTCAAAAGGATAGTTCGACGGAATTTGCGGAATGCGGGGTGTTAAAACCAACTCTCCTCAAGCACACCCAGTAATTATCGTAGCTTCGATTACGTGCTTATTAAGTCTTTCAATTGGCTTATTATACGACGGTTTAACGCATGTTTTAACTTCATTCGCACGTGTTTCTCTAGTTACAACCGGTCATGTTTGATGGAAATCTCCTGCTAGTGGAGCAGTTACTCCACGCATTACTTCATCAGAATATCTTAGATCTTTAAGAGATGCATTAAGTGTCTCGAATCCTGATTTATGAGCCATAGTACTCTCATACGAGGTAATAAGTTTGAAATCTTGTAAAACCTTAGCCAAATTAATGTTTTTTAATACTTCACATTGCATTCTCTGAGTAACTGAGGTTAAGGGGTAATCTAAAAGCAGGATGAGCTGTCTTTCCACCCTCCAATAACGTTGCAGCTATTCCAGATGATGCAGTTGCCAAGGCAATGCCTTTATTGCGTCTGAACTTTGAAAGAAGAAAAATTTGAGAGAAATGTTTTTCCAGTGCCACCAGGTGAATCTAAGAAAAATATTGGGCCTGTACCAGACTCCATGCTGTTGAGAACCTTTTGATATACGCTGGCTTGTTCCTCTGTTAGAATCTTCAAGATCAAAATCTGTTTCTCGCATGCACTCTCTGTTTTGCAAATGAGTCTTAAATCGCTCAGACTGAGGTAAACCATAATCCATTAAGCGCTGACCTCCCAGAGTCTGAACAGTGTCTTCAATCGGAATCAAGCATTGGTTGTACGCTTTGTCCTTAGTTGAAAGAGCGGAGTCTAGTAGTTGTTTTTCATGCTGAAACCGGATACCTTCTGAAAAACTGTCCTTGTACTTTCCCCGAAAGCCTTCGTGGATCAGAGGGATGACAAAATACCAAGATCACTGAAAAAAGTTCTCGCAATTTGAATGATGAGCTGCTTAAAATAGCTTCCTTAATCATGTATTTCCACTGTTTATCATCCTCGAGCAATCCCATTGCCATGCAAGCAGCTTTGGATGTAGGGTAATTATTTCATAAAACACTTAATTTTTGCTGGATTATTTTCAAAATTGATCAGGGTGTCGCAAATAAATGCCAAATTATATTTTAAAAAAGTTTAGTCTCATTTTTATTTATCAATGGATTAGATTTGTAATGTTGAAGAAAAAACTCCATAAATGACAAAAAAAATTTAAATGCCCAATTTTTTATCAGATTTTTACAATCTTTCTCACGATTTTGAAAAATTTATCCAATTTCATGAAAAAAATTGATTAAGTTATCTTGGAAAAGTTTCGGAACAATTAAATATGAAAGCAAAATTTCGCCTCTTCGTTAAAAAATTCTCCAAACATTCAATTTTAGAAATTCGTATTGTATTGCAGCATACTACATCGTATTGTTTTTCAAGAAACATATTTTCTGTATTTTCCAGCTGAGCGTCTATTTTACAGGGCCGTTCGAGAAATAAACATGTCAAAATGGACTTAAAAAAAATCCATATTTAATTTTTGCGTCGATATTTCGTAAAATAGATCATACCTCCGTGGTCTACGATAGAAAGTCCATCCGATTCCACTGCGATATTGAGTATAAGTTGACGGACGCGTAATGATGGCAATTTAAAAAACGTGGTTTCACAGAACGAAACGGGGCGCATCAGCGATCGCTGTTCCGAAAGACCGTGTTTAAAACGGAGAGTAGCATTACAGGTTTTAATTTTACAGAAATTAAGGGGTTTTAATTAATTGCGACTCTAAAATGAGATATAAACTATGCTATCATTTAAGTTTGATCAAACTGCAAATGGTGGGTAAATTTTATTAAAATCGGTTAAGTAGTTTAGGAGTCCATCGCGGACGTTACACGTAACGTACACGTAACTTATATATATACAAACAACGTTACACGTAACTTTTATATATATATATATATATATATATATATATATATATATATATATATATATAACATTATTACAATTATCATAAAAGTCTACAGTCAATTTTTTTCTTCAATTCGCTATTAAATGGATGAATTGTAGAGAAATATAATTTAAATTAATCTAATAATTTATCATTAAGTTCTGAAAATATTTAACTATCACATTGTCCCCGAAACCTTAAAAGTAATTCTGGAATATCAAGTCCTATTTGAATTATTATTTTCAAATTCCATCCTTATAAAGGAATTTCGTCGTATGAAGCAGATGCGAAGAGGTCTTATGTTCTAAGCAAGATGATGTAGAAATTTGAAAAAAAAAACCGTCTGGCATTCTTTCAGGCAGAGGACGAAAAAAAAAAAAAAACGTTTCCAGTTGTTCCCCTCGTTCTGTATGCCGTCTCCAACTGCACGAAAAATCATATAACATGTTAAAACCCACAACTGTCGGATTAGGTACGAGGAAAACCCTCACCTCATCCAGGAACAACCCTTGTATCCTGAAAAAGTGCCAGTATGGGGCGGTTTTACAGTTAGCTTTATCATTGGACCGTATTTCTTTGAAGAGATAACTTCAAATAGAACCCGAATCTGTTACATCACATGACAATGATGTCATGATATGCTGAAGTATTCTGTAATCCCAACTCTTCTGCAGCGAGGGTGCTTTCAAGAGATCATTTTCATGCAGTTTGGCGCACTCCCTTGTATTGATCGTCGTGTAAGGCGATGGTTAATACAGCATTTCACAGAAGCACGAGTTATCAGCTGTCATTACCTCCTCGCTCGCCTGGCATCACCCTTTGCAACTTTTTGTTTTGGAGCTATTTGAAGGACAATATCTATCGTCAAAGGTAATCATATCTACCAAATATGAAGAACAGTATTTGGCGCCATTTTCTTAACATTCTGACAGACTCACTTCGGTCATCTATAGAAAATATGGTTCTCCGATTAGAATATATTGTTGAAAATGAAGGAGGACTTATGGAGAAATTTTAATTTAACTTTATTTAACAACTAGCTTTTACCTGCAACTTCGTACGCGTGGAAATTTTGATGTGTATATGTGAGAACTTTCAGTCTAAAATGTTATCAAAACCGTTTGCGTGCATAAATTTTGAATGAAAAGTACCTCATAATGAATCAGAAAGATCGATTAATTATCAATGTTTTATTTTAATTGCATCAACACTAAGAAAAAAAACTGCATTGTTTGAAATAATTGGTCGGAAATATCCTAAGCCTAATCCTTTTCGAGTGTGAACAAAACAAAGCAAATCGAAGCCTTTCTCATTTAGCGGCGAAGATTTTTGGCGGGAAAGTTAATTTTTAATTAATAAAAAATTAACCACTCAGTTAACTGGATTAAATATTAGCCTATGTTCTTCTGTAGTCTATAATCTATCTCTGTGCTAAATTTCATCCAATTTCGTTCAGCATCCACCCATCCATCCAAACTTTCACATTTATAATAGCGGTATAGATCATAAACCCTATTAAATGGTTTATGTGTATTACCATGCCACCTAATAGGGAATTTTAGTACTAGTATTTTTGCATTTAATAAATGTAAAGCGCATCATCGAAATGATCTGTAGTTCAAATTCTATCTCTTTTGGATCAATAAATAGAACGTATTTTAGAGCCCTCTGAAGGGAGTAACATTTCTCGCAAATCCTGTACTTACGATTGCTCTAAAAGATGTAATGAATTATATTTTACAATCAATAAATGTTCTGCTAAAAGATTACGAAACTATTATGTTTTTCTTATTAGTTTATTTATTTGTTTAAAATATTTCTTGTCAAAAATGTTTTGTTATTTATGAATATTAGGATGGAAGAACTTAATGATAAAATGCAATGATCATTAAAATGCAATGATTTTAAGCAGTTTCGGCACTATTTTTAAGCAGTTAGTAATTGGCTTCTTCTTGCGTACCACCGGCCACCACTGAACGAAGTAGCATCGACAGAATTTGTGGTAGCCAACCGCTGTCTTTAACAAAATATATACATATTATGGACAAATTTTCAGAAATGGGATCCTTTTCGAGGCGATTGATCCTAAGCTACAGGTGGTCAATCTGTGACCTTATCCCCGTACCATCCCCATATTTGCCATCAAGTTTTACGAGCAGCAGGTTAAACTTAAAGAAAAATCTTCTCTCTATTCCTTCAGATGTGCGTCCCACAGCAGAAGGACATCGGTCAAACCATGAAAGCTTTGTTTCATATCTTAATTTCCATTTTGAGACTTTGTTTTCATTTGGGGACAATTATATCAACACTCTCTTTCTGTGCAGCCAATTTTGCACGCTGATACGCATTTTCATTACCGTATATTCCAATAGGGTCCTCAACTCAATTCAGTTCTATCCACTTGTTAATTTTTACATTTCTTTTTCTTTTATCAACAATATGTACCTATTGCGATTGTTAAATGGCTCTATGGCTTGTAGGGTTGACAGAGAATCCGAGACAATTCAGCAATTATTTTTGTAATTGGCTGTTGTATCACTACTAGAGAGGACACCCTGCATATTCAATGCACCTAAAATGTTTTTCTTCTATTAAGGCACTGAATCAAAAAATAAATTCTTTTGGGTTGGGAAAAAGGATATGTAAATTGGGAGCTAATTAATACAAGGCAAGACTTGTAAAAAATTTGTACATTTAATGTATGTACAAAGATTACTTAAGGTTTCATGGGGAAGTAATGGAGAAAAGGTAATAAGAGTAATAGAAGAATAATCTTTAGCTAAAATAAATAAAGATAATATTTCAATTGTTACATTTACTCCAATTCCCTGCCGTCCATCCATCAAGTTCTTCATCATTTATCCGTCAATGAGAACGCAAATCCTTTTTTTTTTCTATTTCTTTCCATGTCCGTATTTTAAATCATTGGGCCAGTTGGGTCGGGAGATGCGATTTTCTAAATCAGAAAACTTATGAATGGAATTATGAATACAAAAAAACAAGTATAAAATGAAATCTCATTCCTCATCCAAAAATGAGCGTCAAACAAGCACTCATAAATGCTTCTTGATACTTGCATACCGTTCTGAATGATTGCTATGGGCAATATTTTGCATTGTTAAGAAGTTTCATTTTAATATCCTTAGTTCCCATCACTATTACCTACCCCCAAAAAAACTGTTTGCTTTAGTGAATTATTCCACCAATAAAAAATTTTCTCCGTATTTCAGGAACAACCCACATATAATGCTCTTTGTTTCTTTTTAATCATGTTTAAATGTCTGTTGAATTGAGAATATATATATATAATGGTGAAAAAAATATAAATGGCTGGTGTAAATGATTGCATGTTGGAATGAATTCAAAACGCGCGTTAATATTTTCCTTAGTATTTTTTTTTCTCTTGACGACTTGTATTATGTTTCTTCAAAATTCCTTTTTTCGCATGGCAACTTATAAAAACGATTTCCTAAATTTAAATTGCCTTTTAGGAATTCGTTGCCTTCTCGCTTTTAGGTGACCTTTTGATTCACCAAATTGTGATCGGTTCTCCGTGATATTTTTAGGTGAAACTACCTGCCTTGTAGAACGAACTGTTCATGCTTTGCATGATAATTGCATCGCAGAATTTATATTATTGAAAAAAATAACCAGCTTTAGACACTATCTAAAACAATTAATAAACTGTACTTGTTCTAAAAATATGTATTATAAGTAAGTTTTGTGTCAAATGCAATGGAATTTTCCTTCAGAAATTTTGTTATATATCTTCTCAGATTAGACCTATTTTTTTTATTTTACTCTCTACCCGATTAAACTAACTAGAATATTTCAAGTCTTTCTCTCATTGGTGGACACTTTATTTTGAAAAACAGTGAAGTAAATTTAATCGAGATTAACTTTTAAAATGAAATTTCAAGCAATATTGAAATTTTAAGAATGCTCCGTGTCATCAGATCACTTCAACAGAGCAACTCCTTCAACATCCACGACTAACCTTCTACTTTAACTTAAAACGCTACTAGAATGAATCTATTAGGTAAAATTACGCATCAATACATAATCTATATTTCATTGATACCAACGTCTCATTGCATTGACGTGGGAAGTGCTCTGTTCTTGAAATAACTACAGAATGCATGGCTTTGTGAGTGTGAATGTCAGAACCAATAATAACAAAAATTTGATCTTTTAAAATATTTTTAATTAATAATTAAAGTTACTGGCACAAAATTTAGAACGAGAACAAAGCTTAAAATAAGGAAAGAAGAAAAGAAGGCTGGAGGTCATTTACACAAGTTAAGAAATTCAGCATCACATCATCGCCTTTTTTGTGCCTTTTTCGGACTATATATATATATATATATATATATATATATATAGATGGGAGCCTAACCAAATGTTCCAAAAAGGTTAGCCTCTTCAGATAGCGGAAGACTTAATGGCGATATGCCTAGGTTTTTTTTTAATTTTAATATTTACGGATTCAGTTTCTAAATTAAGATGGAAACGGAAGATGAAAAGACTTTTTTAAAAAATAAAAGAATTTATTTAAAGCTAAAGAGAAAAATTTACAAGGTTGAGTATTTACAAGGAAACAGAAATTAGATTAAAACATGTAGATATGAAAGAAACAGAAAAATAAATAATTCTCTCTAGAACATTTAAAGTCTTTAAAAAAGAGAGAAAAAGAACAGCAGTATGAGACTGAAACATCTTACTGGGTAGCCAAAGAGCGAAGAAGTGCTATACGTCTTTATCGTACGGAATTAATATGCTTCTGCCTGAATATTAATTGTATCAGTGTTATGGAAGTTCGATAGATGTCGTTGTTATAAAACGATGTATTAATTAAAATTATCGTCTTCCGGGAAATGATCTAGCAGTGTTTCACAACCTTTTTTGTGTCGTGCCCCACTTTAACCTTTCCATAGTTTTCACGCCCCCCCCCACTACGTAACATACATAATATTTAACATTAAAAAATTGATTTGTTCACTTAAGAAACATAAATGATGGATTCTAGGAATAAATCACTATGAAATTGTTAACAAAACACAGTAAGTAAAATTTCAAAACATATAATTAAAAACTGTTTAATATTTAACTATTTGCGTTTTTGTAAAATTTCACACCGATATCAAGCATTGCATTTAAATGCCCCGGAGTGAAAGGGTTAAAGTTGTATCAAGTCCATTTTCAAATTGCCCCTCTGTGAGATGCCCCTTTCCCTTGGGGTGTGTGCCCCACGTTGGAAAGCACTGAAATAACATTTAACCGTTCTTGCTATGAATTACGTCCTTACAATCTGACACAGAATTAAGTTATAGTGAAACAAAATGATTCCGTGTGATATATATATATATATATATATATATAACACACAATATATATATATATATATATATATAATATACATTGTGAGTCAAAACAACGTGGACAAACTTATATGGTAGATCAGTCATACAACAAGGATCTAAAATCACAAAGGAACAGGGGGTTGCAACTGCGATCCGGAGCCGCTACAAGGCGTCTAAAATAATAAATAACATAAAGAGAAGAAACGAAATAATTACAGATCATTATATTGTTAATGACTCATTCACATGCGACTTATGTCGAGCTTACAGGAAATGCTCAAAGTTTTTTCCAGATGAATCGAGACACGCCTGGCATCTACGTTGCATGGAACGGCGTACCTTCTCAAAAATACCTGGTGTATCTCGAACACTTCCTGTTGCCACAACGATCTTTCCAACCAAATCTTCCGGCTTTGCAACAGGTGTTTCATAGACAAGGCCTTTTAAAAATCCCCATAAAAAATTCAAGGGATACAGATCTGGTCATCGTGGCGGCCATGCGATCGGTCCACTGCGACCAATCTAGCCGCCAAGAAAATTAGCTTGCAAATGTGCTCTGTCGTCTGTGCTGAAATGTGCAAGAGCTCCGTCGTGTTGAAATCGAATGCGTCGACGAATAGGCATCGGAACATCATTCAACATTTCTGGCAGAACCTCTTGCAAGAATGTTAGATAAATGTAACTATTAAGTCTTTCTGGGAGAATGTACGCACCAAGTAAACAGTCTCATACAATGCCAGCCCACACATTAACGAAACATTTTCGTTGTGCGCCATGCGGACTTCATCCGCTTCATCCGTGGTTTTCTTCCGCCCAAATGAGCAGGTTGTGAAAGTTCATCACACCCTCTAATGAAAAGGCAACCTCATCCATGTGGAAAACACTTGCTACGAAGTTTCGGTCTGCAGCATTTTCTTGCAAAAACCACCTCTCAAAATCCATGTGTTTGTTGTAGTCTCCCAGTTCCAGTGCCTGGACGCGTCGTAAATGATATAGATGTAGTCCTTTGTCGTGTACAGTGCGCCAAACGGTATCTTGGGGGATATGGATCTCTCGGGATACAACTCGTGTACTTCTTGAAGGATTACGCTCCAGTTCTTGAAGAATCCTTTCTTCAGCATCAACTGTCTGAGTTGTTCGTTGGCGACCAGTGTCCAGCTTGTACACGTCAAACGAGCCGGTTTAACACAATCGTCGATGCAGAGTGGCAAAGAATGAGGGGCTAGGCACATATCTACCAGGATATTTCGCACGATACATTCGCAAGGCTTCTCGTCCATTACATTTGGCCATGCCGTAAATTAAGTACATATCAGCCATTTCGCGGTGTGTGTAAGTATTCATGTTACGCCCAACACATCCACGGCTCGAATGAAGACAACCTCCGTTTGCTCAGGTCGTGTTTGTATTGCAATGCTCTCTCATGGTTCTAGCGCCCTCTACAGGCGTTTGAGGCTCTATGTTCGTATGCGATTATTGATCCTTGTTGCATGACTGATCTACCATGTAAGTTTGTCCACGTTGTTTTGAATCACGCTATATCTAATATATAAAATTCTCGTGTCACAGTTTTCGTTGCCATACTCCTCCGAAACGGCTCGACCGATTTTGATGAAATTTTTTGTGCTTATCCGGTATCTATGAGAATCGGCCAACATCTATTTTTCATCCCGAAATATCAATTAGTTCAGGAGAAATTAATTAAAAACCCTTAATTTCTGTGAAATTAAAACCTGTAAAGTTACTTTCCGAGTGAAACCCGATCTTCCGGAGAAACGATCGCTCATGAGTACCTTTTCGTCCAGTAAAACCGCGTTTTTAAAATTGCCATCGTTACGCGTCCGTTCAACTTATACTCAATATCGCTGTGGAATCGGAAGGACTTTTTATCGTAGACCACGGAGATATAATTTATTTTACGAAATGTCGACGCAAAAATTAAATATCGATTTTTTAAAAAAAGGTCCATTTTGGCGGGTCTATTTCTTGAACGGCCCTGTAAAATAGACGCTTAGCTGGAAAAATACAGAAAATATGTTTCCTGAAAGGCAATACGATATAGTATTCTGCAATATAATTAAAAAAATCGAATTTTTAAAACTGAATTTTTGACGAATTTTTTAACGAAGAGGCAAAATTTCGCTTTAATATTGAATTACGCCGAAACTTTTTAAGATAACTCAATCAAATTTTTTTTACATAAAATTCGATAAATTTTTCAAAATCGTGTGAAAGATTGAAAAAATCTGATTGAAAATTGCGCATTTAAAAATTATTTTGTCGTTTATTGGGTTTTCCTCTTCAACATTACAAATCTAATGCATTGATAAATAAAAATGAGACTAAATTTTTTTTGTATAATTTGGCATTGCTTTGGCATACCCTGATCAATTTTGAAAACAATCCTGCAAAAATTACACGTCTTATGAATTCATTCCAGTTTTTCCACCTCGCATACTTCACCTGAAAGTTGGGACACCAGTAATGCAACTACGAAACCTTCCTCCACCTAAATTATGCTATGACACCAGACTACGAATGACTAGACTTAATAAGTATGTAATCGAAGCTACGATTATTACTGGATGTGCTCGAGGAGTGTTGGTTTTAATACCCCGCAGTCCACTAATTCCGTCGGGGTATCCTTTTGAATTTAGAAGAGTGCAGTTTCCCGTAAAAGTTTGCTTTGCAATAACCGTTAATAAGTCACAAGGACAGAAATTAAAAGTAGCAGGGATCAATTTAAGGGGAGAATGTTTTTCAAACGGCCAATTTTATGTAGCTTTCTCCCAAGTCAGTTCATCTAGCAGCTTAATAAATTTATCAACAGAAAAAAAAACTCCAAAAAATGTTGTATACAAAGAAGTTCTTGCTTAAACACAGGTATAACAATAAAATGTAGATGGCCTGCGTTTGAAAAGAAAATAACTACTTTAAAAGCATCCTTAAGGATC
>JAOUZG010022808.1:15253-30044 GCA_026289955.1 Argiope argentata
TTCGAAATATTATCTTCTATTCCATTATTCTTACACAATTACCGGCATAACAAATTACCAAGGAAACCAACCGTTAGAACAAAAGAAAAAAAAAAGAAATATCAGAACTGCGAAGAATTCCATGACATGTGACTTTTAAAATGAGAATGCAGACGATTTCGTAAAGTACATATTCAGACGATTTTTTAAAGTGCATATTGACAATTAAAAATTACAAAAGAATAAAGTTCGTTAATACGAATTCATAATAAAAATAAAATTCCATTGTCTAAATAGTTGTAAAAAAGCTTTTAATTATGATAAAGAAAAATATTAAAATCTCTCATCGATATTTATTACTTTTAACTTAACATTTTTCTTAAAATAGTCGTAGTTCATCTTCAACTCAACCATTGTTAAAAGTAGTAAACAGAACAGCATCAGATGGTTGCTAGCAGAGCACTCCGTAGGGTTGCCATACTGGGGACAAACTCGGGGGGGGGGCACACAAATCGTCACTTTAACCAAAATTAATTTAAGAAATATGTGTTCCTTTTTAAGTTTTCTTTATCTTCCAGTTAATAGGACAGACATTCGATTTCAAAAATATATTTATACGTAGGCAGAATCGATGGCGGATGAATAATAAATTATGCGGTTTTAATAGTATGTTCTTCTCCAAAAGAAAAATTTAAATATGTGAAGAAAGGAACTAAACTTTAATTGGAAAATTATATAGAAAGAGAAGTATGGATTATGTAGAATTGAAATTGCTAAGTTCGGATGAACAATTAATAAAAATGCTACTTATCACAAAAACACATTTTTATAAATATAAAAATTTTCTAATTATGCTATTTCCGTTAAATCTCCTTCAGATTTAAAAATGTAGCTATACATAAAAAAAATTAGTTAAAAAAATGAAAAATTTTCAATATGCACATTTTTTTACTGAAATTCCAAAACAAAATTTTCTGATGTTCCTGTTTCATTATTAAGGTATTGACCGTAATTTCTTTGGTTTTTCTGCTTTTAATAAAATTATTCACATTAAAAAGAACATTGTTAGTTTTTTAAAGTAATTTTAGAAGAATTTCTATTTTATTTCCCTTTCTCCACCTTTTACTGCCTTTAAGAACATAATCGCTCTAATATGGCCTTGTAGATTAAAGAAGCGACTCATAAAATATTTTTTTTAATTTTATAAATCCTAATTTATATAAAAATTGATTAATTTCCGCCAACTGATTTATGTCTCAAATTTTTATTCCTAAACATCCAGATACCTCTATTCACTTCTACGTCATTTGATTATATCAGCTGTAATATTTATTAAATGCAGAAACTACCGAGTAAAAATGTTACTTTACTGCGAGCAGTTATGTAAAAGAAAATATAAAGAGTAAATTTTAAAAAGTCCTTACAATTAAAGAAAAATGACTCAGAAATTTATATCGCAAAAAATAAAGAATTAACTTCCGAATTATTATTACTCTTGAGATGTTGAGAAATAAAAAATTTCCAATAATTTTAAATTAAAAAAATAATTAAGATTTTAAAATCGTCTCTTTAGAAGGAGCACATATTAAAGACCTATTCATGAAACTTGGTTGTTTATAAAAAGGGTAAAAACTTTAAAAAATACTTAGAAATTAAATTAGAAATAAGCGTTTAGTAACTACTCATCCTATATCCAATGCAAAAAATACAGCAGTCTCAAGAGGTTAAAATGAAATGAAAATAAAAATAAATCTAATAATAAACGATTAACAATTTTCCGTTAGCATAGTAGTTATTTTTTTTATATAAAAAGCCATTTTTAGAGTCATTTAACAAAATAATAAATATGTGGTTACAAATCAGTAAGCACGGCAATATAAATATTTTATAATATAATATTAAGTAAGTATAGTCAAATATATTTTAAAGATCGATTCCAGATTTATATATGTTATGGCTTTGGTTAAAAGTACAATAAATATACATCAATTACTTATCAATGCTCCACCATTAATTTAAAAAAAAGTTTAATTATATTTGATAGTAAGTACTTTTAAAAATTCTTAAGTTATAATTTCCTCAAGCAGTATGCATGATATTTCAAATATTTTATATTATATTAAATTAGTAAAAATAAAATTGACTCAAATAGATGAAAATTTCAATTAAATTTCTTTTGCTGAATTTCTCTAGAAAAATCGGTTTCAAAATCCATTGAAAATAATTTTGCTTTTATTTTCAAATAAGACTGCAGATTCACACTGATTAGTCGACATTTTGAGTGATTTTAAATAAAATTTTAAAATTTCTGTTCAGTAAGCTCGGCAGCTATATTGATTACAAAGTCACTGAAAGGCAAAACACAAAAAAATATTTTGTTAAACGCGCAATGTTTAGAAGTATAAAAATAACTACAATAATGCATTAAATGAACTCCACTCTACAATGAAGACAAAATATCGATCCTATCCTAATTTCGAAAAACAAATTAAACTAAAAACAAACAAACGCGATTCGATGAGATTTAACACCAACTAATAGCAAACGCTAATCTGTATTTAGTAGAAAGGAGAGAACTTCTGTAAATGTCGGTAGTCTTATTGATCTGAAGCAGTGCAGTTCATTAGCAGAAATCTGGCTTCGAAAGTTGAAAGATTAAGGAAAGGATTCGTATCGAAAACATCACCTTTACGAACACGAGACGGATTAGAAGTAATAACGTGAAATAAGTAAATTCAATGTGAAAGATTCAAATGTATCATCAACATTTGAAATCGTTTCCTTTATTATTTTTTAAATATAAAAAAAAAACTATGAAATCCTGAAAGGTGAAAAGTGATAAAAAGAACACGTTTAGGCTTTTTATTACAACTCGCGCTTTCGACAAATTTGCTGATAAAAATGAATCATTGTCCTCAGAGTAAACTCGTCAATCTACAATTTTATCATTAACTTATTCTAATTTCGAATTACATGCGAGTCATTTTGAAAAGCAAATAATAATCTATATCATTATAAATAATTGTTATAAAAACAAAAGGAAAGCAAATGTTAAGGTAAAAGTAATAAAATGGTGATTTTATATAATAATCGGTAATTATGCATAATCACCAATGGCGATTATATATATAAACACCGGATTCATCACATATACCGTAACAAACACTTTCTGCATGCATTTCTTAATGTCTCAGGCTTATCAAAATTACAAGCATTTCCGATACATTTCATACAACTATTCATAAAAAGATATAACACTAGTAGCGATAAAAATATGCAGCATTAAACAATAAACAAAGTATCATGAATAAAAAAGCAAACAAACTTACCGCACAAATCTTGTAAATTGAATAGCAATATCATAGTAACTGCAAGAAATGATTACGGTAACAGCACCAACCCACCGCTTTCCTGTCCAACGAAGAACTGAAGAAGCGGTTCAAGATTCGAAGGCACGTGTGAATGCGCGCGCGTTTGAATTATGACAATTGGTGACTCAGTCCAAAGACTGCTCTGAAAGCAAAACAAAACGTGGAGACGCTGGGAGAAAAAGCAAAAAACAAAATAGATTTCCGATCAGAAATGCTCTCTCTCTTTCTTTCTTTTATTTATTTTGAATGTCGAAAGTTATTATTCATGATAACGATTTGATTTTATCATCGCTTTACAAGTTTTTTCTGGTAAAAGATGATTTGATAGAATTTTTATTTATTTAATTTGGAATTAAAGGTAAAGTTTTGAAAAATACTTCTATTTTAATCTTACAAGCAGAGGGCACGGGGCTGAAATTGAAGATCGGGAAGAGATTCTGTACTGTGATATTATAGAAGGAAGGAGTGAAGTTGTGTTTCCCGGCGTATGATCCAGAATAGTCATTCTTAGCTTTTGCCGGGTTAGCAATAATGGAAAGTCACGAATAACGCGAAAGTTGCATCAACTATATCTGAAACCACCAAGGTCCATGATAGTTACATTTTGAATGTTCATATCTGAAAAAATTAAATTTCGAAGACGCATCAATTTTGAGAAAATGTTCCTCAATTTTTTTGTAAAGCTTATGCATTGATAATCTTATTTCCGATCGGGTGATTCCAATGGCGTTGTTGTCTAGGTAACCGTCTCGTGTGCGGAAGGTCAAGGTTCAAACCGGGCTAGAAGGTTTTTTTTTTTTCAATTAAAAATTTACAATTACTTTTAATTAATCTGTTTTAAATATTTTATCCAAAAATAAATGTTTATTATCGAAATACATAGTATATAAAATTAAAATTTTAAAAGAAAAATATTAAAATTTTAGATGCATTTAAAAGAAAATAAATGATTTAAATTTAATTAACCTTTTGCAGATAGTTTTAATTCGAATGCTACTTATTTTATGACAGGACAAATGTTAATTCTTTTAAAATTGATATTAAAATTTAATGTTCGAAGGAAAAATAATTAAAAACTTAACATTAATGGCTATAGATAATTTAAATTGCTTGCATTATTTTCAAACTATTAACTTTCAAATTCTTGGATTTTAATAATAATAAATTATCAATTCTAATTCGAAGAAGCTGTATTGATATCCAAAATTGAAGGGGCGAGCTGTTATTTGTTAAATATGTAAGCAACCGTCACCAACTGTAGTAATAAAAAGAAATAGTAGAGGGCAGGTTTAATTTATTGAATGTGTATGCAGGTGGTTCAAAATGTATTAAAAGTATGCATAATTCTTCTCATTTAATCGAACATGATCAAGAAATGTTACACCATCAGTTGTCATCACCAATTTTTAATTAGGCGATAAGGTATGCATTGTATGCTTCAAAACTTTCTGATGAAAGAGAGATGCTTTTAAATGCAAATGAAGTTTGTTTTCCCATAGATCTCATAACACGTTCGCTGCCCCTACTCACGCCTAATATCCGGCCCTCTCTCTATTTAGATGACCCCCTTCTTTCCTGTGTCTCAACTGTACTAGAGAAGGGATCATCCAATTGCAATAGATGGTTTGTTGCAATGACACGTGATCTGTCACTCACAGGCGCGGGTGGCGGCAGCCGATGTGTTAACCCTTAGTAGCCTGATTTACGAAAGTGATTTATTTTTAATATTACTGTGTTTGCTTGAGGGTCTAGACAATAATGAAATTTGATTTTTTTTTTATAATTTCGTTGGAAAGAATATTATAAAACAGTAAAATACGTACAGCCAACCTATAAAAAAAACCCCAATAGTAATGTGAACATTCGAAGAAATCTCGCTCTTGTGGACAATCCTTATTCAGTGGTGCAAGGTGTAGAAATATACTTTGTTTCCAATGTTGTTACTACAGTTACCCTTCTTGTTCTAGTACATAATCGAAAAAAAGAGATTAAAAGGAAATCTGCTATATATATTTCAATGTATCATGTCGGAACATAATTTCTTGAATTCTCAAGCACCTCGTGCTCGTGCAACTTAAAATATTTTTTTAATTCTCTTTAATTGTTTCATTGAATGAATCCCTTTGATATTGCAAACGATAAAAAAATTATCTAGCATTTATTGTTTGAAAATATATGATATTTCCTATTTATTTCATTTCATATAATCACGTGCAGAAAATGACATTTTTCTGAGTTTTATTTGCTGTAGTCCTTAACTTATTTTTGATCAGAGCTTTTGTAAATGCAATGGCAATGCGTTATTAAGCTTACTTTTTAAAATGCTCGTGCAGACAATGATTTTTTTTATTTTTCGCCTGTTGATTTAAAATATTTATTTTTCGATTACGAATTTTTGTTAATGCCAGGAAATCTTATTCCCAAACCAATATCATGTTCTGGCATGATAATAAATGTATATAGGATTTTTTATTTTAGAAATATTGAAAAAAAATTACAATGCGAGGATTTATAATTAATAATTATCACTGTTTGTGTTATATTTAATAATATTTTTCAAATATTAAATTATGATTTACGTATTAAAATAACTTTCTTGCATAAAAATAAGTAATAATTACATAAAACTTAAATTAATTTTTGAAATTAAATTAAATATAAATTAATTTTAAGAATTAAAAAAAAATTAATGCAAGTGTATTAATTTTTTTTTCTTTCAAAATTTTAATTTTTTTTATTTTTCGATAATAAATATTTATTTATGGATTTAAAAAATAAAGGCATGAATTAAAAGAATTTGTAAATTTTTAAGTGAATAAGAAATATTAAAAAAGAAAATAAAAAGGGGGGCTCAGCTAGGTCCGAATCCTGACTTTCCGTACACGAGATGGTTACGTACACAAGCACGCCTTTGGGGATCATCCGGAAGGGGGTCCAGTTATCGGTGTATAAGCTTTACAAAAAGTGTGAGGCCGATTTTCTCGGAATTGACTGCCCTTTGCTTTTTAATATTTTCATGAGTGAACATTTTAAATGCATACTATCACTTTCCTCAATTTCATCCCAAACTTGGATTTCAACCCCTTTCCAGCCCTGTTAGAATATTCAGAAAAATGTCTGTGGAATAGCAAAAACAATACAACTTTAATTTGAAATAAGCTTTCGTTCTACGTGTGTGGATATTATTTGACAGCTTAATATTTTCCAAATTTCATCTAGAATTGTGTTCAGAATAGGTTCGTGTTAGATTAAGAATTCAAAATTTGTTTCCTATAGAATACAAAACAGAATAACATCCAGAAGTTGTTTTGAATTTATGTTATGTCTACGAAATAAACAGAATTGCGTAATTTTGTCACTTATTAGAAAACTGTCCATTTCCAAAACCAATTTTTTTAAAGTAATTATTTATTAATTACTAAAAACCTAAACAGTCAAGATGTCTGGTTTAATAAGCATAGAATATTATGGCTTTTTCAAAAATAAATAAATATTTAAAATTCATATTTAAAAAATTGGTCAATTGAGTTTAATTAGTTTGATGTATTAATGATTAGTTTTTCTTACTTTAATAAAAATAACCTAAAATTAAACTCTGGCAATGTACAGGTTTTTGTTTATTATATCGCATGATTTAAAGCATGTGCCCTATTTATATGCAATGTTATTTATAGAATATTAATTTGTCTAAATTTTACTGATACAACGAAGACATTTTTCATAATTTCAGTAGGGTACTATGGTCCTTGCTGTATCAGTCAGTCGGCAGCTAATCATATGAGTAACTAATCGACTGGAATTAAGCGAAGAGGCTGATTCTTGGGTTCGGCTTTAAGGACGTCATTGTGTCCGGATGTAATTTTATCAATAATTTTGAATATTATTTTTCTTGAAACCAGACATTTTGATTTTAGTTTGAAGCTGGGAGCAAATCTTTGGTTTATCGTATTTAAATGCATTCTTTTGGTTTGCATTGAAAATTCATTCAATCTTCGAAATATAGTTAGTATAGTGTTGTTGTTGTGTCAAATGGCACTTGTCATGGACAAGCCCGCTGCTGAGCCCAGCAGCAGATTAAGCCGAATGAAGCGTCTCTTGTATTTGAGTAGCGCCAACTAGGGCCAAGAGTACGAGTTTCCTACACACTCGCCGCATTCGCTTGCACAACCCCTTTTTACAGGGGTGCACATTCACACATGTCACAAATAACACACAGAATAACAACCATGCCCGAACCGGGACTCGAACCCGGGACTTCCAGAACACGAGGAAGACGCGCTACCTCTGTGCCAGCAAGCCAGCAGTTAGTATAGTCATGATATTGTACATTTAAAAATGCCTTTCAGATGTACGAACTTCTGTATGGTAGTTAACGCACTGATAATGCTGCATGTGATTCGAAGCATGTTTCACCTTGAGATTTTTTTTATTTAATTTTTTTTTCATGCATTTTAAAATTTTAAACAAAATCTCACTTTTTTCAATAATTTTTGAATATTTTTTTTCTTTCATATCAGAAATTTTGTTTTGGTTTTACATTGAGAATAAATCTAAGGCATAACGTATTAAAATACACTCATTTTCTCTTACCCTAATTTTACGTTGCGTAATCATTCAAATCTTCGAATTATTGTTAGTATTGCAATGTATCGGTAAAAGTATATTTAGCGATGTCAACAATTTTGACCTCTATCTTAGTTCTGTACTAAATTTTGGTTCCAATCGATCGGTAAAAAGGTATGTAGAACACACATTCTCTTGCAGAGAATAGGCGAGAATGTAATTGGGGTAGCACCCCTGCTGGTTCAATCCCCATGATTTCAAAACAACTTAATATAAAGAAAAAGAGAAACAATGGATAATTTCACTGTCTTCATGTGTCCAAACAACCATTAATTTTTTTTTTCATTTTGAAAGCTGTGCCTGAACGAAGCAATACAATTTACGATATCCGAACAATCGTTAATGATTTAAAAAATTAATTTGATACCCTTCATCTCATCTGGCTCTTTTAAGGAAACTACTTCTGCTCTGTTCGGTTCTTTCCTAATTTATGAAGGTGATTCTAAGGGTTCATAGAAAATAGTTCGTGCCGTTCGGGAGGCAGAAAAATTCAAGCAGTAGGTGTCGCCGTCCGTTTGAGATGAGGTCAGAGTTTGACATTCCCGTAAACCTCCAGTCAGCGCAAAATTGTGAGATGTGTCCAGCAGTTCTTGGGAATACTCAATTCTCAATTGGACATTTAAGGATCAGATTATTTTACTTCTAAATTCAATCATAATATTTTGACATTTGCTCAAAAATGATGCTTTCCATGTTTACAATTAATATGAAAAGACTGTAATGAATGACTCAAATGATTTGCGTCCAGAAATGGAGAAACCTTCAATAAAGTTAAATAATCATCTTTTATTATTGACAAAGCACTGTTTAAAGATGGTATTTGGAGTTATACGGATAAAATGCATATTGCCTAAGACTGAATAACTGACTGTTATTATTGACGACGAATCTATACTCGCTCAAAGGAAAAAGGCATCTTGTATTTTTACGAGGATTTGGATTGCAAAGAGAAACCATTCATTTGCATCGATAAACTTGGGAAGAATCAACTCTAACTGAGAACGTCGCATTGTGAACGTGAGAGAAAAGAATTCCCTCCAGTGTCTCAATTTTAGCCACGAGAAGGCTTCATTCCTCGATTAGATGTTGACATGTCTACAAATGTACGTTAAACAATATTGGTCGAATGTTGTAATGAAAGCATGGATGTTTGGAGAATGACAACACCCCCATAATCTAGTTATCTCATAGTTGCAAAAGGTAGAAGATACTTTTTCCAAAAAAAAAGTCCAAAGAATACTATAGTTAATGAATCATTCCACGTTTACAATATTAAAAGGGGTAAGTAATTTTGCTTATATGAATTTCTATAAATTTACAATTATTTTTATTGCTGAATACTTGAGAATTTTTAGTATTGCGCGATATCATTATTCATCTTTAAATAATTATTAACCTTTTTTGCATTAGATAATTCGGACTTTTTTATGTGAAGAATCGATGCATTATCCTAAATTTCATGTGCCTATTTACCATCTACCTTCATACAAATAATTCAATATTCTAATTAGATGAAACTTCAAAGGTTTAAATTATTGAATAAATTGCTATTTGTATTCAGTTTAATTAGCCTTCCTAGTTTTAATTCCTATGTTAGCAATGATGTCTTCACCAAAGGTTTTTCAAATATTATCCGAATTCGAATAGAAACCTCATAATTTCTTGTATCTTTTATTTGGTTTCTTTAATTATAACTAATTTCTTAGCCGAAAATTTCTCATTTAAATATTCTATAAAGAACTTATTTTCTAAATTATTTTATTAAATTTGAAATTATTGACATTAATGTATGACGATAGGCTGTAGACAGAATTCGTAAATTGGATATTGAGCATTTCCGTATTGGAAGAAAACTGGTCAGAATTTGAGATTAGACAAATTTGGTTGTAAATGTAAAATATATTTGAAAATTTATGCTTATCTCAAATTTGCAAGCGTTTTTTCAAAATTTATATCTCTAGACATTATTCAACTTTTACATTTTGTGACATTACATGAAACGATATTGTTGAATTTATATCCTAATTTCTTATTTTTTTTAATCTTACGTCAGTCTATATTTCCTGCCATTTCAAATCAGTTTTCATTTCTAACAACGTATGTAAAAAGTTAAATCATCGCAATTTTCATGCATCAAGCAAATGCACAAGAATCTCAAACTTCTAATTTTTTTTCTTTCAAAAGTACGAAAAATTCCCATTCCTAAATCGTCACGTGACAAAGATATCCTTAACCTAATCTCTTCGTAAAAGGGAAAAAATTTTCATTTGTGATGAGGTCACATTTGAGTCTCTTCTTATGATCTGGTACGAACGGTTTACCCTCGTGTATAGACCATGACCACCCGAAGAAAAAGATCAGAAGCTAGTTCCATATTCAGCAAGTTAATTTTTGGCCAAACATCCGGAATATTGTTTACAATAAGAAATACTCAATTTATCTGTGCTTATTTTTATAGAATACTAGTTTTAATATTTTAATTTTGTTTAAATGAATTTCCATGCCCTGTTTCTAAAAGGTCAAATTAAAATATATATATAGTAAAAAAAATATTGAACTTTCATACTATGTTTTGAAATTAATGTAATAATTAAATTTTAATTGAATATCTGTCTGAATAAAATGTTTATTTTGACACTTCAAGGACGGAAATTCCAAACACAACTTTCTTTAAAAAAATGACTTGATCTGTTTCTACATATCTGGCAAGTGATTTCAGTCTCTAATAAATGTAAATCCTTTATCCTTGCAATTAGAAAAAAGAATAATTAGAAAAATAGGCAAGATATGTACTTAAACGATAAAATTATCTACATGATTTAACTGCAAAACACGAAATTCATTCCCATCACAAAATGTCAAAGGAAAAAGATTCAATAAAAGCTTGCCTGAACATCAGAATTAAATTTTGGCTTTTAAAATTGTTTATTTGAAGCAATTTTTCGAAATTTACTGCCTTTTTATTTAAAGAGCGCTTAATTTCGAATTAAAAGTTAAGAGCAATGAATTTATGGTTAATTGCCAAACACAGAAGTATATTTGAAAGGAAATTTAAATGCCCATTGCAATAAACGATCTTAAATATGAATGGATTTTAATTTTTTGATATATTTATTTTTAAATATCGCAGTTTAATGCTGTTAAATTAGAACTGTTACACTTTTTTACGAATCACTATATTTGTAAGCTGTGACGAACTATAAATTTCTACTAGACTTAATTGTGTGAACTCGCATGCGAATTACCTTCCAAATGATTAATGCAATGTTTTCTTTACAGGTCCAGTTTTCCCCCAAAGATAAATCACAATGCGGATGAAACGGACATCATTTTCATGCATACCCAGCCGTCAAGTCAAGCTCGAACCATCGTTGGATAGCATTCACATTCTCGTTGAAAGCAACAATATGAAAAAAAGAAGACGGAAGAGCTGAACGCTTTGCTTGTCGGAACTGTTCGTAAGGCATTCAGGGGATAAATATTTCCTATTCATTCATAATGTCTTGTGATATGATTTTAATGCATCTTAAAATGTCTCGATTAGTTCAAATCTGAATAAATGTGGTTCGTAAAAACTAAAAAATGTTAAAAAATGAACAATTTATAAGATAGATGGATGTTGTTCAAGGAATATTTTTCTGCCATTGAAAATTCAATATTATACAAATGTGTAACTGAGCCTTTTACAGCAGATTTTTCTAAATGAATTTAAAACTTTATTAGCTTCATTTCCAGTTCCTAAATAATTCGACAAATAAGATATCTAATGGCACTGCTAAATAGATTCCTAGGACAAAAGCCCAATAAATATAGTTTTTATTAATACGCAGGATAATTATTGGTCCCCTTTTTCTCATGGATATATGAAAATTGGTTAAATGCAGTCTTCTGTGGGATTGGCTTCTCATAAAATGGTTATTAGAATTTAGGGAAATTTGAGGAAAAGGGACATAATTTTGCGTTTTGAATAGAAAATCGAATTTTAAAGATGAGGTTAAGCTTTAAGAGAGGAGTAAGATTCAAATTCGAGATTGTTCATATCACTCTTAGAAAATTTCGGATAAAATGCCGCATGGAAAAAAATCATTGGAAAAATTCCATAAGTTTAAATAAATGAAATGAAACTAGAACTTGGCTAATTAAAACTAATTATAAGTCAGAGTTTGAGATCAGTTTAAATTTTAGCAGCTATTTTCTAACGTTCAATTCTATATAGACAATACTGTTTTCACCTTTCTCACCAGCAGTGCCTGATAATCTAACATTTCTTTATGTCGAACTGTAAACTATTCTTCCGTCTTATTTTTTTCATCTTTCTGCATTACTGAATATTTCTGAGCACAGAAAAAATATTTTTAAACAAAATCAATGGATTATTAACGTTCGTCATTCATTAATCATTAGTTTCAGCTGAAATTTTATTAAATTTAAAACTCAATCAGCAAGGGGTTATCTTGTATCGAAATTCATTGAACTGCTTAGGCACTTTCTCATTGCAAGTCTGACTACTTCCGTTATGGCTTGAACTATAGTTCCATTTCTAATTTTATTTTAAAAATTGAAAAAAATCCATATTTTTCATGTCTTGCACCTGTAGCATCCAATGTATGCCTAGAATTTCTACTCCCAGGAATTTAAATTTCTCCAACTTTGTAATAAAATAATCTTAGTTAAAAATATTTTCTCAGATTTCATTTAGTGCTGTAAACCATCATGGTTTTCGGCTAAATGCTGAATTTTTAACATACATTTCTGTCAAGAATGACTGAATTTTGGCACTTTATATTTAGAAATTAAAACTCTAATGCTGTTTCGTTCGGACACACTTTGCTTCTCGCTCTGTTCTATTTTCTTATTTAAATTCTAGTAATCAAAGAGTCGACTTTTGAACTTTCCACCAAGAAACATGATTACATAATTTCATATTCATTGTGATTAGAAGTTTTATTTCTTGAAATCAGCATGGGAAATCTCCAGCCAATAATATACACTTGAAATATTTTCTCCGAAAATTATTAGAGTAGGGCTTTAAAAACATCTCCGCTGATAAAAATTCAGTCGATTATATTCATGTTTTAAAGTCTGAAAGGGAAATTTGTTTTATGCTTGGATCCCCTTTTCAGTCAAGAAATTTATCGGGATTTGCAGAATGTATGCTTGGCGTGTCGTTGTAATTCAATTAATTTCAGTATTAAAATGTGTGAACTTTGAATCCCTTCCCCCTCGGTTATTCGGATTTGGTGGTCGTATAAGACTTGTCTATTTTGATTCGCTGTAATTATAAATACTTAAATTAGATATTATAAATATTTAGTTTAAATATTTAACTTTCTCAGACACTATAAATTCTAATGGGTCTTATGATAATGTTTATCCATCAGCAGCGAAGGATGCATATCATTAAGGATATTGAAAACATTTTCGTAGAATAATTTACTTTCAGAAGTTTGAGGATTTAACCTGGGCATTTCTTTAATGACTCGTACTGCCAGGGAGATGTTCAAAAGGCGTGTAAAGGATTATTTGAGTTATTTTACATAAAAGGGCATGGCAATTTGAATTTGTTTTATCCTCGGTCACTTTAAATCAATTCTGATAAATTCAGATTTGAAGCACACGCTTTATTTTCAAAAACATCATAACTGTTCAGCATAATTTTTTTTCATTTTAATTTCATTGGTATTGATATTACAAATTATTAACAACCTTTATTCTAGTCTGTCAACTACTTACATTATTTCAAACCAGAATTTGTTTGCTTTAGAAAAATGACAACTGTCGAAAAGATTTATAAAAATATTTCTCTTGTATTGAGAAAGTTATGAAAATCATACTTTGCATTTGAGCTTCAAAGTTAAGGTCAAAAAATAGAACAAAATCTGATAGAGCAATATGTATAAGTATGCTAATTTAGGAGTAAATGTTTGGGTTTTTAGGGACATTCGGATAATCAGTTGAAAATCTTGTTTGCTTGCGTCATTTAGGCAGTAGAATCCTTCTTTGTCTGATCTATAAAAATACTAATAGATTCTTTAAATGAAAAAAATGTGTGACGCTCAATAGGAATAGAATGACATTTGGTTCAACTATTCCCTCCTTATCTATTTTTCTATAAACCCAATTGCATCCCGATAGACTATATAATTTTACTCCCGCCCCGCCTCTTGTGCTAATTATCTTTTACTTTACATGCCATTTCCGCACTATGTATAATTAAACTTTTCGCTTGGATTTCAATGCGTGAAATAAAAAAATATGCATTTCATTAGCTAAGAATTGTTGCAGAGGATTTTTTAATAAATTCCACTGGTAAAGATAGTAGGTAACGAGTGAAAACTGTATTAGACTGGAAACCTTTACTCATTTGTTTGCTGTTAGAACTTTAGCCAGGTGTGGTGTAGGTATTGTAGCCCTTGAAAATACATTGGCATTGGTGGTGTGGGTAATGTGTTGGAACTGATGGCGTCACGGTGTAGTGGGTAATACGTATGATAGTGGAGATTTGGAAGACAAAGTTGAGTTAATAATGCATGTAGTATTTTTAGAATTGTAGGATCGTAGGTGAGTGTTATGTTGGAACGGTCGAATATGTAGTTGAATAGGTAATGTGCATAGTGTTAGAATTGTGGGTTTCGTGACGGAGTCAATAATGAGGTAGTATTGGAATCGTTTGGGTCGTGACGGAGTGGGTATATGAACGGATTTTAGGATCAAGGAATTTTCATGGCGGAATGGATGCGAGTGTGGTGTGGGAATTTGGGACGTCCTGGAGGAGTGGGTTATGCGAGTGTAGTGCTGGATTTGCGAGTCGTTATGGA
>JAOUZG010022808.1:30521-42713 GCA_026289955.1 Argiope argentata
TGGGTAATGTGTATGTTGTGTTGGAATTGTGAATCTTGGTGGATTGGGTAATGTGTATGTTGTGTTGGAATTGTGAAGG
Organism: Argiope argentata; assembly: GCA_026289955.1. Lineage (NCBI taxonomy): Eukaryota > Metazoa > Arthropoda > Arachnida > Araneae > Araneidae > Argiope > Argiope argentata. The sequence continues at coordinate 30,601 of JAOUZG010022808.1, forward strand.
CCATGACGGAGTGTGTAATGTGTGTGTAGTGTTGGAATTGTGAAGGCCATGACGGAGTGTTTAATGTGTGTGTGTAGTGTTGGAATTGTGAAGGCCATGACGGAGTGTGTAATGTGTGTGTGTAGTGTTGGTATTGTGAAGGCCATGACGGAGTGTTTAATGTGTGTGTGTAGTGTTGGGATTGTGAATGCCATGACGTAGGGGGTAATGTATGTGTGTTTGTGGCAGTTTGTGTGTGTGTTGGAGTTTTGAAGGTCATGACGGAGTGGTTAATGTGCGTGTATGTAGCGAGGGTACTGGTGTAGTGGGTAATGTGTGTTTAGTATTGGGAGTGTGAAGCTCGTGACTTTGTGGGTAAAGAATGCAACTGTATTCGCTGGTGGCTTATATGATAAAAATATGGGGAGTGTATGAAAGCGGTTACTGGTGATTTGTGCTGATAGAGTAAAGGCTTTGTGTGTCTGGGAGTATAGAAGCGGTTTGTGTGTGAGTGTAAATGACAGTGATTTTCGTGCAAGTTTGTTGTAGCTTATTACGAGAATTTCTTTTCATTGCCAAGAATTTTTTTTCCAACCTTTCACAACGTCTGGAGGAATTTTTGCTTATTTATAATATCTAAAAATTTAGATAGTGTAGAAGTGCTGATTGAATTGCTCTTAATTTGAAATTACGCAGTTAAAATTTGAATATCCGAGAGTTTTACATTCTTTTATGATTCAGATAGGTATTTCAGCCAGATTGCTTTCTGTATGGGTAAAAATCAATATAAATTCAGTAAAATTTAATTCACTTAAAATCGAGTACTGAAGGGTTTGGAAACTAAGATATCTTGTTTTGTTTTTGAGAATACGTTTTTATTAAAATTTAGATTATAAGCATAAAAAATTACCAATTGAATTTGCCCAATCTTACTAAATAGAATTATTTATATTAAAAATGTTGAGCAAATTTCTAGATTGGTTGGGATTTAATGTAAAAACGGAGTTAAGAGCTAGCATTAGTAATTAAAGTACTAGGGATAATAATATCCATGCCAATTTTATACACTGCACTTTGGTATAAAATATTTGAGCCAGGATACTAAAACTTGAAAATTCCAATCAATCTATCAGAACAAAAGATTTTCACTTTGTTCACTTTTTGGATTTTAATTTTGTCTTCCTTGCCTAACTTCAAAATTTGAAAAATAAACGTTCGAATGCTTACTTTTTATATTTCTTGGTTCCTGAAATATCGGAATTTGTTAAAACAAGTTTTATGCATTTACATAAATAGTTGTACAATAGCTTTCGTATCACTCTTCAACACATCATAGCCTAATGAATGATAGCTTCAGCCTGCCAACAAATCAGCCGGAATTTAGTACAACTCAAAATTCTGGGTTCGCTTATAATTGGATAAATTACTACTTAAGAGGATGTAAGTGTAAAATCATTCATATTCAATTTTGTAGCATACCTGTTTCCCATTTCAATGCATTTCCCTTTTTTGAACAATTTCTTCCGCACCTATTGCAATATGATTGCAGCTTGCTAGAAATAGGTTAGTATCTGCAAATGAAATATCTAACTGCTTTAAATCTCGAGCCATGCCTAATAATCTTGATAGGAAAACTGAATGGATCGACAAAGAGCGTACAATGAGTGGAAATAAGACAAGAGCAGCATACAGAACTCCTCTCAAACGAATTAGATTTAGGTTTAGGGGCTGAGTTTGAAATCCAAAGATCCATCAGTTGTAAGTTATCCCTCCTAAGAATTCAACATTTGGTTGAAAGAATAATAGTTTACAGTATTATTTCAGCCCTTGATCTCGATAAGAGGATAAATTTAAGTATGATCAATTTTGCACTTGCATTAAATTGGATGTAACAAACGCAAGATGAGACAAATCTGGATTCCTTCAATTTTGGTAATACAAGCTTGAAATTAAATTGTAGTTGAGATTAAGCTATGTGATATCAAAGTCTCCAGATAATTTCGAAAGGAATGCATTTCGATTCGTTATCGAAGAATATTAAGAATTTCGGGTTGTAATATCAATAAAAATATACCAAGTGAACCTCTTAATGGTTATTGGATAACAATTAGCAAAGATCTGTTATTTTAAGAAATACGAGTATTTTGATCTGGGCATTAAAATATCCATAAATGCTGAGATCCGAAATTCATATTGAGGGATAGTTATCGGAATGCAATACCGAATAGCAATATTCTTAACTTTCCAATATTTCTTCGCAAGAAGTCAAATTAATAAATCATCTTGATCAGTCAGTTCAAAATTCTATAATGAGACAAGATTCTTTTTTATTATCAGATATTCTATTTTTCACTCGATTCACTCAATTTAGAAGTATAATAATGGAGAAAGGATTTTTTTAATACAGGAAATGAATTTTGCTCTGTCTATATTTTAAATTCTTTATAGAATCTATTCTATTTCACTGTTAGCTATTTAGCTTTTCGAATTCATTCTTTTTGAATTTATTTTTTTTAGTTCCGAAATACTATCACTCAAATTTAAAACTAATCATCTAATCCTTTTAAATCTCTAATAATCATCCTTCTATAAGAAGACATTTTGCCGCATTACTTTATTTGATTCCACAGAATTTCGAACATCTATAAGATAAAAGAACCTATATTAATTAACATATGCAACATAAAGTAATTGTATCGAAAGCGATTCTGCACATTAAAACTGAATTCCTTTGTATATAGGCTGGATTTGTTGGATGTATCCAAATCTTGCACCAAAATTAGAATAGCAACATGTTCCGTTCATATGATCAAATATTTTCTTTTAATTGAATTGATCTATATCCCTTAAATATAGACACAGAAAATTAGCGTTTGAGACCATTTAAAATAATCCGAGACAACATCATACTGAGTTTAATTAAGTCGGGTGGCAAGACGTATAACGGCATTTATTACAATGAAACGATTCCATTTTCTTTAAGAAAATCAATGCTTTATCCCTAAAGCAGCAAAGAAAACGAGAGCTTGGAATGAAACCATTAAATGATTTGTAGTATTCAGTTTTTAAATAACATCAGTTTTAGATAATTCGATGATGTTATTTAGCTACTAATGTAAAATTTGGAATTTTCACCTGTAGGGAAATATTTCGGAAACGAAATCCTTCTATTTGATAAATTGTTCATTCTTTCCTTTTTAGTTTTTTCTAATTGCATTTTATTCGAATTTTATCAAATCGAATTTTTTTAATATGCATTAGAATCATATACTGGGACCGTTTGAATGAATAATGAAAATTTATTTCCTAATGCCACATCATCTGGATTTCATCACGGATTCAACGATTGATTGTTTTGACTTGTTTAATCTGCCCGAGGAATCCTGTAGATTTGTGAAATTATTCTCAGTTCACCGTGGATAAATGAGTCAAGAAGAATCTACCAAATGTGAATTCCTTACAAAGTCATGGAAAATGAAGCTGTAAAGCAATCTTTAGAAGAAATTAAAACAGTTAAGAAATATCTCTTATTTTGAATTTTATGTTTTCGAAAAGTATCTAATAAACCGAAAAGTAGATATTTAGGTGATTTTGGGTTAGATAGTTCAATGAAAGAACTCTGAGAAAGGGCAAAAGTCTCTCACACATAAGTGAAAAGTATTTCAAAAAATGAATAGAATTATGTAGAGCTTGTAAATATTTTACATATATGCGTATACTGCTCTAAGATATTGAAATCTGCAAAAGGAAAGTACTTTGATACGTTCCATTAATGAAATGAGAATCCAATTTGAATAAAACAGCATAAAAAACTTCATTTGGTGATTAGAAATCTAGAATATTTAATTTTTAGATAACACTCAAGGAGGCCGAACATACAGCGTTGGAATGAATATTAAAGACTCGAGTTATTGAGTTGAATTTTTTTATTACAGGAACGGAAGTCTGAAAAATTCTGTTTATAAATTTCTGAAATATTACATCATCTAACTTGAATTTACTTTGGAAGTGATTTTTCTTTTGGATATTTCAGCACGACTAAAGGTTTAAAAAAAAACTTCTGCTGTTGAAGAAGTAGCAATTTCAATTTTAGACTGCATTTTTAGTGTTTCATATTACCTTTCCTTTTTAAAACTGCTTGCACTGTATGACATTTTATGAAGATTGGAATATTTCAAAAAGATTTGGATTGTAATCCTGACTTTTTAAGGATCATTGATTTGATTTGCAAAATGTTATTGGATAAAGTTTCTGATAATCAATAAATTTTATTCTGTCATTTAGAAAATAAAATCATTAATATGCAGTGCCGTAAACTTTATTGGTATATAGAAGTAAACATACTGCAATTTAGCGGTATTGTAATTATGAAAATATTCCATAATTATGCAAAAATACAGAAGAAATGCCATGATACTCTATAATTTAAGCCTCTTGGTCCCAATTTTTCTTCAAATACTGTTTGCAAAGGAAAATATCTGTATAACCATTCTTATCTATATCGTCAGTAAAACTATAAAGTCTACCAATTCAATAATATGTGCTCATTATCTGCCGATATCTTGGATTCAGAGATTGATTGCTGCCCATTTCATGGATTCAGACTACTGTGAGAACCAGAGGAACTCTAAATCGAGGACAAATTTTCAAGATCTGCATAAAATGTTTTCTTTGGAATAGAAAGAAGCTTTTGAAGCTCAAGTATTTGGCAAGTTGAAATATAATGCCGAAACAATGTATCTGGGCACTTCGTTGGACTTGTTTCAATATTTTGGATTTCTGTAACTTGGATGTTGAATATGTGGAAGGAATTACAGTTTTCTTGGTTATTTTAAATTAACTGTCTCGATTAAAAGACAACTATACGAAACTATACGAACTTTTTAAAAACTGAATTTTATTCAATCTTATAGAAAATTGTGGTATTTAAGACCATACACCATATTTCATCCGTCGGGCAAAAAGCGTTAAGTTATTGTCCAAAACAAACTAGCATTTCGGGTCGACGCAAAACGTACGGTTTCTGAATCTTGAATTTAAATTTTTTTTGGCGATTACTATACTTCCTCTATTTCATGTACGAAAAAGTAAAAAAATACCTCTATTTATAAGTACGTTTTTAATTTTATAACTCAAACTACCGTTTTATCTTAGATGCGTGATCAAATAATCTTTAAAAATTATTAGTTTCTATTATTTTCTACTTACTTTAAAAAAAGCCTTGTTCGGAAATATTTTTCTTATTATTATTTTGTAATTTACTTTGTACAACAGAAATTTTCATGACTGACATTTTACTGGTTCTTAAATATCAACCAAATTTATTTACCTTATACTGCCTATATAAAATCATTCTTATTTGGAAGATTCTATTACTTTTATTTAAAATCATAGAACTACATTCTTAAATAAACTTTTGTTATACGTTAAATTATGATAATCAATGCATTTTTTTTTAGTTTCGAGTAATTCAATTCAAAATATCAACAAAATATCAAAATCAAATATCAATTGAAAGTCAATTTATTGCTGTGTCGAAATCGATGTGGATCATGATGGTTTTCATCCGGAATTACTAAATAAAACCCGTATTCGGGTTTAAAATTATGAGAAAATATACCAACATCGGCACATAGGTATTTAAAAGTTATTTACTGTTAAATTTCATTTTCACCAATATTCAAAATATTAACTGTAAAATTTAATCTCGCTTTGTCAACATATTGTGGCATATACAAGTTTTGTATAGTTGGAAGGGATCTTTCCAAGTTTGAAAGATAAAAGTAAGATATTTTTTTTTAAATCTTACATTATTATCGGTACTCGGAGGTAGGGAAATATCTTTTCTTTTAGTTTTAATCTTTTAATTATGGTTATGAAATTTTCACATAAAAAGCAAGTTAATTACATTTTTACATTATCGAATTACACATTAATACGCATATCATTTCTGAAGAAATTTTATAAAATTTGGGAATTTTAAAGGTAACCTAGATTTTTTGGTTACACCAAAGGGATTATTTTGAGATATATCGGGATGGTCTGTTCAAAACCACTTAAATAGTTACCCCTATGAAAAAGTAAATCTACTTTTTACAATTCAGTTAAAATATTTTGTTATTAGATGAATTTTAAAGATATGTTTTATTTGTTTGGTTAGAAACAAGATATTCCAAAACAATTTCAAACTTATTGAAGCGATCGGCCGAAACTTTCTCGTAACTTCGCAATGTAGGTGTTATTTCCGAGAATGCCTGGCATGGCATTGGTGTACAATAGTTAAGAAATATTATGCTTTGTTGTGAATTTAGCATTTTCCTGAATCTATTGTGGAATATTTGTCGAGTTCTTTGGCAATTAATCTCTGACATGCATGGTGATTGTTTTTGAAAATTGAATATTGGTTTTAGATGAGTTTTTATCAACCGTTTGAAACAAAAACTTGGCAAAGAACTAGAATTATTGTCACAAAATCCCATACCAAATTTGATATGTATGTCTTTTTAGTATTGCGTTTGAAGACTTTGGAGTGTACAGACCAACACACTTAATCCTTGGTCGGATTTGGCTCAAACTTTGAGAAGTATCTGCACTAAGGATATTAAGACAGATTTCATGTTCATAGATTTTTCCCAAGATCTAATGATCCTATGACATATTTCGCCCATTTAGCTCATTTCATGTCAATTTACATCGTTTCGTTGTTCTATCTTTTTTAATCATTTTCACCACATACAGATACGCATACGGCTATACACACATTTAAAAATGTATTTTTCATACTCAGTCTGGAATGCAGCGATATATCAAAATCTCAAGTTCCATTTTTTGACACTTACAGTACTTACTCTATACTTCAGTAATTGAGAAAGTAAATGAAACAATTAAAATGAAACTTTTACGTTAAGGGTTCATTTGGAGAAAATAGGCGTCGAAAATATGTGATGCAATGTGAGAAAAATATTACTAAAATTTTATAATCAAATGATAGGAAATTATTCGGGACTATTTATTTTTGAATTATTTCACATGCAATTATTTTCCGTTCAAATAACATTAGAAAATTAATTAGACGGAAGTAGTGTTTACGATTTCAGCAGAAAATAGGGCAATTTAATTAACAGAAAATCAGTTATTTTGTTCAATTATTTATTTATTTTAGATCGGAGAAAAGCGATACTGAATTTTTCAAAACTTCAAATATTTAAAAATCCTTTCTGTGATATCTGCCATTCTAGCCATTTTACATAGTGATAAAATATAGAAATATTTAGCTCCTTAGAGATACGAACTGAAGATCATCAAAAATCTAAAATTCGCATGTTGCTCTATCCGCCAAGCCACATATCAACTGTCTGGTACATTTTTAACACGACTATAAAGTTTAAGTTTTAATATGGTTAAAGCCTGATGTAATATCAAACTGCTGAAAAAAGGAAAGTCTTCAGCGCATGTCCATAAACTGGATAATTAAAATTAAGAATAAATCTCTAAATAATTTAAAGAAGTGTTTTATTTTTAAATTAAATAAGGAAACCTGTGCGGTTAAGGGATCTTTGATTTTTAACAAGACGATAAAATTTAAGTTTTTAACGTCGTGAAAAACTGGTCCAAAATAGAAAGCTATGAAATAAAAGGTTTTCGGATAATGTGCATGAACTTGAAACCCAAAATTCAAACAAAAAAAAAATCTCTAAATTTTTTAAAGAATTACTTTATTTTTTAAATATATATTTTTGGAGTAATTCAGATTAAACAGTGGATTTGCATTTTGAAAAAAATATTAAAAATAAAAAAGGGAAACCTATAGAATAATTCAGCAATTTTGAGACTCGATTTTGAATAAATATTCAAAATAATAATAAAGGCAAATATATAGAATATTTAAAGATTTTGATATTCGAATTACAAACCATAAAAACAATAGATCCACCTAGTACCTCTATCCACCAAGCCATTTGTCACGTGAGCCATTGAAGGATTTATAACTCTTAACATGATAAAATTTAAATTTCCAATGTAATGAAAACCTGGTTTAAAGCAGCAATGCCATGAAATAAAAGGTTTTCTGCGCATGTAAATGAACTTGGCGTTCAAAATTTCAAATAAATCTTTAAATTATTGGAAGAATTATTTTATTTCTGAAATAATTTTTTTGTAATAATTGAGAAAAAACAATGTATTTTTGTTTGGAAAAAATATTCAAAATAAAAAAAAATTCCGAACACACATAACAATAATTCTATTTTGAGACTCGAACTGTAAACCTTCAAAAAACTACAACTCGCCCAGTCACTTTATCCACCAAACCACTTAGCACTTGAGATGTCGAGGTATATTTGGCTCATAACACGATAAATAATTTCAGTTTTAATGTAAGAAAATATGGGTTTAAAACCACAATGCTATAAAATAAAACGACCCCAAAAAATCTATAATTTTTGAAAGAAAAAATTTATTTTTGATTTTTTTGTAATAGTTGACATAAGATGTAGGATATACAATTGAAAAAGTAATCAAAATAAGAAATTACAGAAATATATAAAAAATAAGTGATTTTAAAACTCGAGCTTACGACCCAATAAAATCAATATTTTGTACTGTCGCTCATGCCACCAAACCACTTATCACCTGAGAAGTAGAGGGACTTTTGGTTCTTAACACGACCTTAATATTCAAGTTTTAATGTTATGAGAAGCTGGTCTAAAAACTCAATGTTATGAAATTAGCATTCTGTGCATGTGCATGAACTGAAAATTTTAAATTCGAAATGAAACTAAGTTTTTGAAAGATTTATTTTATTTTGAAATAGTTTTTTTTATAGGGGCTCTGTCTACCAATGCACTTATTAACTAAGCGGTCGAGGGATCTTTGGATCTTATTACGACAAAACCTTTCAGATTTAATTTAAGGATAACCTAGTTCAAAACCACAATGATATCAAATAAAAAAATGTGCATGAATTTTATATTTCAAATACCGAATAAATCTATAAACTTTTAAAAGAGATATTTTAATTTTTTCAAATAAATTTTTTGTTATAATTAAACATAGAAATTGCATTTGCAAACAATATTTAAAAAACTGGTACATACAGAATAATAACAATTTTTTTCACGATTCCAACTGAAAATCGTTGAAAAACTACTGTTCACCCAGTCGCTTTATCCACCAAGCGACATAGCACCCGAGCGGTGGACGAATCTTTGGTTCTTAACGAGAAAAAAAATTGGGTTTTTGTGTAAGGAAATCCTGGTTTAAAACCACAATGCTATAAAATAAAACGATTTCTGCGCATGTGGTTGAACTTAGCACTAAAATTTTTTAATAAATCTATAAATTCTTGAAAAAATTATATGGTTTTATAAAATTTATTTTTTATTGTAATTGAGTTTAAATATAATATATAAATTTCAAAAAAATATTCAAAATAAACAAAATATTTGAACATATAGAAAAGTTATGCTGTGTTGAGACTCCAACTGAAAACATATCAAAAACTACAATTTGCCGGTTGCTTTATCCACCAAGACATTTTGAATCAAAGCGATCGAGGAATCTTTGGTTCTTAACATGACGAAAAATTTAAGTTTTAATGTATGGAAATCGTGGTTTATAAAATAAACGAACTCCTATAAAACAAAACGATTTATTGGGTTGAGCATGAAATTAGCACCAAAAATTTTAAATAAATCTATACACTTTTGAACGGATTATTTTGTTATATGAAATATAGTTTTTGTATCAATTGAGATACAATATAATATTTAAATTTTTAAATATATTTAAAATTAAAAAATAAATATTTGGACATATATAAAATTTATACTATTTTAAGACTCGAATTGAAAACCATTAAAAAAAATTCAATTAGCCCACTCGCTTTATCCACCAAGCCATTTCGTACCTGAGAGGTGGAGGAATCTTTGGTTATAAATAATACAAAAAAATTTAGATTTTAGTGTAAGGAAATAAAGAGCCACAAGACTATAAAATAAAACGATTTCTGCGCATATAAAATAACGATTTCTGCGCATTGAAATATGAACGTGGCAGTAAAAATAAAAATAAATCTACAAAATTTTTGAAAGAATTATTTGGTATTTTAAAATTTATTTTTTTCTAGTAATTGAGATTAAATATAGTATTTAAATTTCGAAAAAATATTAAAAATAAACAGAATATTTTAACATATAGAACAATTATGCTATATTGAGACTCGAACTGAAAACCTTAAAGAAAAACTTCAACTCACCCAGTGGCTTTATCAACCAAGCCATTTCGAACTTGAGAGGTGAAGGAATCTTTGGTTTCTAACAGGACAAACAATTTAAATTTTAAGTGTAAGGAAATCCTAGTTTAAAACCCCAATGCTATAAAATAAAACGCTTTCTGCGTATGTGCATGAACTTGGCACTCAAAATTCTAAATAAATCTATAAGTTTTTGAAAGATTTATTTTATTTTTAGAAATATATTTTTTGTAGTAATGGAGATTATACACAATATTATAATTGGAAAAATATTCAAAATAAACAAATAATTTTAAAATATATAACAATTTTGCTATTTTGAAAATCGAACTAAACATCTATAAAAAAGCTACAATTTCACTAGTCGATTTATCCACGAAGCCATTTCGTACCTGAGCGGAGAAGGAATCTTTGGTTCTTAACAATACAAAAAATTTAAATTTTTAGTGTAAGGAAATCCTGGTTTAAAATAACAATTCTATAAAATAAAATGATTTCTACGCATGTGAATAATCTTGGCAATCAAAATTCTAAATAAATCTATAAGTTTTTAAAAAAAATATTTGGTTTTTTCGAAATATATTTTATGTAGTAATGGAGATTATACACAATATTATAATTCAAAAAAATATTCAAACTAAACAAACAATATTAAAATATATAACAATTTTGTTATTTTTAGACTAGAACTGAAAACCTTAAAAAAAAACAATTTGGCCAAGCACTTTATCAACAAAACCACATAACACCTGAGCGGATGAATAATCTTTGGTTCTTAACAAGAACAAAAATTTAAATTTTTAGTGTAAGGAAATCCTGGTTTAAAACCACAATGCTATAAAATAAAACGATTTCTGAGCATGTGCATCAACTTGGCACACATAATTCTTAATATATCTCTAAGTTTTTAAAAGAATTATTTTGTGTTTTGAAATATATTTCTTGTAGTAATATATTGAATATAATATCTAAATTCAGAAAAAGTATTCAAAATAAATAAAAGTGAATATATATAACAATTTTGTTGTTTTGACACTCGAACTGAAAACCTTAAAAAGAACCTTAATTTCGCCAGTCGCTTAATTCACTAAGCCATTTCTTACTTGAGCGGCGAAGGAATATTTGGTTCTTAACAAGAACAAAAATTTAAAATTTTATTGTAAGGAAATCCTGGTTTAAAACCACATTGCTATAAAATAAAACGATTTCTGCGCATGTGCTTGAACATGACACTCAAAAATTCTAAATAGCTCTATAATTTTTGGAAAGAATCTTTTTGCATTTTGAAATATATATTTTTTTGTAGTAATGGAGATTATACACAATATTATAATTGGAAAAATATTCAAAATAAATAAAATATTTTAAAATATATAATAATTTTGCTATTTTGAGACTCGAACTGAAAACCATAAAAGAAAAAAGAAAAATTTGGCCAGTCGCTGTATCCACCAAACCATTTTGCGCCTGAGCGATGGACGAATCTTTTGTTCTTAACAAGAACAAAAATTAAAATTTTTAGTCTAAGGAAATGCTGGTATAAAACCCCAATGCTATAAAATAAAAAGATTTCTGCGCATGTGCTAGAACTTGGAACTCTAAATTCCAAATCAAAGTATAATTTTTTGAAACTAATTGATTTTTGAAATATATTTTTTGTAATAATTGAGATTAAATATGATAATTAAAGTTCGAAAACATATCCGAAAAAAAATAAATTTAAACATTTATAGCAATTTTGCTATTTTGAGACTCGAACTGAAAACCTTTAAAAAAAAGTTGAATTTGGCCAGTCGGTTTATCCACCAAGCCACTCAGCTCCTGAACGGCGGACGAATCTTTGGTTCTTAACAAGACCAAAAATTTAAATTTTTAGTGTAAA
>JAOUZG010022814.1:0-13835 GCA_026289955.1 Argiope argentata
ATGTTATTCAAGCTTCAAATAGTTAATGAAACATATTTTATTCATCCATTAAAGTTCAAATACATTTTTTTTAAACTTGTAGTGGATGTTACTTGTTAATACAGTTTTTTCATTTCCCCCACCGCCAAATGAATAATGCTTCAGTTTGTTTTTCCTCCAATTTTTCCCCCACGCTAATGAGGGCAGGCTTAAAATATTTTCGACAGATTATTTTTGTTTTGTTTTTCCATTTATATGATTTTGTTTATGTTCTTAGTATTTGATGCATTTAAAATCAAATATTGTTAATTGATCAATTTTTTGGCTTTTTTTGAAGAACTTTTGAATTAAAATAAAACAGAATAAAGAAAATTACAGATTTCTAATCTGTATTGCGTTGCTTAAATTGGCGTAGAAAATTCTCACATTTGTGTTGCCCCAATTGGCGTTAAAAATTCATGCATGCGTAATATGTTCTGATTTATTTTCAACGTATATGAACTGATTTAGTTTTGGACAGGCATAATTTTTTGAAAAATCATTCATATTAATTAAAATTATTTAATAAAAAGTAACTAGAATAAAATTTTTCTTTATTGATCTAAGAAAAATTATTTTTTTTAATTTTTAATTTAATTAATTTTTTAATAAAATTTTTTATTACTTTTCAGTTTTTGAAATTCATTGTAATAATCATAATGGAATCTTGAAATTATTTTTTCTCAAATTAATTGTTAGGTTGCACCATATGTGTAAAATCTAAATTTAACCGATTAACACATCAATAAATTCTGTAACAAATTAATAAATTTCCCAACTCTAGTTCAACAAGAAGTGAATTAAAAATCAACAAGAACAACTACAACAAGAAAAAAATCCCCTCTTTACAAACCTGAATCAAGCAAATTAAAATAGAATTGTATGTTTAAAGGACATGTTTATTGAAACTTTATTTACTTTGAAATTGTTGGCGAAGTGAAATGTTAAGCTGAAAGTGATCATATATTATCAATTTCAACTAATTGATGTAGCATAAGTCAGTAAAAACACTTATCAATTTTAACGACTAATTGGTGTTCTTTAAAAAGAGTTCTTTTAAAAGGCAAAACATGTTACCTTCGATTATCTCTCTTGAAGTGCTACTTTTAATTACTTTATTGGAAAATATTTTAAAATTCGAAGCTGTTTTACTTACCTTTTGGTATTTTATTCACATAGGCGTAGAGCTGTAAAACCATATAAACCTTTGTAATTATTTTTTGTTTGCATCTTTTTCCAATAAAAGTCCCTTGTAATGGTATCCCTTGTGGCAAGAAAATGGTTTCGTTAACAAGATGTCTGAAACATTCTATTCTCTGGGGGAAAATAGAACAAAGACTGCATGGCGTGAAAGTACCGAAGCGGGTTTACACAGTGCTCATTTTTTTTAAGATGGGGAAAGTGATTTTAAATGTTTCTAAAGGAAAACTATTTTATTATCTTAAATTTAAATACATAGGGGGTAAGAGTTTAATGTTTTCTGAGAAATTATCACTATCCTGTTCAAATTTGTGATTTATACTCTCTTTCTCTACCTGACGGTGGGGAAATTAAGCCTTCGATTATGTCCAATAATATTTTGTGATTAAAGTTAATAGTTTTGTTTGTTCAGGAACTTCAAAATCCAGAGATAGATTTAAGTTTATTCATATAGTGTAACCTATTGTATTAACCTATTTTATACATTTTCGGATAGAGGAAATAAAGTAATCGTGTGGCGTCCTGGCACAGAGGCAGCGCGTCCTCCCCAGGATCTGGGACTCCTGTGATCGAATCCTAATTCGGGCTTATTTGTTTTTCATCGGTTCTATCTGCGATCATATTCATCGAATAGGTTGGCCAGACAAATCTCCTGACTTTAACCCCATTGAACACGCTTGGAATGCTCTTGGAACTTAGGTTACGGGTTCGAAGCTCACCGACCAAAACATTCCCCGAGTGTGCGGCGACTGGCACTCGTTAAATCTGTTCGTGGTCGCAAAGTCCTCCATGTCGAGAGTAATACCACTGGGGGTATTGGGTCAGAGGTAGTCGTTCTCTGTTCCAGGTGTACATTACGATCTGAGATGAGTGCATGAATACGCATGCATGAATGAAGTCCACCTCCTAAAAAGGGTTGTGACCTGTGAGTAGCTAAGTCGTATTCTTGGCCCTAGATGGCGCTACTTGTAAAACAAAGAGACGCATTTCTTAGGCCTAAATCATCTGCCGATCGTATCAGCGGGGGCTTGTCCAAGACAAGTGCCATTAGGCCCATCACATCGTCACGCTCTTGGAAGGGATGTTGTGTTACTCCAACGCCTACCGAACCATTCTGGAGTTAAAGACTGCTCTGGTGGAAGAGTGACAGTTTCTTCCAGAAGCACTCCTTAACGCTCTTATTAACAAAATGCATATTCGTTTTGCATGCTGTTTATCTGTCAAAGGTGAACACACACCGTACAAGCCTCACTTTCATTGCCATCTTTCATCATGAAGTTCAGTCCACATTTCACTATTTGGTAATAGCTCTTGCCAATGCAGGACGCATTAAATTTTGCTTTTGACACATTATTGTCATACTATAAGTTATGTTCATACCAAATTTCATTTATTTTTATCCGTAACTTCTCGAGATATTTGGGAAAACGCCTTCCGTCTCTTAATTTTTTCCACCTGTGTAATTCCTTCACAATGAAAAATATATATATAAAGTTTACCAACCGAATGGTTTAACATTCTTACACCTTGAAGGTACGATTTATTTCACTGAAATGACGAACACCGCTTTATCTGAAAGCAGGAAATAACAACAACAACAACAACAATAATAATAATAATAACTTATTATTATTATCAACAAAATTGGTGACACAGCTAGCTGGAAATACCAATTATCAGGTGTGGAAACGGAGAACGTTACATAAATAAGAATGAGATGATGATGCTCCATTTTTAAATACATATGTTTAGATTCGAAATTTACGAACTAATATGCCATGTCGGTTACCAAGAACATATAATATAACAAAATATATATTTTTATATATTTTACGGAAAAATTATATAAAATGGAAATGCAAACATATGTTTTGAAAGCATCAATGTAGTATAGATGATTAGTGATAAATTTGTTTGTCAGGAAATGATTTTAAAGAGATAGATTTTTCACATGAGATACTGGAGAATTATTATGTAATGGAATCATTCTTTGGTGCATTTTTTTATTATAAAGCAAATTCGAAGATTATTTACGCTTATTATACATGCAGTTACATTATCTATTAACAGTATTCTCGATGAAGATTCGAAATAGATTATTTACGATTATTATACATGCAGTTACAATATCTATTAACAGTATTCTCGATGTAGATTCGTTTCTAGAAGGATAAGAATTCTCTTTCATTGTTCTGATAGATTCGAAAGAAAAAAAATGTGTAAGATTATGTTGGACATAGATTAGTTTTTTTCTCCATGGTAATGAAAAAGAATTCTTTAGGAGCAAAAATTATTTTCTAAACAGTCAGAGACTAATCCTTTTACCTCTAGAAACAAGATTAAAAATCCTATTTCTTTCAAGTCAGTTGCATTATTCGGAGGTGAAAATATTTCCTTAATCGTTTTAGCACCTTCTGGAATTTTGGTATCGCATAAATGCTAAAAATAGAACGCAATCAGCTGGAATAAATCTAAAAGAACAAGATTTGTATAAAAGAAATCGTTTCCCAAGATGAAGGAGTTTGAATTTTCTAATTTTTTAGCATTTCAGAACATGATGTTGTATTAGGAATGAGGTTTTGTGGCGTCCACAAAAATCCGTATGTGAAAAATAAAAACTTTGATATCTGCACAAGCATCACGAAAGATCAGCTTTAATAAAGTTGTCATCGAATTGATAAAACCTCTGATTTTAAAAAAAATAAGTTAATGACTACCGCAAATAAAACCTACAAAAATATCATTTTGAGCACGTGATTATATGAAATGAAATAAATAGGAAATGCGATATTTTTAAAAACAATAAATGCGAGACAAAGGTTTTTTGGATCGTTTGCAATACTACTACTTGCAATCTTTTTTTAAATGTTCTGATATATGGAGAATACAAAAAGAAACATTAGCGATTAAGAAACATTAACGATTTTAAGCCGAAATTTTTAGCGTCTCTGATTTCAGTAGCGCCATCTAGGCCAAGAGTAGAACAACTAATTAAGCGTCACAACATTCACAGATCGTAACTTATGTCTGAATCAGGGAATGATTACCTCTGATCCAGTACCATTAGTGGTACAGTTTTGACTAGGAGGGTTTTGTGGCACAAACAGATTTAGACGTGTACCAGCAACCTTTTATACGAAGTCTTCGGTCGGCGAAGCTCGATCTCACCATCTCAGAGATTCTTGCCCAACGCTTTGCCAACCAGGCTATCCCAGCCTCAAAAATAATGCTTTTGCTGTGATAAGATTAAAGTTGTGAGTATGATAAATTAAAATTATTAATATGCTTAGAAAGTGCTAGTTTATACATAATCCACTCTCCTATGCATTGAGAAAATCATGTTAAATTTTTTCCGGTTTATCTAACCAGTTACAAAAAAAATTGAAACTAAAATTTTTTTCTCTTATCTAGTCAATTAAAAGATTTTTTTTAAAAAAGATTAAAATGAAATTTGATATGCATATTTTAATGTATCATGCCAGAACAAAATTTCCTGAACGGCCAAGCACCACGTGCTCGTGCAAGCTAAATTATATTTTTATTCCTTTTAATTGTTTCATTGAATGAGTCACTTTAGTTATGTTAACGATCCGAAAAAACTATCTCGCATTGATTGTTTTTAAAAAATATCACCCTTTCAATTTATTTCATTTCATATAATCACGTGCTAAAAATGACATTTTTATAGGTTTTTTTTGCTGTAGTCCTTAACTTATTTTTTTAATCAGAGCTTTAGTAAATGTAATGGCAATACGTTATTAAAAGACGATTTTTTTAGATGCTTGTACAGATAATAAAAATTTTATTTTTCGCCTAATAATTTTTGTTGATACCAAGACCTCATCCCAAAAATAACATCATGTTCTGACATAATAAAAAAATCAAACTATATTTTATAACGAAAGATGACGAGTCTTACCATCAGATATTATTATGTATAATGTCCCAT
The DNA here is from genome assembly GCA_026289955.1 of Argiope argentata. Lineage (NCBI taxonomy): Eukaryota > Metazoa > Arthropoda > Arachnida > Araneae > Araneidae > Argiope > Argiope argentata. The sequence goes on from JAOUZG010022814.1 coordinate 5,168, forward strand.
TGAAAACTAGATTCTTTAATTTATAATTCAGTTCTATGATGTGAAGGGATTCTAAAATCAAATTTTCTCTAATTTACTACCAGTACGTTTATTATGGAACACTTAGAGCATTAAATTTTAAATGATGAATCAATTTAAGGATAATTAAACCCGTAAATCCTAAAAACTTCTTTTAAAAACACGCAAGAATAAAAAAAACCAAACTTTAAAATGCTAAACCAACAGGACTTGAATTCAAGAAACGATTACATAATTTGTTTTTCAAATAAAAAATTAGTCAAATTAAAGTGTTTGAAAATTAAAAGAATTGTGTGTTTCTTGGGAAATGATCCCGTACTCCTGTTTTTGTGAAACACTCATCTGAACGAACAAATTAATTAAAAAAAATATGGCAACAGAACAAACATGCTATGAAATGGAAGATAGCAGATTGAAATGTGAAATTAAATAAATTCGAAATATAAGATATTCACAATCTGAAAATAAGTAAATTTTCAACCCAAACCTTTGGATATGTTCCGAAAATTCTATTTCTTTTGATCTCAGTCTTCGTATTCAAAAATAAACTATGCAGAAAAGAGAGAAAAAATGAAAGATTTTTATCTTAAATTTTATAGAGCGATGGGACAAAAAGAAAAGTTTGGCAAAACTAGAAAGAAAATCACTTTCAGATACTTTTTTCTCCTTCAAATATCGTTTATTCAGCCGACAAGATTCGAAGGTAATCTTTTTTGGTAGGGCAGAAATAAGTGAAATTTTTTTTTAAGTCAAGGAAATATGAGGTGTGAGTAGAATTTAATAAATAGATGTATAGCTATTTTTCTTTGGAAAATATTTTCCTTCATTATCAAAAATTCCAGAATTTACATAAAATAATAAAAAAAAGTCTGATAAATTTATCATACAGTTGATTTAATGAATGAGAAAAATTCAGTTCAATTTAGAAAAATTTTCATTACAGAAAGATTTAGTGTTGAACTAATGTAAATGATTTTTTAGGATTTTTTTTCCAAAAAATAAATGAAATATTGTTACATAAATCCTCAGTGAGTATACATTGGAAAATTCCAAAAACTGGGTAATGGATAACGTTGCTTCATTTTATAATAAAACAAGCAAAACAAATAACATGATAAAGCCGAAACGTACAAATACATAATACTTATTGAAAACAACAATTCACACTTATAAACAGCAAATCACAATAATACTTCTACAACCATTTAACTCGCTCCAACATCAACTCTTCAGAGAGAGAATTAAAGCTTTGATTTTTATAGTTTCTCAACACATATGGAGTTTTCTGGAAGGATCTTCGGACCTTGGGCTCTAACAATAATTTGAGACAAATCGCCAAGTTCCCAACCAATTTGGCGTCGTGGATAAGACCCCATGAAATATCCATTAAATTATCAGTGTTTCTTCTTTATGATAAGATGAATGGTGCAAAGAAGCAATATAACAAATTTTGATTATTACAGCAACTAATACTTTCTCTTAATTAATAGAAATTAAGTAGAAATGAAGGATCAAAAATTGATGTAATCTTAAATTGTTTAATATAATGACACAGAACAAAAACACGGATCATGTACCCAATATAATAATTCAATTTAAAAAAAAGCACATTTCAAGAGGAACTGTAATTCTATTTCATTTAAATATTTTGCTTTACGAAATGTTTTCTGAGATTTTCAAACATTTTAATTATTGAGTATGATTGCATGAGAAATTATGAGGTTCTAAGTTACTATGAAAATTTGTGGGACATACATTGCTATTATTAATATAAGCCGGGGCAATTAACTACATAAGACATCAAATTATTGCAGAAGAATTGTAGGTATTTACATATTAGACCATCAATCTTTATAGCCAAATTTGAAGGCATCGCCAATGAAATGCTAAACCGACAATTATGGCAAAAAACCTCCATTATTTTAACTTAACTCCAAACTTTAACTGTCGTTCGCCATTTTGATGGTTTCTTTGGCGTCAATGGTTCATAGCTAAATTTGAATCTGTCGCCAATGAGTTACTAAATCGTTAGCATCGACAATCTAATACGTAAGTACCAAATTGCATTTGAAATTCGTTGTTCTATGTATGTAAATAAATGGGAACTTCCAGTCCAGATCCTTAGTTTGAAGGAACTGAGTTTATTTAATGGTTTAATCTTAAAATTGTCCTAAGCCTTTGATCAGCTTAATTCTCTTCCGGTTGGGGATTAAAACACAGTCCTTTACACTTATCCCAGAGATTATAACAAATCTTCCTCTGTCGGTGAAATTGCTCTCTTCTGTGTCCTTCCCTGCGTATTTCATTACCACCTGCTAGATTCATGTCTTAATTCTAAGAGTTAAATAACTGGGATTTGAGTTTGTGCAGAAATTACGTCGATGTATCTGTTATCTATTTATAATTGCGTCAGGATGTGTGCATTAAGTTTTGTAGCTTGGAGAAGAATTTATTGTTTATTTACAGCTTTCGATGTTAAGGTCAGCTAAGGAATGCAATATTAATAATACATCTCCTTAGTATTTAAATATGATATATTTAGATAAACTAAAGATATAAACTATCACAGATTTGTTATGGTTGAAATTTAATCATTGAATTATCAATATATTAATAATAATAATTTTTATGATAATGAAGGACATTTAGTTATTAATGTCATCAGATACCTATTTATATCAATTTCATAACTAAACGAACGGGAGTAATATCTTCAAAACTTTCTCATTTACTCTCAAGTAAATTTTTCATGAAAGAGAATGGTTTATATGGCACTAGTACAAGCGTCACAAAGTATAAAATTTTGGCCTAAATTTAGCATTTTTATTGACCTATAATGCTATCTTTGGCGAGTTATTTGGCTACTTAGCCCTGTCATGCTTTAATAATAATCGAAAATTTGAATTTGTGTTTTAGGCACGCATTTCTCAACTGATTGAAGTAAAAACTTGGTACAAAAGTCTCAAAATCCCATAATGCATTTGTATTCTTAAAATCCCATAATGATTTGTCCCAAATTTGATGTTTTTGAACTTCTGAACTATCGTCTTTACTTATTTCCGGAAGAATAGAACGAATGACCAGGATAACCTGATTGTTAGAACGTTGGAGTCGTATTTCTTAGGCTGCGAGTTTGAATCTCACTGACCGAAGACTCTCCGAGTTTGTGGTGGCTGGCGCTCGTTAAATCTGTCGTGGTCACAAAGTCCTTCCTGTCGAGAGTGATGCTACTGGGGTTACTGGCCCAGAGGTGATAGTTCTCTGCTTCAGTTCTAAATTACTCTGTGGATGAATGATTGAAAAATGCACGAATGAAGTCCTCCCCATAATGAGAGTTGTGACATTTGTGACGATAAGTCGTACTCTTGGACCTGGTTGTGCGCTACTGACAAACAAAAGGTGCTCATTCGGTATAAATCATTGACAGGCCTATCAGCTGGCTTGAGAAAGTGTTACAACCAACAACAACGGTACAGAACGATCGACTGTCAATTCGCAGTTGGATTGGCACAAAATTTGGCAGATGTCTCATTATAGATATTATAAATTTGTGCACCGAATTTTATCTGGATAGCTGTTTTCATTTTGTAATTATCGTGTTAATTTAAATTCGAATAGCCGGCCAGACGGACGTATTCTGAAGTAATTTTACTCGCAAATAATCTGCAAATTTAACGTCAAAACCATATACTATATTTCAATCGTCTAATTCAAATTGATTTTGAGTTATTTTTGTACAGGCAGATAGAGACAGACCGATTGTTTCCAAAAATGTGTTTTTTGAACTGGGAGGTCTAAAATCTAAACTTTCGAGAAAATCTCGATTTCGAATTTTTTGGCGGTTAATATACTGTCTATCTACGTGTACGAGAAGGTAAAAATATGCACCTATAGAAATGTGATGAATTTTTCTCATATTACACTTCGACTAAAGATACCAAAACTTAAGGAAAATTTGATCACTGTTTTTAAAGATAAGAACCTCTAGAAATTTATACAACACTTTATAAACTCAAGTTTTATGAGATGAAATATTGCAGGTTTTTAGACTCTCCTCTCATATTTGAGTATAATTATGACGGCATTTACTGGGGTCTTTAAAGAATATTAGAGTAATAGTATCAAAAGTAAAAAAATGTATAACGTCGTCTGTTTTACGACAAAGAAATCCCGCTGTAGTTTAATGGAGTTTAAACGAAATTAGTTAATTAAGGATTCTAAAATTAAAAATATATATATATGTTGAAATTTTTATTTCCTTTCTATTTTATTGAAAAAGGGATTAAGGTTCAAATTAGTTATAATCTCCCTATTAAGGTAGGCATACGATCATTTATATAAAAATAATTTTTTTTTTGCTATTCTCTAGCTTTACATTTTATTATAAGTTTTTGGAAAGTTCTCAATAACTCACAGATTTTTTAAATTAATTATTTTATAAAAAGTGTCATCGAAGGTGTTTAGTTATTGAGCTACATGGCAAGTAAAGGCATATTTTGTTCATAAAACTTCTTTTAAATTCTTTCTTTTCTCAAAAGGTCTGTGAAAACTCTAAATTTTTAAGTGATAAAAATTTGCGAAATACAAAAATTAAATATTAAAAATACGAAATTTATTTTACAATATACTTTTTAATTCCTATTATTAGTTCACAAGCTCTCGAATATTTTGGCAATTATAATACTTTCTTTTAGTGCCATTCGTATGCAAGGAAGTGAAAAATATTTAAAGTATAAACGACGACTTCTGATGCTTACAAAATAAAAGGAATAATCTTTGAAGGTTTCCAATTTAAATTTCTTCCTATCTTCTAATCTAAAAGGGCTTATATCTTCCTTATTCCTGTGAAAAGGTGGTTTTAAAAGCAGATCGTACCATCTTTAGTTTCTCCTCTTCAAACGCTGCTTTCAATTTGAACTTTGAAAAAAATTACACTTTGAAAACCATTTTCTTTTTTTAAAAAATTCTTTTTCACTGCCAAAGTCGTGTAAAGGTGAAAATCGCAAAACTTGTTATTACTTTTTTTCTGCATTTCACCCATAAAATTTCCTTTTAAAAGTAACTCTAACGGTAAGAAAATGGTTTCGTTAACAAGGCGACTTAAACATTCTAATCTTTTGGGACAAAGAAATGTTTGGGATATAAAAGTCGGAATTTTAAAGTATCGAAGCGGTTTTTCTTTTACAAATTTCTCTGGAAAATCGCTTTCACTATCTTAAAATAAGTTGTACGAGTTGTTAAGACATTTTTTGCTTCTTTCACATTGTCACTCTCATGTTTTTAGTAGTTTAAAATGTACAGGATAAATTTAATGCATCGAGTTTTTTTTTATTAACCATATACACTGAAGTGACAAAAGTCATGGGATAGCAATATGCAAATATACAGATGGCAGTAGTATCGCAGCGAAAAAGTATAAATGCGCAGTTCGTTTTCCAGAGCTTTCATTTGTGTTCAAGTTATTCATGTGAAAAGGTTTTTCGTGATTTATGGCGGCACGACGAGAATTAACCGACTTTGAACGTGGAATGTTAGTTGGAGCTAGACGCATGGGTCATTCCATTGAGGATATCGTTAGTGAAATCAACATTCCGAGATCCACAGTATCAAGAGTGTGCCGAGAGTATGAAATTTCAGGTATCCCATCCCATCATGGACAGCGCAGTGGGCGACCACTAGCACTTAACGAACGAGACCGCCGATGTCTGTGTAGAATGGTTAATGTTTATAGACACTCAACACTTCGTCAAATAACTGCAGGAATCAATGTGGGACGTACGAGGGACGTGTCCGATAGGACTGTACGGCGAAATTTGTCTTCCTTGGGCTATGACAGCAGAAGACCGACTCGAGTGCCTTTACTGACAGCCCGACATCGCCTGCAGAGACTCTCCTGGGCTCGTGAGTATATCGACTGGTCCGTAGACCAGTCGAAAACCGTGGTGTGGTCAGATGAGTCACGATTTCAGTTGTTACGAGATGATGCTAGTGTTCGAGTTTGGCGCAGACCCCACGAAGCCATGGACCCAAACTGTCAGCAAGGCACTGTTCAAGCTGGTGGTGGCTGCATAATGGTGTGGGCTGTTTTTAGATGGCATGGACTCGGTCCTCTGGTGCAACTGAACCGATCATTGACTGGAAATGGTTATGTTCAGCTGCTTGCAGATCACTTGCAGCCATTCATGAACTTCACGTACCCACACAACGATGGGATTTTTATGGATGACAATGCGCCATGTCACCGGGTCAGAACTGCTCGCGATTGGTTTTAAGAACATTCCGGACAATTCCAGCACATGATCTGGCTACCTAGATCGCCCGATATGAATCCCATCGAGCATTTATGGGACATCATCGAAAGGTCCTTCGTGCCCAAACTCCTGCACCATCCACACTTTCACAATTATGGACGTCTATACAGACAGCATGGCCCAATATTCGTGCATAGGACTTCCAACGACTTGTGGACTGTCGATGACACGTCGAGTTGCTGCACTACGCCGGGCAAAAGGAGGACCGACACGTTATTAACAGTCATCCCATGACTTTTGTCACTTCAGTGTAAATGCTTATAAAAATAAATTTTCGAATTAAGTCATAGAAATTCGAACTCGGAATTTTCCGAATTTCAGAAGATTAACTTTCTAATTAAGAAGGTTTTGGGGGGTAAGGTTTCTTTAATTAGATGTTAAATAATTAGAAAATTCAGTGATAAGGGCATGTTAGTAAAAATTACGCAAGTAGTTTAGAAGGAAGCATGATTTATCTTTCTTATTTGAACCTGTTCGGATTTTTGCCTTTTTTATTTTCGAGGAATTAGAGGAATTCTACGAATTTTAGATTTTTAACCACTTAAAGTTTGAAAGATTAATTACATTTATGAATTTGAACTCAGAACTCTTTGATGTAAGGGGACAAACAAGATTACTTAACCATTTTTTATAAATTATACTTTTGAGATATTTTTTTGTTTTCATATTGATAGGTTAGCATTTTCTTGCATTGCGCTAAGTTAATCAAATCTTTTTTAATTTCTACTATTTATTTAGAATATCCCTTTATATATTTTGCTCACATTTTCAATCATTAATAAAATACTTTTTAAACGTCTACTTAAATTCGAATACTTTTTTTAAAATCTTGTAGTGGATGATCCTTGATGTTAATACAGTTTTTTCACACTTTAGTTCATTAATTTGGTAAATTTTTATTTTATTATTTAAAAAATTACTTTTAACCTCAGCTTTTCATTTTTCCCATCACCAAATGAGTAAGACCAGTTTTCTCTCTCACGCTAGTGAGGTTAGGTTTAACATGTTTTTGATCAATTATTTCAAACGACTCTGTTTTCTTAGTGTTTGATTCATTTAAAACTAAGCATTGTTAATTCATTGATTTTAATATTTATTGTGAAGTACTTTTGAATTAAAATAAAAAATAATGAAGGAAATTAAACATTTCTAATTTGTATCATAATACCCCAACTGGCGTAGAAACTGGCGCCCGGCTAACGGAAAAGAATCGGAATACATTTTTTTGACAGTGCTTGATACAAAAAATTTTATTTGATTTTTAAATTATTAATGTTATTATTTAAAAAATTAATCTTAATTATTTTATATATGTTTTCAAGCAAAAGTAAGTAAATAAGAATATGATTCACAAAAACATAGTTTACTATTTTTAGTAAACATTTGCGTTCACTGTTGATAATTATTCCTTAAAAAATACTTAAATAAGTATACCATATAAAGATAGGGATTATTAATTACAATGTACTGGTTCCAAAAGTCATTTAATATTAAAAACTTACATTGCAACTCTATTTCATATTTTCAATAGTTTGTCTGTCACTTGTCATGAGTATTAAACTTCGAAAGTCTGTCGAAATGTTTGTGATACTGAAAGTTTTCGAAATTACAATCTATTTTCAGAACAAAATGCCCAAGGAGGCTTTAACCAATCGGAACTCGGTTGGACATCGAAGAAGAATTTTAATAATAGATTCTGGTGAAACATTCTGTATGTATTTGGAGAAGGAGATATCAATGTTTATTAGCATTGGAACTTCTTTCTTAATGTTTGCAAGAAGTAAAGTATACAAATATTATCCAACATCACTTAACATTCCTAATGTTTTCACATAAAAAATAAATTTAAACGTATTCCGAATAGACAAGCGGGTTCATGAATTTAATTCAACTAATTTTTTTCAGAGGAAATTGATAATTAGTAAAGAAGTTCCCAGAATGCTTAAAATGCTTGAAATTTGAAAAAAAAGGAAGAAGTTTATGCGGCTGTTGAATAAAAATCAATCCAAAATAATATGATTGCTGAAAAGAAATCTTTTGATAAGAAATTAATCTTTATAAATACATAAATGATTTTTGGTGTTGTATAAAAGTAACTGAACAACAGAAGGTAATGTGGGGCTAGGTGAAAAGTATACTTAAATCGAAATATATTTAAAATATATTTAGTAAGGATTATTAAATATTATAAAGAATTAAAAAAGAATTCCTTAACAAAAATGTTATATTGTAAGAATCAAACTAATTGTATAATAGTATGTAAAAGATTAGTTATAATATATAAATTACTACAGTTAGAAATATGTTCAAAAATCTGGTATTCTGTTAAAAGCTTTAGA
>JAOUZG010022835.1:1571-16004 GCA_026289955.1 Argiope argentata
ACACACACACACACACACACACACACACACACACACACACACACACCGAATGACAATATAAGCGATGATTTTGAATTTAGTTCATGGAATGAAAATATAATGAATCAGCATAAAAAATGAAAAAATGCAAATACTTTCTATTTATTCATACTTAGGTTTATTTGCACTCGATAAACCAGTTAATTTAAATAGAAAAATAATTTTCACAGTTTTTGAATGAAAATACTGGAATTAGAGAAAAATTACGCAGATTAAAATGGAAAAGATATTTTTGAAACTTAAGCCAAAGTTACAGACGGCGATAGAAGACTGTATATACTGACTGTCAAAAGAAGTTCCGATATAGAAAAAAAAACCATTCTGCTACATCATTCATAGATATGCAACATTGTTTCCAAAAGTGAAGGTAATTGTCAATATTTTTTTAGTAGTTGAATATTAGCAAACTGATGGCACTCTTATATATTAGCCCTATTTGTAAATATAAGCATGTTCCCTAAAAATGGAACGTAGAATGAGAGCAAAGAGGAGAAAAGCTTCCGATGCTCTGGCATTATATATAAATGATTCAGATTTCCATTTCAGATTCTTTTATGAAAGTAAATTTAAAAAAAGAAATAATTAAAATATATTTAGAGAAATATTCAAACCGAAATAATAAATAATTTTCAAACACTTTTATTTAATTCGAAATCTTTATTTTTGTGAAGATGGTATTTTGCTTTCATTAACCTTTCGAAGAGTTCCGGTAAAAATTTTGAACATATTATACATGATGTTAAAGGGTCAAACTTTAAGTGTAAGTAAAGTACATATAAAGAAGCTTTTTTTGTATAGAAAAAATGGTCGGAAATGAAAAATATAGACGAAAAAAAATGCTAAAATAATGAATTTTTTTATTTTCATAATATTAAGACAATTATAAAAATGTTTTACCACCAACTTCGATTGGCGTTCTTTCTTTTTTTAAAAAAATTCCAGGTATTTTACAAACTACTTTAACAGCAATTGAATGCTTTGTAATAAGGTCTTCATCAAAATCAATTGGAATCTCGTAGACGAGGATCTTTAAGTATTTCCATAAGAAAAAATTGATACTTGATAAATGTGGTACGTACTAGCCAAATGACTGGTTCACCTCATCCAATCCATCTAGGACCAAAGGGACATTGAAATAATAACGTACATTATTGCAGGAACAGGAAGGAGATTTATCATGCTGAAACCACATGGTTCTTCGAACAACAACTGGAACACTGTCAAGTATATCTGGTAATAACTTTTCCAGAAAGATTACATACGTTCTGCTGTTAATTGATTTCGGAGCAAGGATAGGCCAATGAACAAATCGTTCACATTGCCAACTCACACATTAACAGATAACCACTTCTGGAAAACATGCGGCCGTATAGCATGTGGGCTAGAGGTAGCCCAAACATAGGAATTATGCAGATTAAAAATTCTGTCTCGCTTAAAGGTGGGCTCATCTGTGAAAAGTGAATTTGCAGAGAAGATCAGAATTAATGTACTCTTCTGTAAATACCAACCCCAGAAATTAACTTGATTAGGATAATCAGCCGCGTTCTCTATAAGTGGAATGGAAACAGCCTTTCCTCGTGTAAAATTTAAAATTTTAAAAACAGTGTTCACGTCTGTAGTTCGTGCAATTCATCTAGTGCTAGGGCTTGTAATATCTTCAAATTCTCAGAATAAGTTCTTCCACTTTTGTATCTCAGGCATGTCGCCAGCAATCAGAACCGTTCCTGAAATGAAATGAACCACTGTCGCAAAGTTGGAAAAAAGGTTTTTGGCCAAGCTTTGTTCTATTGGGAAACCGTTCATGGTATCTTAACGACTTTCATCCGTTTCAATTCGCAACACTATGCATAAGATGCATGTCTATTTTCTCAGCGAAGGTAAATTATTCCATAACGCAAAAATAACAGAAAAAAATCATTTCTAACAGTAAAGATTCCAACTAAAATCTAATTAACAATACAGAATCGTTTGCAGCTTGCGTAATGCCTTTCAATGAAATTGCTTTACAGTTTAGTTTAGTTTGGTTATATTCAGATCCTATTGTAAAACCGCCCTAGGACTATTATGGGACGACTCTCGAAATTCTGAGCTCCGGTCAGATGATGAGGATGGCATCTGAGCTGGAATCCTCCCTATCCTTACAATACCAGATGAAGGATGTTTGACCCATAGGGGGTCTGCTTCCCCTCGGATTAACGTGCAGCAGACCCCCTTACACAACAGTTCTTCGGTGGATCGGGTCTTGAAACTGAAACCCTATGGCTCACGACCCGAGATCCTTACCATCTGGCAATCGCGGCCCAAAATTGTTTTGTAGACGATTTGATAACGAAAACTAGACAGACTTCTATCATTCAATATCTTCTTCCTAAACATTCATAATCTTTTTTTAAAGCTATGCCGATTTTTAGCTATGCCTTTTTTAAAGCTATGCTTATGCCTGTATGTTTTTATCGTTTGCTCTAAAAAGGTAAGTAAATGTCTTTTTTTTATTTCCTTAGCATTTCTTGTTTTTCCACCAGCACTTTTCATTTCTGACCCTCTAGTGCTCTATAAATTTTTTCTCTTTATATATTTTTTATTTACCCTTTAAATTTGACTCATGAATTCAGGAATACCCTCTATATATGCCGATTGTATACATTTTTGAATGTTTTTACATCCCAATTTGTTATACACTGAAGTGAAAAAGGTCATGGGAAGACTGTTCATATCATGTCGGTCTTCCTTTTGCCCGGCAAAGTGCAACAACTCGACGTGTCATGGAGTCCAAAAGTCGTTGGAAGTCCTCTGCAGGAATATTGAGCCATGCTGTCTGTATAGACGTCCATAATTGTGAAAGTGTGGATGGTGCAGGAGTTTGGGCACGAACGGACCTTTCGATGATGTCCCGTAAATGCTCGATGTGATTCATATCGGGCGATCTAGGTGGCCAGATCATGCGCTGGAATTGTCCGGATAGTTCTTCAAACCAATTGCGAACAGTTCTGGCCCGGTGACATGGCGCATTGTCATCCATAAAAATTCCATCGTTGTGTGGGTACGTGAAGTCCATGAATGGCTGCGAGTGATCTGCAAGCAGCTGAACATAGCAATTTTCAGTCAATGATCGGTTCAGTTGCACCAGAAGACCGAGTTCATGCCATGTAAAAACAGCCCACATCATTATGCAGCCTTCACCAGTTTGAACAGTGCCTTGCTGACAGTTCGGGTCCATGGCTTCGTGGGGTCTACGCCACACTCGAACTCTACCATCAGCTTGTAACAGCTGAAATCGTGACTCATCTGACCACTCCACGGTTTTCCACTGGTCTAGGGACCTGTCGATATGCTCACGAGCCCAGGAGAGTCACTGCAGGCGATGCCGTGCTGTCAGTAAAGGCACTCGAGTCGGTCTTCTGCTGTCATAGCCCAAGGAAGACAAATTTCACCGTACAGTCCTATCGGACACCTCCCTCGTACGTCCCACATTGATTCTTGCAGTTATTTGACTAAGAGTTGCCTGTATATTAACATTGACCATTCTACACAGACGTCGGCGGTCTCGGTCGTTAAGTGCAGGTGGTCGCCCACTGCGCTGTCCATGATGGGATGTGATGCCTGAAATTTCATACTCGCGGCACACTCTTGATACTGTGGATCTCGGAATGTTATATTCACTAGCGATATCCGCAATGGAATGACCCATGCGTCTAGCTCCAACTAACGTTCCGCGTTCAAAGTCTGTTAATTCTCGTCGTGCCGCCATAAATCACGAAAAACCTGCTCACATGAATAACTTGAACACAAATGAAAGTTCTGAAAAACGAACTGCGCATTTATACTTTTTCGCTGCGATACTACTGTCATCTGTATATTTGCATATTGCTATCCCATGACTTTTGATACTTCAGTGTATATGGCAAATTAAAGTAAGTTCTTAATTCCATTCTGAAGATAGTATTTACTAGTAGATTGTTTGGCAAGTAGTATACAAGTTTAAAAAGTGAAAAATTATTTGAAAATTGTATTGTTTAGCATAATAGTAAAAATTAGTTTTATTTTTTAAAACACTTATCAAAATATGTTTTTATTTACAATTAATTAATACTTATTTTTTTTAAATTTATTTAGTAGCTTTTAAATCAGAATAAACTCTACTTCCCGAGAAGAGTGTAGTAATTATCAAACACCAAACCTGACATTAAGAGAAAAAATTACTTGTCATCATTACAGCCTGGAAATTGCCCCATGCTAAGAATTAGAGGAAGTACATTAACGAGCATTGCTATAGTGGATATTGTAAAAATAGAATAATTTTTATGACCATATGTATAAATCTCTGTTCTGTAAAGTGTGTCTTAGATTGACTTTTGTTAGTAACGTTTAACTGAAAATACTCGACAAAATTTTTGCTTAATTTTTTTAAAATGAATTATTATGTTAGTTCATTGTTTATTGCACGATAACATACATATTTAATGTTACTATATAATATATTATTATTATCATTTATATCTGTAATATATTAGTATTATACTTTTTATTTTTTTATATTATGCTTGAAATTAAATGATTTAGCAGCTGAAAATATGAGCTGAAGTTAATTGGAGATATTATACAATTTTATAATACCTATAAAGAACAATTATTTGTCATCAACATAATTTTTCATTTGTAAATTTGACATTTTAAAAAGTATACAATTTTTTCATCAACTAAGATAAATAACTTTTTAATAAGCTTTTACAAGCATTTAGGTTTCGTCTTTATCATGTATAGTTCTTTAATATGCACGGAATCAAGTAATAGAATATACAACAAAAGTCTTTCAAAAATTGTCTGCAGTAAAGTAAAAATATCTACAAAATAAAGATACTATTTTGAAGAGAAAAGAATTTTGGTTATAAATAATAAATTCTAAACATGATAAACTAGAACTGAAATTTGGTATGTTTTGGTATTTTTAAAACTAGAATGTTTGAACTGAACAATATCAAATCTTTTCTATCAAATTTATTTTTGAATTCGTTGTCTATGGGAGTTTCGATTCTTGTGTACATGAAAATAGTACGAAAAATCTGAACAAAATTTAAATAATGGAAATTTGGTAATATATTTTTACGTTAAAACTGCAAATATGTTAAGTCACCAGAAATAAGTTCAAAATGAATAGTCGATTTCCTTCATTATATCAGGAAGTTAAAGGCGATTGTGTGTATAAGGAAGTTAAGTACAATTATGTGAATAAGGAAGTTAAATGCAATTGTGTGCACAAGAAAGTTAAATACGATTGTATACGCAAAGAAGTTTAATTTTCCCTCATTGCATATAAGAGAGATAAAGGGAATTGCTTGCATAAGGAAGTTAAATGCAATTGTGTGCATAAGGATGTTCAACTTCTTCATAGTATATAAGGAAGTTAAAGGGAATTGCTTGTATAAGGAAGTTAAATACAATTGTGCGCATAAGGAAGTTCAACTTCCTCATTGCATATAAAGAAGTTAAAGGGAATTGTGTGTATAAGGAAGTTAAATACAAGTGTGTGTGTGTATGTGAAGAAGTTAAAAGAAATTGTGTGTGTAATGAGGCTAAATGCAATTGTGTGTATAAGGAAGTTAAAGGGAATTGTGTGTGTAAAGAAGTTAAAGGCAATTGAGCTTATAAGGAAGTTAAATGCAATTGTGTGTATAAGGAAGTTAAATGCAATTGTGTGCATAAATAAGTTAAAGGCAATTATGCATATAATCAAGTTAAATGCAATTGTGTGTATAAGGAAGTTAAAGGCAATTGTGTGCATAAAAATCGTTAACTTCCTCGTAGTATATAAGGAAGTTAAAAGGAATTATGCGTATAAAGAAGTTAAATGCAGTTGTATGAATGAGAGAATTCAACATCCTCATCGTATACAAGGAAGTTAAAGGAAATTCTGTATGTAAGGAAGTTAAATGCAATTATGTGTATAAGGAAATTAAATGCATTAGTATGCGAGATAGCCGAGGAAAACATATCTGTTTTATTAAGATAATTTACGAAATATATGCTGGAAATAAGTAAAAAATATAATTGCAATAACATTCAATGATAAGTAATTCTTTCACATTTCGAATGTATAACTTATTAAAAAATGCTGCGTTGTTCTTGTCGATTTCCAAACAAATTAATCCTTTTTGAGCTTCCAACAAATTTAATTTTAAATATCCTTCAAATGTTTGAATAAGTAATTTAATGAAACAGTATCCTTGAAATCAATTATGTAAAAATGTTCCCTCTTTAATCCTTGTTCAATTGATAATGAACATTTAATTGGTTTAAATGCTTACTTTTTTCATCAAATATTCAGTTAATTGGCAGACTGTTCTCCAATTTCCACTTTCATTTCAATAACAAGAGAGGATAAGATTTTATGAGATTCATTAGACTGTAAAATAAATTAAGATTATTTTGTGCAATCGAAAAATTTATTGTCTCTTTTTCTTGTTTGAATGCAGCGAACACAGGACATTTTTTGAAAGGAAATTATCAATTGGCAATTTTTTTATTGACGATTAGTTTTCTTATGGAAAAGACATTTCTAATATATTTATTTATGCATAAAAATTGAAGGGAATAATTAAAAATTCTTTTAATTTACAAAAATATGTAGGAAAAAGAATTGATAAAAGAGACATGTAAATGTTTATATTAGCGTTCCTACTTGATGATGTTTGTATGGTGGTGATTAAAATCTCAATCTTCAAGAATGTTTTAAGACAGTGGTTTCCAAAGTTGACTGGATTCCGACACATCTAAAAAAATGCGACTCATCTATTGGCTGCTTTAGAGAAAAGGGGGCATAAATACTAGAAATTTTCAGTCGTAAGTTGCGGAAATACTTAAATAGTATAGTAGTTTCAAAAACAGTCACTATGGACAAAGTGTTACCAATATCAATGAGGACTGCTGTTCAAATAAGAAGAAAAAAATCATAAATATATTTATATTTTTTATTTGATATTTAAATAACCTACAAACAGTTTATTTCGATGGGAAGGAAGCATTTGTTTTCTTTTTTTTGTCATTATAGTTTTAGCATCAATTTTCATCTTAGTTACCGCAGTTAATCTTAGTTAATCGCAGTGAGTTTAATACTTCCAATTTATTCCGGTATTTAGTTTTAATGCTGACCATAGCCGAGAATTCGGCCTCACATAGGTGTAAGGCAGTGAAGGGGAGGTGGACTTTCATAGCTTCGTCAAGCAAGCAAGGATGGTACCAGGTACCGAGAGCCAGAATTTCGTTAATTGCTTGCGATTGAAAATATTGTTCAGTGATGGAT
This sequence comes from Argiope argentata, assembly GCA_026289955.1. NCBI lineage: Eukaryota > Metazoa > Arthropoda > Arachnida > Araneae > Araneidae > Argiope > Argiope argentata. The sequence goes on from JAOUZG010022835.1 coordinate 8,908, forward strand.
ATACTGATAAATTAATGAGATCTTCACTTGATTTTGTCGTCATATTAATTGGTAATTTGTCCTGAAATAGGTTGCAAATCCAATAATATATTTAGAACGTTTTCATCTCTTCCCAGAAATAGGTGTCAAAATTATTTCTTAACAATAATAAATGAGTGGAAATTATAGCAAGTACGTTTACCTTTGGCTACACTTGGTTTTCTACAATTTCAAGAAATTTAAAATAATGTCATTTACCATTCGCATTACAACTCTCCCACGAAAAAACTCGAATTTTATCGAGAGCTGCAAAAATATCGGATCCATTTGAACCTTGCAGATACAAGTTGAGTTCGCTTAACTTGGAACAAATATCCGCCAGATATGTTGAGAACGAATTCTTCGTCCAGTGGATGTTTAACATATTCTGTTTTTCCTCCTAAGTAAATTGCTTCTTCATTCCGTAGTTCCACTAATCGTGTCAGCACTTTACCCCTGGGTAACGAACGTTCCTCCGTATGTAAAAGAAGAGATGTATGAAGACTACCCAAGCCATATAATAGTTATTGTTGTAGCTATTAATGGCTCTTGGCATGGCCAAGCCCCTGATGCATCAGCGGTTTTGTCGAAATAAGCGTCTCTTGTTTGAAGTAACGCCAATTAAGGTCAAGAGTACGATTTTGGCTACACACTCATCACAGGGGCGCACATTCACAAGTCTCACAGATAAAACACAGAACATTCCTGCCCTAACCGGGACTCGAACCCAAGACGCCCAGTTTGCGAGAAAGACGCACTACCACAGTCGACAGCCGACATGTAATCTTTATAATGGATAAACATCTTTTGAGCTAAGCAAATGCATTACTGCTTTCTGTTAGCACAATAAATCATATTAGCAACAAGCTAAACAGATGAAATGTCACATTTCATTTCTAAACCAAAGTTAAAATTTTTTCCCAAAGGTTTGATGAAGTATATATAAAGGAACTCTATTTATTCATGCGTTATACACATTAAGCATGATAGATAAAATAGCTTTACGAGAAGAAGAGCTTTAACTTGGATATTATTTTAACTTTATAACTTTTAATGTATGCAAAAATTAAGCATAAATATATCTTGGTGGTATGCCAATGAATATGCTCATTTATTTGTAAACATGGTTATCCTAAAATGCAAAAATTAGATTCTAAAAGTATAATATATAATCCTTTTACTAGAAATGAGAATCTGTATTCAGTTTTAACCCTCTTATTTCTGAAATTGAGTTCATATATCTTTGGCAATGAAGCTCTCAAGTTCTCTTTTAAAAGCTAGACTAATTTTATATTGCCCTCAAAAACTGAAATGACAGTTTTCAAAAGGTTAATATATAAGAAAGATTAAAAGGAAATCTGCTATGCATATTTAAATGTATCAAGTCAGAACATCATTTCTTGAGCGGCCAAGCACCGCGTGCTCGTGCAAAGTTAAATTAAATTTTTATTCATTTTAATGGTTTCATTGAATGAGTCACTTTAGTATTGGAAACGATAAAAAAAACTTTGTCTCGCATTTCTTGTTTTAAGAAAATATCACATTTCCTATTTATTTTATTTCATGCAATCACGTGCTCGAAATGACATTTTTCTAAATTTTATTTGCGGTAGTCATTAACTTATTTTTTTCAAAATCAGAGCTTTTGTATATGGGATAGCATCACATTATTAAAAACTGATTTTTTGAAATGCTCTTGCAGATAATAAAATTTTTATTTTTCGCCTACGGATTTTTGTTGATGCTAAAATAATCATCCCAATAGCAAAATTATGTTCTGAATGATAAAAATAAACTTCTTAAGTAATTAGAGTGCCTTACGGAAATGCCTGAATAGAAATTTCCTTTTCTTTATCAAAAACAGCCATTTTCATACTTAAATGCTGTTTTGTAAATCCTTAGTGTTATTTATAAAGTTAGTGTTTTGCAGATAAATTTTAAAAAGATAATATACTTAATAAATTATTTTTCCGTCTTATAAAATGTATACAGTTTCTGGAATTATTACAAATTTTATTGAGTGTATGTAAGAGATCCTCATTTTTTTCAGTTGAAAAATTAGAAAGGACTGCTCTTATTTTTCGTGTGACATTTTTTTTTCAAAATTCGTATGTGTTATGTGTTTAGAGTTATCCTTTTATGACTACAAATAAGGTGAACATAATTACTACTAAGTCTTAATGTACATAATAGAATAAAAAAGTTAATCTTTCCATGGATGAAGAATACTAGGAAAAAATATGAGAATAGCATATGCAAGGTTTAAATGCTTAGAGCTCATTACCTGGGACTTTTATTTTCCCTGCTGATTAGAAAAGGGCATGCAACATATAAAAAGGATTTTGAATAAATAAATAATTTTTTTAACAATCTCCCTTATTAGCCCCTTTTAAAAATCGGAATTTAATTTTAAAAATAAAAGCGCCGAATTAACTTTTAATGAAAAAACTGGTTTTCTTTCTACTTTTAAAATTCACTTTTTCATCGTTTAATCCTAAAAGAAGATGCAATTAAATGACATGAGAAGTAAATGTCTTCATTGTAATTGTTTTTCATCTTAATCTTCAAAAACAAGTTTTTTTAAAACCATCATTTAAAAAAAATGTTTTTAGCTGCTATGCCTTTTCGTATTTATATTAAAAGGCCTCTTAAGGTTAAACTTAGATAATCTCGCTTTTTTAAAATTTAATGTGCATTTTTAATTAAGATATTTTTAATCTGTTAGTCAACAACCTAAATAGGTCACACGGACTTAGTTATTTCCTTTTTTTATTTTATATAACATTTGGGAGAAATAATACTAAGAATCACATTGAATTACACTATCTTTATTTAGTTTTTTTTATTGATTATTATAAATTCAATGTTTCATATTTCTTAATTATTAATATTTAATAATTTTATTCAGTTCCTAATATTATTTTTTAACGACAAGTTTTGACTGATTAACCCGAAAAAAATAAAAATAAAAATCCTTCCTCATGAAAAAAAAGATTGAGAAAGAGAGAGAATATTTGATTTAAACCTATAAATGTGATCAATAATTTTTTATTATTTGTCTGAAAAAATGTAACAATTTAAAAAATTAGAGATGAAAATTGAATAGAAAATCAAACTGATAAAATTTCAGAGTTGCACTAAACTTTTCTAGGAATCCACGAAATATTCTTATTACCAAGTTCATGAGGTTTTGTATTTTTTTTAAAACTCAGTTTAGCATAAATTCTAATAGTAAGTTTCAAGGAAATAGAAGCACGAGATGACTCTGCTTTCTTCTTATATCATAAATAAGAGTATAGATTCACTCATGCATTTTTACTTAATCAATAAGCTAGAAATCAATTTTTATTTTAAAAGCTTAATGTAACCTGCTTTAATCAGTTTCGATCTGTAAAATATCTAAATACATCATTATTAAAAATAAAAATAAGAGCTAAAAAGTTAGTAATTAAAATAAAACTGAATCTGCCATGCATATTTCAATGTATCATGTAAGAACATCATTTCTTGAACGATCAAAGACCACGTGATGGTGCATGTTAAATTATATTTTCATTCATTTTCATTGTTTCATTCAATGAGTCGCTTTAGTACTGCAAATGATCCAGAAAAACTTTGTCTCGCATTAATTGTTTAAACAAATATATCGTATTTCCTATTTATTTCACTTCAATTAATTACGTGCTCAAAGTGATATTTTTCTAGGTTTTATTTGAAGTAGTCATTAAACTATTTCTTTTAATCATAGTTTTTGTAAATGCGATGACATCGCGTTATTAAAATCTTATTTGTTGACGTGCTCATTCAGATAATAATATTTCAATTTTTCGCCTACGGTTGTAGTTTTTTTATTTTTCGCCTACTGATTTTTGCCTACCTCATTCCCAAAATAACATCATGTTCTGACATGATAAAAAGTTAAAAAGTTAATATGATTTAATTCAGTTATTTCATGAAGATTTAAGAGTTTGAGACAATTTAGTAGTTAAAATGATATTTCAAAAGAAAGGGAGAATACAAATTTTCACTTTAAAGTATATTCCCTTATGAATTCACAGTTAAATAAGATAGTGAATCTGCAAAGAAGAAAGTTAATATGTTGAATTTGGAAAATATAAGTTTGAAAAAAAATTGAAAGTGAATGATATTTGGCATTAATATGATGAGATAATATTCTAGTAGATTTTGATAATAAAGTCAACATTAATAATAATGATATAAAAGACCAAAAACGTAATTATTAATATGTTGAAAATATCTTTATCTAAACTTACTAAGAAGCTCTTTCAATATTCGTTTTTTTTTGTTTATACATTTATCTCCGCAATTTACTTCGTCGATATAGTTCATCTGACTTGTACATTTAGATCTTATGATCCCCAGTTTGCGAGATAAGATAGAGGCATTCTATTTCCATTGAAAATTCCAATTCAGATAATGAATGGACAGATATTTATTCGTATTTTTATCAGAAGTATTTTCCTTCTACAAATCGCTTGATTTTATATTTAAGTTCTTTAAAACAGATAACAATCCATAAAATGTTTAAAAGTTAAAATAAATTATAAAATACTTACTCTAATATCAGAAATCATAGTACTACATTTATGACAACAGAGAAAACATATAAAGTAAGTGAAATATTCCCTTAGAAAAATGCACACACAAAAAAAATCTGTTAGCGGGTATGGCAATGGAAAGTTATAATATCAAATAACGACGTATGATACTAGAAGAAAACTTTAGAAACGCTTAGCAAAACATTGATGCGTATATAAAATAACACTTGCAATAAGCAACAAGACACAAGCAGCAATAAACAATTAAAATAACACAAAGCGTAAAGAGAAAACTTTCTGAAGAGACTTATCTTAACTACTCGTTTAATTTTAAATTAATTATTGGCTTTCTTTGTTGAGGGAAATTAACTTTTAGAATGATATCGTATCTTTGCTCCTAATTAAGATATCATTAAAATTTAAAGTATTCTTTATCTTTAAATCTTGTCTCCTAATTCTATCATTCAAACCAAGCCATCAAATGATCACCAAATTTGTCACCAGAAGCAGAAATCATTTACCCGGCATCCATTTAACATGAGTTTGATCTACCAGTAAAACTCATTTCATTACAAAGAAACGAATTATTAAAGCAAACACTACTAAAAAATTAAGACTACATATTCAAAGTTATGTTGTTGTTGTTACTTATGGCACTTGCCATTTGGACATTTGGAAAATTTTATTAACTATAATTAAAAATAAGACAAAAGCTTGATATTTTACCACGATAACAGATAAAAATATTAAGGAATAAATTTGTTTTCAAATTATTTTAAAACTCGAAAAACGGTCTTTTCAATAATACTAATTAATAAACTTGTAAATTGCACATATTTTTAATAAGTGTTTAAAAATATTCTAAGCATGCTTCCCAAGAAATAATTTAGATGAATAATTTTTAATAAATATATATATATATTGCTCAATGTTCAGAACGACTTTAGGATTTATGGTAATCGTCGGAGTAAGATAACTTTCCAAATTAAAAAAAAATATTTTACTGCAGACGCTATAAAGAAAATAAGTTACATAAATTTTACATTCTAAAATTTAGCCAGAATTAATACCGAAGAAAAGACTGGTGTTTGAAGGTAGATGATATGATATATGGTATTGTATAATGATATAAAATATGTTATTGTTCCCTTCTAATAACCTGGTTAATTTTTTAAAATTATCATTTATAAAAAGTATTCAGGTCAAAATTATCACAGGTTTCGCTTTTCTTAAAAAACCAAACAGGAAATATCCATTGGTAATAAAAAAAAATTACATTCGTTAAAAAAATAACAAAGATTTTAAAAATAAGAATACGCCATTTTTGTTGACTACTTTGCTTAAATTACTGCATGAATGTTTTAATCACAAAAACCCAGACGTTGTTTACGCTAAAAAATTCAAACTGTTTCCATAATTCCCATTTCTGTTGCTTAGAAACCAAAGATAATTGCCAAGTGTTGTTGATAGTTTAATCGACTGCATGCCACTTGAACTTGATCAGTTAACCAAATCTCTCAATTAACACTGTCAGAATTTGTTTCGGAACATCTGTAACTAATTTCTAATTCTATTACAGCATGATTATTACTCACTAGAGATGGATAGCCACTTGTCTTCTAAATTAATTACTGCCGCTTATTCCAGTAAGCGTTGTTGAGTTTTCGCTGAGATGTGATTCATTTGCCTCATTGCCATGTCTCTAAATATTTGTCTTAAATCCTATGGGAAACAAGGTATATAATCAGAATATCCGTTCACAATATTATTCACAAATTTTAGTTTAAACATTTTTATGAACGAAAGATTTAATTAAAAAATATATCATGTTTCCCGTTTGATTTAATCCTATATTGATGAAACAAGCGATTTTGAATAATCAGCGTCATCACTTAATGGTGAGGGAAACTATTTTTTTTGTTTTGATTTAATTATTATTTTTTCATGAAAATAGAAGAAATAATGTACCCACCAAAACATGGGATTATACATCTACGCTATAATCACACACTTAAGTTTTAAAATCAGCTGATTTATTTAGTAGTTATTGAAATACAATTCATTAAATTGTTGAAAATGTATTTTTCTAGCGGTTTTAGAACAATTTTATTAACAATTTTAACATCTTGTCACAAAACGTCTTTCTTCTCAAATATTTAGATGATGGTGATCTCGTGTCCGTTTTACAACGGAAAGAGGGGGTGCAGTAGCTTCTGAGGGTATGGACCCTGATCACCCGAGGGTAGAAGTTTGTCTTCTAGCTCATATGAGCATGACACACACATATTTACTTGCACATCTCCTTTTTACAAGGATGAGCATTCACACAACTCACAGCTACATTGAAAAACAACCGTATACTAACCGGGACTTGAATCTGGAAGTCAAGATCATGTGGAAGACGCTCTACCTCTGTGCCAGGACTCTGGCAAATATTTAGATAAAACAGTTTAAAGGCTATCTACAGGCTACAGAAAATTATTTATGATGGTAGTATAGTTTTAAATTAAAATATGGTTT
>JAOUZG010022844.1:0-13845 GCA_026289955.1 Argiope argentata
GATTTAAAAACATGAAATATCATCTAAATATTTTGCTTCATTAATAAGAATTTTAAATCCCCTGTTCATCGAAGGATAAATATTCAATTATGTATATATTTATTACAATTCCTGATTTGAATTAGCTGTTTTTACCTGAAGATAGTTCTGGTTCTTTAGCTGGACGTTTCTCAATCAGACCAGCTGTAAAAAAAATCACTCTTTGAAATTTCAGAAAATTTTATTTAAATGGTTGATACGAGACAACTTTCAGAAATCATTATTTAATAGCTCGAAATTCTTTTCACAAATTCTAATACCATGATATAAGTTTCAATACCAACAAATCAATGATTATTACTAAAATGTTGTAATTACTAAAAGTTCAACTTATTAATTTTAATCCATATATTCCGAAATATATATATTATTAATGGTATACTAGAATAAAAGTAAAATTTTTTAAAAAACTCAAGAAAAAATAGTTTAATATTCATTTCTCTAAATGATATTTACTTCTGAATTTAAAAATTGAAATAACCAAACAATACAAATTTCACACGAGCAATTTGAGATGCCTTCAAGGGTGTTTAGTTTTTAATATTAGGTTTAGTTTCTTTTCTTAATTTCTAAAAAAAATTGTTAAGATATTGCTCGACATTAATTTAATAAGGAATTAGAACCATTGGATTTTGAAACTAAAATTATTATCCATCTATAATAAAGAAACCCTTATTCGTCTTTTCGGAATCTTGAAATATATATAATAGTGAATGAAATATCATTCCAGATTTGTACACCTTAATTTTTTTTAATATTAAATATTTATACTACCTTTAGTAGAAGATTCTATTTTTACGGCAGCCTGTATCTCCTTCTCTAGAAATAAAAAGAATATATAACGGTTTTTAGGATGTGTCTAAATTTTGAAATCATCCCTATTATTAAAGATTAATATGAGAAAACTTTCACTATTCATAATTTATTAGTAACCTATTGTTTTCAAAAATACTATTACCAAGATATATATTTCCGCAACGAAATAATGATTATTAATGATATATTAAATTTACTAAGTGCTAAACTTTTCTTAAATAATGAATTAATTTAATCCATAATATCCAAAATGAGTAAATTTTTTAATGGTATACAAAATGCATAGGGATACTAAGAAATTGCTCATGGACAAATAATTAATTGTTCATTCCTCTAATTATTATTTTCTTTCTTAACTTCTGGATTTAAAACTTGAAATAACAGCTAAATATTTCGCTTCATTAACCACAGAAAAATATTCCCCTATTCGACTTTGAAAAAATCTTCAAAAATATATAATTATGACTAAAATAAGATGTCTGACTGGTTGTTAAAAATGATATACTGAAATGTTTGTCATTTTATTTTTATAACGCACGTGCTAATAAGCATGAGTCATGTCGGAAGTCATATATATATATATATATATATAGAGAGAGAGAGAGAGAGAGAGAGAGAGAGAAATGTAATAATGTTTTTCAATGTATGATCCTTTTTTTAAAGTAAAGTTTTTAAGTTTTTTACGCTTCGAGTCGTTTGTATTTTGTATTGAAAGTTTTGAACTTTAACATTTTATGGCGTCCGCGACAGGATTATTTTTTTTATCATAATGTTTGCTACTGTTAAAGGTTTTAAGAAAGAAGATCTGTTACTGGTTGCAGAAGAAATTGGTGAAGTAATACTAGAAAAAGCAACCATTTTAGACTTAAAGAATTTAATTCTTAACAGCGATGAGTATAAAAGGGATTCGGACTTCTTCACGTCTGTTTTAATCATGGCTGTTGGAGATCGGAAACAGAGAGTGGAAGAAAAAGAAAGAGAGAGGCAGGTTGAACTGGAGGAAAAAGAAACACAAAGACTGGAGTTAGCGATAATCCCGGCTCAGTTTAACGTAGAAGTAAGTGAAAGTTTAGAACTATCTGAAAATAACTCTAAGAGAAAATTTCATCAACCAAAATTAGAGTTTCGAAAATTTTCTGGAAATATAAAAGACTGGTTGTCATTTTGGAGTCAGTTCAAGCATACTCATAAAGATGGCGACATAGCTCCAGATAACACGTTTCAATATTTAATTCAAACTACTGTTTCTCGATCTCGTGCTCGGGGGATTGTCGAAAGTTTTCTCCCAACGAGTGCCAATTATGCCAAAGCAGTGGAAAGCTTGAAAGCTCGTTTCGGTAGAGATGATTTATTAGTAGAAGTGTATGTCAGGGAGCTTCTGAAATTAGTAATTTCTGTGCATAAAAACGAGAAGTTTTCTATGACATCTTTATGTGATAAGCTGGAATCCTATATGAGAACTTTAGAGACTTTAGGAGTCACGACGGATAAATGTGCTTCAATATTATACCCAATGGTAGAATCCTACTTTAATGAAGATTTCTTGAAAGCTTGGAATCGTCATCCTACATCTTCTGCTTCTGCTGATGCCGAGGAGAGATTGAGTAATTTAATGCAATTCATAAAAGCAGAGGTTGAAGGCGAAGAGCGAATAAACTTGGCGATGTGGGGTTTTGGATTAAACGAACCTAAGTTTACACAAGGTTACAAAAAGAAGCAATGGCAGAAAAATCCTGCCTTTTGTAACAACATTCCAACTGCTGCAAATTTGTTGACGACGGCATCAACTATAGCTGTATTCAAGTGTATATTTTGTGATGGCAAACATAAGAGTTCTGAATGTTTATTGGCTCAAAAAAAGAGTTTTCAGGAAAGGCAGAATATTGTTAAAGAAAAACGATGTTGTTTTGCATGTCTGGGTATCGGACACGCAGTTAAAAACTGCCGAACTGCTTTAAGAGGTTTTATTTGTTCTAAAAAACATGTGATATTGATGTGTGATAAACTGGATACAAAAAAGACAGAAAAATGAAGAAAAATCACCAGTTGAAAATAACGTCAGCATGTCTAATTTAAATAAACGTATTACCAAAGTATTTCTACAGAATTTAAAGGCAGTGCTAGTTTCTGGAGATAAAAAGAAAAACGTAAGATTACTTTTGGATTCCGCATCACATAGATCTTACATTTTAAAAAATGTTGCACGAGAGATGGGATATCCTTCTCTTCGCCAAGAAAAACTAGTACATTCACTTTTTGGAGGTGTTTCCAGTAAACAGATTACACATGAGTGTTACAAAATATGGTTAAGGGATTTAGATGAAAAATTCGCTTGTAATTTTGATGCATTGGATCAAGACAAAATTTGTGACGATGTTCAACCCGTTTGTAATGGATCTTGGATAAGAGAACTGGAAGAAGATAATATTATTCTATCTGACGTAAGGGATAGCAGCGGATAGATTGATATACTTATTGGAGCCGATATTATGGGGAAAAGGTTAACTGGAAAAAGAAGAATGCTGAAATCTGGTCTTGTAGCAGTTGAAACCCATTAAGGATGGACATTAATGGGGAAAGGTACCCGTAGAAGAAACCCCCAAAGAAAGCTCAAATTTGGCGATGACTGTAACGTCCATGTTTGCCAATGAGCTTGATATATCTAATTTATGGTGATTAGACTTGATTGGAATCGATGATACCATTGCAAAGAAGTCCAAGCAAAAAATTGACCTTCAAACAAAAGAACATTTTTTAGAGACTGAGAAAATTAATTGTGGTGGGCGGTATGAAGTTAGTTTACCTTGGGTTGATGACAAATCCTCGTTACCTGATAATTTACACTTAGCTCAGAGACGACTGGAATACATTACCTCAAGACTTAAAAATGAGAATTTGTATCTGAAATACGAAATTTTTTTTATAAGTTGGCTCCAAGAGGGTATCATAGAAGAAGTTCCACTAACTGAAGTACATGGTTAAGGAAATTATCTGCCTCATCGACCTGTGTTGAAATCGAGTAGTGCTACTACTCCAATTCGACCAGTTTTTGATGCGTCGGCACGACTCCCTAACCACCCGTCCCTTAACCAATGCTTGGAACGTGGACCAAATTTGATTGAATTGTTGCCTGACCTTTTGTTACGTTTTCGAGAGGGAGAATTCGGGGTGTTTGGAGACGTTAGAAGAGCTTTCTGTCAAATAAGCATCTGTGAAGAAGACAGGGATTTTCTTCGTTTTTTATGGTGGGAGAATGAAAATCAAAATAAATTGAAGTATTTTCGACATACCAGAGTGGTTTTTGGTGTAACATGCAGCCCTTTCCTGTTAGCCTCAGTGATTGACTATCACATTAGAAGAAGTGAGGAATATGACGTTAAATTCAAGGAAAAGTTGGCTCGAAGTTTTTACGTTGATAATGTTGTCACCAGTGTTGATAATGAAGAAGAACTGAAAAGATTTATACAAGAATCAACAACTCTTATGTCCATAGGGAGATTTGAACTTCGAGAATGGGAGTATTCTGGTCAGTGCGAAACTAAGGAGAAAGTAGAAACACACGTTTTGGGTTTATTATGGAATAAAGACTCGGACACGTTAAACATTGACATGAGTTGGATGAATGATGTAGACATTGAAAAGGTTACTAAACGTAACATGTTATATGTAGTTCACAAAACGTTTGATCCATTCGGTTTCATATCACCAGTGATGCTCTGTCCGAAATTAATGCTGCAGAAAGCGTGGAAAAGGGGAATAAACTGGGCTGAAGACATAAAATGCGAGTTACGAAAAGAGTTTTTAATATGGTTTCATGAGCTGACATGTTTAAAAGATCTAGAAGTGCCTAGATACGTTAAAATAACTAAATAAAATCGCATTGATTGTACTATACATGCTTTCGTTGATGGCAGTCAAGATGCGTATGTAGCTGTGGTATTTCTGAGGATTGAAAAAAAAGATAGAGCCGAAGTGTTTTTTCTGACTTCCAAATCTGGAGTTTCCTCGTTGAAAGGAACCACGATTCCAAGAAAGGAACTTTTAGCTGCTGTTATTGGAACACGATTGACGAATTCTGTCATTAAAGCTCTACAATGGGAGAATATCAAGATATATTACTGGAGTGATTCGACTACCGTGTTGGCATGGATACAGAGAGACGATAACTGGTCTGTATTTGTACGCAATCGAGTAAACGAGATACGAAAGCTAAGTGATCCCACGCCTTGGAGACATGTGCCTGGCGAAAAGAATCCGGCAGATTTGCCATCGCGTGGTTCTAAAGCAAAACAATTCCTATCGTCAAAATGGTGGCAAGGTCTTAAATGGATGAAAGATCCTTTTGAGTTCAAACATCTTACAGATGTAATTAATAAATCTTACGATGAAGATAATATTGAAAAGGAGAAGTCGAAATCCTCATACACATTAACAAATAGTGAAATCTGCCAAAATAATAATTGGTACTACGTCAAGTTTTACAGATATGAAAGCATTGTTAGACTTATAGCATGGATTCTCCGATTTAAACACAATTCTGTGAGACCAAAAGAAAAAAGTTACGGAGAAATAGTTGCCACAGAATTCCAGGAAGCTGAGGAAAAGCTAATAAGCTTGATTCAAAAAGAGTGTTTTTCATCTGAGAATGATGATCGACTTAAAACTCTGCGAGCATTTAAAGATGAGAAAGGCATCCTTCTATTAAAAACCAAAATTACCAACAGTAAAGATAATGATACATTTTTGAAACCTGCTATACTACCTCCAATCCATGAAGTGATTAAAAGATTGATAGTCTACACACGAGAACAATTGTCATGCAGGTGTACAGATACGTTTGAATATTTTCAGAGAAAAATATTGGATTTTACAGGGAAGAAGAACTGTGAAACAAGTCTTGACAAGTTGCATTACTTGTAAGAGGTTTAACTCAAGAAATATGGAAACGATTGCCCCTCCACTTCCCGAAGACAGAGTAAAGGGTGCAGCTGTTTTTCGGATTACCGGGATTGATATGGCTGGTCCACTCTTTCTCAAAGAAAATAAAAAGAGCTGGGTGTTAATATTTACTTGCGCCGTATATCGAGCAGTACATTTTGAACTTGTCACTGCCGCTACCACAGAAGGTTTCTTAATGGCGTTTCTAAGGTTTGTTTCGCGTAGAGGAAGATGCTCAACTGTTTATTGTGATAACGGTACAAATTTCAGAGGAGCAGCCAATGCTCTAAGGCTATTGGATTGGAAACAGGTTAAAAGTCAAGGAGCTGTAAACGCTATTGAATGGAAGTTCAACCCGCCAACTGCTGCATGTTGGGGTGGTTGGTGGAAGCGCCTCATAAGAATATTGAAAGATCTACTAAGAAAAGTGCTAGGAAAGGCTAGCTTGAGTTATGAAGAAATGTTAACTGTCCTAGCTGATTGTGAAAGCATCATAAATTCAAGACCGCTTACTTACGTTACTGAGAGCGAAGCTATAAAACCAATATCACCGTCGATGTTCCTGCAAGACATCCAAGAATATAAACTAATAGATATTGATGCTGTCGATAGTAAATCCCTTACAAAAAGTATAAAATATAGACAGCACTTAATTAAAGATCTAAGGGAGAGGTTTAGATCAGAGTATTTAAGCACTCTTATACAGCGAGTACAGAAAACACAGTCAAGAATTAAAATTTCAATTGGAGACATTGTTTTGGTAGGATCTGATAACAAAAACGCATTGACCGGCCATTGGGACGCATTTCAGAGCTGATTCTTGGGAGAGACGGAGAAGTTCGTCTTGTCAGAGTGCAGATGTCGACTCATGAGCTTCTTCGCCCTATACAAAGGATATACCCATTGGAGATCGCAACCTCAAATGGTCCTCAATATTTAAAGAGCATAGAATCAATGGATCATTCCGAGGAATTCGACCATCTCAATGGCACCACCATCCTCGAACACACACCGAAATTTAGTAAGCGTGGAAGAAGACAGAAAGTTCCAGAGAGACTAAATTTGTAGATTGTATTTACAAGCTCAAAACAGTTTTGATTATGCACCATAATCAAAAGGTAAGAGGATGTTAAAAACGCTGTACTGAAATGTTTGTCATTTTATTTTTATCACGCACGTGCTAATAAGCATGAGTCATGTCGGAAGTTGAGTGAGTAATGTGACCGGATGTATATATATATATATATATATATATATATATATATATATACAGAAAAAATGCAATAATGTTTTTCAGTGTATGAACCTTTTTTTAAAGTAAAGTTGTTACGTTTTTTACGCTTCGAGTGGCTTGTATTTTGTATTGAAAGTTTTGAGTTTTAACACTAGTATTGATCATTTGTATTACCTGAATGTTGTCCCAGTTCGTCCGATACACGTTTCTCAAACAAAAACGCTTTAAAAAAACAGATAACCAATTTTGGAAACTTTAGAAATTTAGAAATTTTAAAATTAACTGGTTGATACGATAAAACTTTCTCAATCCATAATTTATTAGTTCCATATTCTTTCCACAAATTATAATACCATGATATATTTTTCATCACTAAAAAACCAATGATTATTAATAATAAATTGAAATTACTAAATGTTTAACGTTTCTTAAATAATGAATTAATTTAGTCCATATTATCCAAAATAAGTAGATTTTTTAATGGTATACAAAATGCATAGGGAAATTTATGAATTGCTCATGGACAAATAGTTTATTATTCTTTCTTCTAAATAATATTTTCTTTAGTGATTTCTAAATTTAAAACTTGAAATAACAGCAAAATACAATTTCAACACGGGAAAATGAAACGTCTTTAAAGGTGTTTATTTTTTCAAATTTGGAAGTTTCTTTTCCTAATTTCTAAACAAAATTTTAAAGATAGTGTTTGACATTAATTTACTAAGAAAGTTAAAACAAATGGATTTTTGAACTAAAATTATTTTTCCTCTATAAGAAGACAAAAAACTTATTTTAGTCATTAGTGGCATTGTCACGTGAATCCACGATCTTTGAATAAGCCATTAACAACTCAACTCGGCTTTGGAATTAAGACTTTTTGGATATGGTGAGAAGCGTTGAAAAACAACAGCTTAAAAATGATTCAGATCTGGCTCATATCGTAAATGCAGTAACTGAAATTTAATTTGTAAATAGAATAGCTTGTCTTGTCGTAGAAATAAATATTATGTTTGTTTTCAAGGAGAGTAGTATTTTTCAATCACAGTAAAAGAATACGTGTATCATAAGCGAGTACACGACATGGCGTCCGCGACAGGATTGTGATTTGAAATCAACGATTCGAAAGATAAGTGAATTATTTTGACGATAAATTGTTTGTTATTAGAAATTTATCGATATTTTGAAGTAAGATAACTATTTTAGAAAAATAATGGAAGCTTTAAAGCTTAAAAGTAAAACTGTTAGATCTGCATTTACTAGATTATATAATAAATTGGATGAGTCAGCGAAAGCGGAAGTGAATATTTCAGAAGATTTAGAATGTTTGGCGACCTTCCAACTGCTTAGCGAGAAAAATAATGATCTTTTACAGTTGAATGAAGATATTCTGAATTTTTTTCTGACATCTGAAGATATACCGGAAGACGATATCGAAAGGGAATCTCTTTCAGCAGATGAGTATTCTCTCAATTTTAAAAGGATGAGTTTATTAATCGATTGGAAAACTTATCCTGTTAATAACGCTGATAGATTATCTTCAGTTGGTGGTGAAAAGAGAAAATTCAAGCTGCCTCGTTTGGAATTAAAGAAATTTGGAGGTGAAATTAAAGATTGGCTGCCGTTTTGGGGTCAATTCAAGAAAATTGATGAAGACGACGATATAGATGAAACCGACAAGTTCCAATATTTAGTACAAGCAACTATCCCGAATTCCAGAGCGAGGGAATTAGTTGAAAGTTTTCCCCCAACATCCGGAAATTATTGCAAGGCGATTGACTGTCTAAAATCCAGATTCGGCAGAGATGATTTATTGGTTGAGTATTATGTTCGAGAATTATTAAAATTGACACTCGCCTTTAATATCGAAGATAAACACGTTAAATTGTCAACTGTCTATGACCGCCTGGAAACCCAACTGAGATCATTGGAAACTCTAGGTGTCACTAGAGCCAAGTATGCGGCCATGTTATTTCCCCTGGTCGAGTCTTGTTTAAGTGAAGAAATTTTAAGAGCCTGGCGGAGAAATGATAGAAGGGCG
Organism: Argiope argentata; assembly: GCA_026289955.1. NCBI lineage: Eukaryota > Metazoa > Arthropoda > Arachnida > Araneae > Araneidae > Argiope > Argiope argentata. Next base: position 9,066 of record JAOUZG010022844.1, read on the forward strand.
GATGGAACAGATGACGCGAAAGAATCTCGATTGGAAAGTTTGATGAAATTCTTGAAGAATGAAGTTGAAAATGAAGACAGGATAGCCATTGCTATGCAAGGCTTCTCTTTAAAGGAAAGTCACAAGAATATCAAACTTAAAAGAGACTTGCCGACAGCTGCGGATCTTTTTGCAGGAAATCAAAACTCTATTTTGAAGTGTGTATTTTGTGACAAGAACAATCACGAATCCAGAGAATGTCATACTGCACGAAATTTGGATTTTAATGAAAAAATGCAGCGATTGAAGCAACGAGGCTGCTGTTTCAGATGTTTTAGTAATGGACATGTGTCAAAGCGATGCAGGGTTAAAGTGCATTGCAGGAACTGTGGTCAAAGACATCATGCTGTTATGTGCCCTGATAGAAAGACCATTGAGTCTTCTAACACTCAAGAAGCAGCGGACAGTTCAATCAATTCTGGACAGTTCAACACTTTGACCAATCCCACATGTTCTACAAATGTTTTTCTACAAACCCTAGTCGTGATTCTACGGGGAGAAAAACAGGATTTTGCTGTGAGGGCTCTCATAGACACGGGGAGTCAGAAATCTTATATTACGAAAGAAGCTGCTAAGAAAATGAAGTATCCTGCATTAAAAGAGACTACTCTTATTCATACTTTGTTTGGAGGGGTTCAAAATCCACAGAAACATTCAGAATATAAGATTTTTGTAAGTGATTTTGAAAAGAATTATCATTGCACTTTTAACGCATTTGATCAAGAGAAAATATGTGCCGAAATTTGCCAGATACCTTCCGGATTCTGGTCAAAGCAACTTGAGGATAACAGAATTCATCTAACGGATCAAGAATGTTTATCATCTTGTTCTTCATCCACAATCCATTTGCTAATTGGTGCTGATATAGCAGGAAAATTGATGACTGGAAAAATCCTCAATTTAACTTGCGGTTTAACTGCTATTGAGACTTTGCTTGGTTGGACACTTATGGGAAAAGTACCAAGCACTTCAGATTCTATAAGCATGACAGTGACAAACTTACTTATAAAAGAATGTAATATAAGTGACTTATGGAAGTTAGAAACCATTGGAATTACTGATCCTGCTGAATCGAAAAAGAAGAATGAAATACATCAAGATACTTTAGAGTATTTTCGAAACTCTCTGACAATTAATGAGGAAGGAAGGTACGAAGTCGCCTTACCTTGGGTGTTAGAATCTTCCCTGCTCCCTGACAACAGACAAATGGCTGAGAAACGACTTTCATCTGTTTATAAAAAACTTGTAGAATCCGAGAAGGTTGTAATATATGCAGATGTTTTTAAAAAATGGATTGCTGACAGTGTTATTGAAGAGATAGAAGATAAAAAAGAATTAAATGTACACTATCTCCCACACAGACCTGTATTTAAAGAGAACAGCAGTACTACAAAAGTGGGGCCAGTTTTCGATGCATCCGCACGTATAAAGGGTGCACCCTCACTGAATACCTGCTTAGAAAGTGGTCCTAATTTAATTGAGCTTGTTCCTTCCCTACTAAATCGTTTCCGAAAATTTCCTGTTGGAATAACATCAGATATTGAGAAAGCATTTCTTCAGATCGGAATCAGGGAGAAGGACAGGGATTACCTGCGATTTTTATGGAAAACTGATGACAATGGAATGAAAATCTACAGACATCGCAGAGTTGTGTTTGGTGTCACTTGCAGTCCATTTCTTTTAGCGGCAACTTTGAATTATCATTTGGAGAAAGCCCCTGATGAGCTTTTGAATACTGCCGAAATTTTGAAGAATTCATTTTATGTGGATAATTGTGTCTGCAGTTTGAAGAATACAGATGAAGCTAATAAATTTATTGTTGAATCTCAAGCATTGATGTCTTTAGGAAAATTCAATCTACGAGGCTGGCAGTCAAATTCTTCATGTGAAATTATTGATCAACCCGACAAACACCAAACTGTACCTTTATTGGGCCTAAACTGGGACCTAAAGCAAGATACTCTGTCTTGCATCATAAACTGTCCGAAAGGTGAAAACCTGGGTCTTACTAAAAGAAGTCTGCTTTCTTTGACTCAGAGTATATTTGACCCTTTAGGTATAGCTTCTCCCGTAACCATCATTCCAAAGTTTATACTTCAAGAATCCTGGAATCTTGGACTTAAATGGGATGATGCCCTGCCAGAAGGCCTATCAAAGCGATTTTGGAAATGGCTGAAGGGTATAAAGAATCTTTCAGAGGTCAGAATACCTCAGTGGATGAAACTAAGTAAAGATGATGAAGAAACCGCTAGTCTTCATGTCTTCTGTGATGCAAGTGCTAAAGCGTATGCCACCTGCATTTTCCTAAGAGTGAAGGTCCGTGATGAAGTGTTTGTTAGTTTTGTTCAGTCTCGAGCTAGAGTCTCGCCTTTAAAGAAGTTAACAATACCACGTCTTGAACTGCTGGCGTGTTGTATTGGTGCTAGGTTGAGTGCAAGAATTACAGAAGATCTAAAAATACCAAATCTGAAGATATTTTATTGGAGCGATTCATCGACAGCACTTACCTGGATAAAAAGAAATGCGCCTTGGGGAACATTTGTGTGGAACCGAGTGCAAGAAATACGCACCATTACAAATGTTGAAAATTGGAGACATATTCCCGGCACACAAAATCCGGCAGACCTTTCCAGCAGAGGTTGTTCAGCGGAGCAATTTTTTAATTTAAAATGGTGGAAGGGACCTATGTGGCTTTATGAAAATGAAGAAAATTGGCCATGTAGTACAGAAGAAATAGATGAAGAACTGATAAATACTGAAAAACGGAAAACCATATTGTCAGTTCATAACCAAACCCATAACCCAGATGATTGTTATTACAAATCATTCTCTTCTCATTTGAAAACTGTTCGCATGCTTGCATGGATTTGCAGATTCTGCAATAATGCCAGGAAAAGAAATGCTTCGAATTCCCCAACTCTTACTTGTTTTGAGATAAAAGAAGCCGAGCATCTATTCATGCTGTTGATCCAGAGAGATGTGTTCAATGGACCTTCAGATCCAAGGTTGCTTTCTTTAAATGTCATAGCCGATAGAAATGGCTTACTGAGAGTTAAAACCCGCACTATTTATCGTCAAGATACAGAAGACTTCAAGTACCCGGTGATTTTGCCAGGGGAACATCCAGCTGTGGGGAAGTTGATCATGTACAAACATAGAACTCTGATGCATTGTGGAATTCAAATCCTGATGGCCCTTCTCCGAGAGAAATACTGGATTCTGAAAGGAAGGATGTCCATTCGAAAAAATTTAAACAGCTGCGTCCGCTGTAAGCGCTTCAACGCTAAACCCGTAGAAACGAATGTACCTCCTTTACCAGAAGACCATGTGAAAAATGCAGGTGTGTTTGAGGTTACTGGGGTGGATATGGCTGGTCCACTATTTTTAAAAGAGGGTACCAAAACATGGGTCGCACTCTTCACATGCGCTGTATATCGAGCGATCCACCTCGAACTTCTTTCCTCGCTGTCAACAGAAAATTTCATACTAGCCTTGAGACGTTTTATTGCACGGCGTGGACGACCTGCTGTAATATACTCGGATAATGGAACAAACTTTGTTGGAACAAGTCGACTATTCCATTTCATTGACTGGCAACAAATAGAAGAAGAAGGGAAAAAGAACGAAATCATTTGGAAATTCATACCCCCCTCAGCTCCATGGTGGGGAGGATGGTGGGAGCGCCTCATTGCCTTAGTAAAAGAACTTCTGAAGAAAGTTCTAGGCCGAGCATGCCTGAATTACGAAGAATTGAATACGATTCTTTGCGACTGCGAAGACATAGTAAATTCACGACCTCTTACCTATGTTTCTGAACACGATGATTTGGAACCTTTAACACCATCGTCATTCCTCAGAGAGAGGAGAGAAAATGGAATTTCAGATCATGACCACTTGGGATTATCTTCCCAGTATCTTCGCAAGCGACGGCGGTATAGGTGTAAACTGCAAGAAGATCTTAGAAGCCGATTCCGACTGGAATATTTGGGTCAGTTGAGGCAACAAACCAAGAAAAAGATAAAAATTCACGATTTCAAGGTGGGAGAAGTGGTTATTGTCGAAGTACCCAATCAAAAACGTCTGAATTGGCCTCTGGGGAAAATAACAGAAATATTCCCTGGTAAAGATGGCTCAGTTCGCCTTGTTAAAGTAAAAACGAAGAACGGCGAATTTCTGAGACCTGTACAACGTCTCTTTGTCCTTGAGGTTCAAACGCCTTCAGTAGAGAATGTACCAGAAAAGAGAGCATCTGAAATTGAAGAAGAAAAGGAAGAGGACGTACAACAGCAGCATGTGGAGCATCTTGAGAAGCTACCAGAATCGGACAAAACTTCTCTACCAAACCTAAATACCATGAAAACCCGTTTCGGCCGTAAGATTCAAGCTCCCAAAAGACTGGACTTGTGAACTTTTCGCTTTGAATTAAAGAATATTTTGAATTTTCTTGAAAAGAAACACCCAAAAGGTGGGAGTGTCACGTGAATCCACGATCTTTGAATAAGCCATTAACAACTCAACTCGGCTTTGGAATTAAGACTTTTTGGATATGGTGAAAAGCGTTGAAAAACAACAGCTAAAAATGATTCAGATCTGGCTTATATCGTAGATGCAGTAACTTAAATTTAATTTGTAAATAGAATAGCTTGTCTTGTCGTAGAAATAAATATTATGTTTGTTTTCAAGGAGAGTAGTTTTTTTCAATCACAGTAAAAGAATACGTGTATCATAAGCGAGTACACGA
>JAOUZG010022856.1:0-14114 GCA_026289955.1 Argiope argentata
TGCTGACTGTTTCTAATATTCTGATTGGCTGATATAGAGAACTGAAAAGAGTTCACTGTAGTGCACAGGTGTTTATAAGGGGCCATCTCAGGACTTTACCATTTACCCGCAACCTTTGACCTGTGCTGCAGTTTTTTGTATTTTCTTCGTGTTTGCTGTGCATACTCCAGTTTTATTTTTGGACATGGCTTCTTCCAAGAGACCTATTAGCGAGGTAAGTTTTTCTATTCTGTTAAATTTTCTTTTATTTTAAGAAACTTGTTTATAGCATTTTATGTTGTATGTAGTATTTAAAATTAAATTTTGCATATTAGATTTAGAAAAAAGTAAACATGTGTTAGTCTTAGGATAAGCGTTTAATGTGAATATTTTTTTAAAAAGATGTATCAGGATGTTTCATTTTTAGTTTGCTAAAACTGTGCGAATTTTTTCCTTACTATATTTATTTGCATTCAGAACTTGTATTGCAATTTTTAACATTGCATATTATATAAGGCATTAGAAGACACGTGTAGTTTGAATATTATGCATTTTAAGTCAGGCTTAGAAGGCACGTGTAGTTTCAATATTATGCATTTTAAGTCAGGCTTAGAAGACACGTGTAGTATGAATATTATGCATTTTAAGTTAGGCTTAGAAGACACGTGTAGTTTGAATATTATGCATTTTAAGTTAGGCTTAGAAGGCACGTGTAGTTTGAATATTATGCATTTTAAGTTAGGCTTGGAATAAAGTGTATTCTTAATAATTAGGTTTTTGTAATTTTTGAAAATCTGTTTAATTCTGTTTTAATATAACTGTTTTTAATATAACTTTTATCATCAGGTGTTGTTTGAAGATGAGGATATGCCAATGAATGCATGTGATGACGATGTATGTATTCTATTTTTTTTGTGTGTAAACTTTTAATATAACATTGTTACAATTTTTTCGTAATTATTTCTGATATTTTGTGTTTAGTGCTTGAGTGAAACATCTCAGTTATTCATTGAAAATAACTTAGAGGGGATGGATTCTTTTGAAGACTTTGACGATGTACGTATTAATGGAATTTTGTTTTAAAGAATGTTGTACCAATGTTATGTTATTAGGAATTCGGCAATTTATTTATTTTTTCAGTGTTTGAGCGAGACGTCGCAAGTTTTTCTGGAAAATGAAATTGAAGGTTTGGAAGCAATTTCAATGGATGATGATGTATGCATTTTTTTTTTCATTTTGGAATTTTTCTGATGTGTATGCTTATACTGCATGAAAATTACGATCTTCTTATTTTTAGGTTTTGAGTGTAACTTCTCAATTGTTTAATGACAACAAAATCGACGGGGTTGACGATTGCTTAAATGATTTTGATGATGATGATGTATGTCTATCATTAACTTTTTCAACTTATCTTAATGAATTTTTTATATTTATTCCAGTTCAAGTTTTTTTACTTCTTTTTAGCTTCCTCAGAGTGAGACATCACAAGAGTTTCGTAATAAGCCTTTGTATCTTCCTCTCTTTTATCAAGTTGGATCTGGATTTGAGGTAAATATAAAATGAGTTTCATCTTTGACTTTATTTATATTTTTTCTCGTGGTTATTCATTTAACATTGATGTTTAGAATCAGCCTGGACCTTCGACACGTGGCCCTGCCTTCCTGGAGGATGTTTCGTCCGAAAACGTAAGTACAGTCCAATTCATAAAGGCTTTTTTCTATAAATACGTGTTGCTTTGTTATGATTATAACCCATCTAAAGTAAAATATTCGTTTTTACAGCTGGATGATGCGGTAATCGTTGACGAAACAAATAGGAGGGTCAATCGGCGATACAACGCAGAAGAGGTGACATTTAGGGCTCGAATAAATGAAGAGGAGATTCCATCTAGGCTTCAGCGCACTCCCTTGATTGCAGCAGTTGAAGCAGTGCGGGCTCTTTTTGGTCTTCTCATTCTGCGTTGTACGCAAAATCTAAGGTCTACTGATCTTGTTCGCTTTTGCTTCATGGCAATAGGATTAGAGAGGCCTGTGTCAACAGTTCTAATGCTGGCATCGGAAGTGACTGTAGAAAGGCTGGTAACACCTATAATGAATGTGCTACAGTCCTACAAAGAACTGAAACTGAGAGATGGCGTAACAGTTGATGTCATCATCATTCACAGAGACATAGGTGCAGGTGGCAACCGCCGAGTCATCAGTATCGAAACTGATCGTCTCAAAAAACGATCAATTTTATCAATACCGACTGACAAGGAGGGGTTATGTTGTGCTAAGGCGATCCTATATGCTTTAGCTCACTTGGAAAATGACCGGGCTGCAATAAACTCCATGAAGGATAGAAGACGACCAGCGCTTCTTAATAGAGCTAGAGCTCTTCACAAGGATGCAGGAGTTCCTTTGGGACCTTGTTCTTATTCAGAAATCAAAACGTTTGAAGACTTCCTCGACATTCAAATTGTTATCATTTCTTCTGAAAGTTTGAACAAGGTAAGATTTGATACTTTATCTTAACATTTTTTTTTGTTTTGACAAAATTATATCATGGATTTGGAAAAAAAATCAACTCGAAATTTTTCTATTTTTAAAGGTTTCTTACAAAGGCGAAGACAGAGAAAGACGCATCAATCTGTGGCTTCACAATGGGCATTACGATGTGATCAAAAGTCTTAAAGGGTTTTATGGTTCCGACAACTATTGTGAGCCATGTGAAAAACCCTTTATGAATCTTGAAGATCACAGATGCCAGTTTTTGTGTCCCATCTGTCTCAGGAAAGATTGCTCCCCCGGTCATCCCCAGCGTTGCGCCGACTGCGATAGACTTTGCCGCTCTGCCAATTGCTTTGAATGGCATAAAGCAACCTCTGGAAGTAGACAGAAATCTTTATGTGATAAGGTAAGTACTCTATTATTATTGTATAAAATATTTTTATCGGAAGATTAATGTTTACGGTTTTCAATACAATATGCAATTATATAAATGTGTATTTTATTAGATGTACCAATGCAGAAATTGTGGCAAAGTCATCTTAAGGAGGACCTGCCCTATGGAACTCCACAAATGCGGAACGTCCAGATGCCCTTCATGCAAGCAGTTCGTGGATGTGTCGGAGCATCGATGCTTCCTGGAGGTTGTTTCACCAAAAATGCCTTCAGACAAACTGATCTTTTTCGATTTTGAAACGGATCAGTCTTCAGGCACCCATGAAGTAAACTTTGCTGTAGCACAGTATGCCAATGGGGGTGAAATAATCTTCAGAGGTTATACAGCATGTCAGGACTTTTGTTCGTGGCTGTTCGCTCCCATACATAAAGGATACACTGCAATAGCACATAACATGAAGGGGTGAGTCTTTTCATTTTTTAAACACTCGATTTTTTAAACACTAATTTTGATTTGACGAAAATATTTAGAATGCCTATTTTTTCAGCTTTGATGGACAATTCGTCATGGCTTGGCTCCTGGAACAAGGGATAGCACCATCTGTTATACCCAACGGTTCAAAGCTTATGTCCATTAGTCACCCGACATTGAGGATAAAGCTCATAGATTCTTTTAATTTCCTTCCAATGAGTTTGTCTAAACTGCCGGGTTGCTTTGGACTAAGCGAACTGAAAAAAGGGTTTTTTCCACATCTTTTCAATAAGAGAGAGAATCAAACTTATATTGGCCCCATTCCCGACACCTCATTTTATAGCCCAGATACCATGTCTGGAGCAATACGGGAAGAGTTTTTAAAATGGCATAGAATGCAAGAAGGGGTACAATTTGATTTTCAGAAGGAAATGCTCGCTTATTGCAAGTAAGTATTGTTTCAACAAGTGTTATTTTAAAGTATTTTTTAATGTATTAAAATACTGAACTTTTTTTTAAAAAAAAATTGTAGATCAGATGTGGATATTCTCAGAAGGTGCTGCCTGGAGTTTAGGAAGCAGTTTCTAGAGATTACAGACGTGGACCCATTTTGGTAATTATTTTTTAAATATTCGCCTGTTTTATTGAATTGACTTGATTTGAAATATGCAGCTTATTATCATTTTATTTTTCAGTTACGTGACCATTGCCTCGGCTTGTATGGCAACATACAGGCTCAAACACATTCCGAAAAATTCAGTAGCCATGGTACCAGTGCATGGATACATCAACAGCACCAATTACAGCCCTGATGCTATACGCTGGCTGGATTTCCTTGCACTGAAGGAAAGTATAGAAATTCAGCACGCGTTGAACAAACAGGGTGAAAAAAGAATAAACGGAGTGTCTGTTGATGGATTTTGTGAAGCAACAAACACCATCTATCAATTTCATGTAAGCGTTTTTATTCAAATACATTTTTAGAATAGTCTCAATTTCTTCACCGTGTATGTATATATTAAACGAATTCTTATTCTAGGGCTGTTTTTACCATGGCTGCCCTAAATGTTTTGAAGGAGGCACTTTGAATTCCTTATCTGGTGTTAGTATGAAGACTTTGTTTGAAAAAACAAATGAAACAACTGCCAGATTAAGGAATCAAGGATATAGAGTCATCGAAGAATGGGAACACGTCTTTAAACGCAGGGCAAAAGATGACCAAGAATTGAAGCAATTCCTTCTTGGTCATCAGCTTCAAGATAGATTGGAGCCAAGGGATGCCTTCTACGGTGGTAGGACGAATGCAGTGAAGTTGTTCTTCGAAGGGACAATCAAATATGTTGATTTCACTTCACTGTATCCGTGGGTAAGTTAATTTGCAAAGTTTTATACGTATGTTTTTGTATATTTTTATGTCTAAATATAACTTCTCCCTTTAGGTTAATAAGTATTGTATTTATCCCGTGGGGCATCCCGAAATCATCACAGAGAATTTTCGAAATATTGAAGATTATTTCGGAATTATAAAGTGCCGTGTTTTGCCTCCCCGAGGACTGTATTTGCCTGTTCTCCCTGTCAGAAGTAATGGTAAACTCATGTTTCCACTCTGCCGTTGCTGTGCTGAGAGCTTAAACCAAAGCTCTTGTCAGCACACCGACGAAGAAAGATCTATAGTAGGAACGTGGGTGACGGAGGAAGTGAAGTTGGCCGTTGATAAAGGCTATCGAATCTCAAAAGTAAGTATCATTTTGTCCACCTTTATTTACATATTATCTGCATAAATATTATTGGAGTACTGATACATATACACATTTCAGATATATGAGGTGTATCACTTTCGTGAGAAATCGGAACATCTCTTCCGGTCCTACATAGATCTTTTTCTAAAGATTAAGCAGGAAAGCAGCGGATATCCTTCCGATTGCACAACTGCTGAAGAAAGGACTTCCTATATTCAGCAGTACTTCGAGAAGGAAGGGGTTTCGCTGAATCCTGCTGAAATCAAACGTAATCCAGGGAGACGGCAAGTTGCAAAACTTGCACTAAATAGCTTTTGGGGGAGGTAAAATATTTATTTTTTAGTAAACTGTAATTAATAAACTGTTAGTCTTTTTATAATTAGCTAATCATTTTTTTCTTCTAGGTGGGGAATGAATATCAACAAATGTCAGATAACTTATATTGATAACTTACCTGCTTTTAATAAAATGTTAGCTGATCCTACAAAAAATGAATGTAAGTCATTTTATTCCTCTGTAATGAAATTTAACTAGAATATCTCATTTATCACTACGAATGTTCATATTAAAATGATTTTAATTTTTTACTTGTTCTATAATAATGTTTTTTCTATATTAATTATTTTCATATAACATTTTGTTTTTATAGGAGGGCCCAAGAACTATGCATATCAAACTTCCGGTGGCAAGACATGCTGCAAAGTTCAGGGTTTTACCTCGAACTTTAAAAATAGTCTAAAATTGAATTTTGATTCAATAAAAAACATTGTATGCAGCTTGGACCGCAAGGACAGCATACTGTTAGATGATACCTCCAAGATATGCAGAAATGCCAAACGAAGAAAAGTCTTCAACGTGAAGCAAAATAAGATGTACAGGATGGTGTACAACAAGAGGGTTATAAAAGAAGATTTTTCAACTATACCCTATGGATACTAAAGCAAGTATAACTTATATTATAATTCAAAGATTAAGAGAGCGTTACTATTACTGTTTTTTAAAGTCAATTGTTTAATTTAATATGAAATTTATGAGCTGATATATTTGCATGTAATATTTTTTTCCATTACAGATTGAATTTTTATGATTTTACAATACACATAAAACGCTTATATTTTAAAAATGTTCATCTTCTTTTTATTTTATTTTCCAGATTGAAGACGGTTTAATACTATCTTGCGATTGAATGTATATTTTAAGAAATTGTAAAAACTTATTGTAATTGTGTTTTTCTTGTAAATGAAAGAGTTATTCACATACTTTGTTTTAAAAAAAGATCATTGTATCTTATGAAATTTTTATTGTGAGAAAATTATTGTAGTGTATTGTTAAGAATGATATTTCTATTTCGAGAAAAAGTCTTTTGTAACTGATGTTTTTTATTGTAAATAAAATGCTCATTTCAATTAATAGTTTTTTTATTGTGAATAAATATACATCAAAAAGTAATCCATTTAGTTGTCTTGCATACATATGTTTAGTTGATCTAGGGTTTCCAAAAACATTATCTTTAAAAACTTTTTGGTTGACAACGTAAGTCGGAGGCATGTTCATCTCTTTAATGGCTGCTTGAAATTCCTTGAATCCTTTTGGCGACTTCTTTCTGTTCCGAAGTAAGTCTGTAACTAAATTCACGATACTAGTTCTTGGTATACGCTGACCTTTGTAAACAATTTCTCCTTCAGGAGTCCACGATAATGTTGCATGGTTTTCTTTTAAAAATTCCAAAATATTCCATACAGTATTTAAATACCGAGCTGGGGCAGCCTTTAAAATTTTTGCTGTAAGGGCATCCTCTTTTTCTTCTGATAGAGTTTCTGTTCCTTGAATTTCGGAGGTTTCTGGAGTTTCCTGGTGATGTTGTATTTTCACAAACTTCTGAAGTATTTGTAAATATTGATTTGCCTTCTCACTTTCAGACAAATCCTTTCTTTGAAGTATATTTTGCATTTTGGAATCCAAATCAGATAAATGATCCACAAATTCTGCCCGATCTTCGGGTATCAAGACCATTTTCTTAGTGTACTCCATTGATGAGAGAGCTAATCACCGTTATAGCAGCGGGTAACAAAAGAGATAAAAATCCTTCACCCCGTTGAATGAGAATTTGCCTCTTCTTATATAGGGGTATCTTCCTGTCCGAAAGTTTCCTTAAGCTGATTTTAAAAGGAATGAGTTTATTCTTTTGTTTCTTAGTTAAAGGTACATTTCCTCGAAGTACATTCAGTGCACATTCGCACAGAGCTTTAATTATATTATTTGGGCATGTTTTGAAAATAGAACTTTTCGATTTTATTTTACAAATAGCTTTCAAGTATTCTAGCTGCTGCTTCGTACACATGGTGATTAATTTGATAAAATCTGCACAGCAAAAGGACTTTATATAGTTTCCAAATATTTGGCAAATGCTTTAGCTTTGTAGACGGCGCAATGATGGAAACTTTTCCCGTGCATGTAGGGACACATCAAATCAAAATTCGATAAATCTTGTACTTTGGGACATTCAAAATCATCAAGATTTAATATTTCGCGTCCGGTCAAAAATTCTAGAAATTTCTTTTTTTCTCGTCCTTTTACGTAAATATAGGAAAACGTTTCGAATATGACTGCCAATACGCAACGAAAGGTATCATAAGGTAATTCACCGTCATTCCATTCGATTAGATGAAGGAACTTAGTAATCCAAGAGTAAGTACTTTGTTTCTTACTATCCAGCTTTTCGAAAGTATGAGGCGATTTAAAAAGCCATCGTCCGCAGAAAGTCTCGTCATTCACAGCACACACTGCCATCTCTTTGACGATAAAACGTCCCGGAAATACCTGAAATCCTTCAAAATCTAAGACTGCTGATGTCATGGTGCTTCCGTAATGAAATGACTAACGAGGTTGATATACATAAAATTTATCTCCCGGAAAAAGTCCAGTGCGCAGGCGCAGTGAATCATCGATTTGAGGTGTCAAATCAACAAGTAGATAGCTAAATGCTTTTGAGGTAGCATCTTCGTATACTTCTCGAAAAAATTTAACATTGTTTGGGTAAAGCTGGCGACCTAAATGCATGATTTGGGAACGATCACGGGGATTTTTAAATAAAATCATGTAATGCGCATTCAGTGAAATATCTCGCATTTCTTTACCTTTGTGAAATATATTTTGAACTATAAAAATAATAGTTAAATTGCGATTATGGCTTCCCTTAGTGAAAAGTTTGCTTAATTTGTTGTCGCTAGAAAGTTCTTCCATTAGATCATCGATCACAATTACAGCATTCGTAACACTATTGATATTGGAAGGGAGTCCTTCGTGAAATTCCACATGTTTCATTTCTTTGTAAAGGTTTTGATAAGCTCCATAGCACCAAATAATTTTAGAGGGGAAAGGATGTATCATCTTAAAATCGATTAATTTCTTTACAAGGTGTGTCTTTCCGCATCCTGTTGCACCACCGACAAGAACGGTGCATGGGTGATGTAAGTGTAATGAATTCATGTTCAATGACTGAAAATGTCGTGAGTGGTTGTATTTATAATAAAACAAAAAATGAATGAAATAACGAAAAAACTCTTTAAATAATCTATTTATTTACTGTCTAAAAATCATTCTTACACCATATCTTTTTTTGACAAATTGGTACATTCGAAAATCGTTTTTCTGACAGTGAGATAAACTGTTTACAATAGAATACAAAGATTTGCCTTGACATCGTTTCAAGATAAAGTAAATGCAATAAGCTCCACAAACATTAGACGTAGGATTTTGTATCATTGATGAATTCCATACCACGGAGGAATAACGGGACACGAAATCGTGGAACAGTCTACCATAAAATTCAGGTGGATTTCCATACGAATCAAAAAATTCAACTTTGTCGTCTTCCAAGTACAATGCTAACCAGTGGGATCCTGGTTCAGATGATGTGTCGGTATTCACAACAATAGCAGACTTTTCTTTCAAGATCGGGATAGTATCGGATGCAAATACGCCACGGAAAAATGGTGAAGTATACGGGTCTCTTGATAAAATGAAATATATTTGATTTCCATTCATTTTTCAATTTCCAAAGTCATATAAAATATTTCTCGATTTATTTATTTCTATTACGTTATCAAACTCGGCGTAAATCAACACACAGATAGTTTGAGAAAGCGCCTTTGAAAATTTAATTTCCAGTCTCAAATTGCTATGTTTAATGAGATTTAAATGATCTCCATTACAAAGGTCCGGTGATAAATTGAAGGCAAACAATGTATTTCCCTTTATATAATCTTCTCTAGATAGAAATAATCCTTGGTCTTGTCCAAATTTATCAGTTCCAGAAAATAAGCTATTGTAACCTTTGATGTAATTATTATTAGAAAAATTCAATTCGAAGGGGTTATGTGGCACTGGCTGACCATCTACATAAATTCCTATAAAATTTATGTCAAAATGCTTGAAATCGAAAGGGGATTTTTCAAATGTTCCATGAAATGCATCATTTTCCACACATCCGATGATGACTCGTTTGGGCATCTGACCAACGAAAATATTATCTTGCACCATTGACATACTTCCCTGAGGAATAGAGTATACTTTGCAAAGTACTCTATTAATAGGATATTTTGCTGTTTCTTTCTCTAAAGCTTTCACGTGTCCTAAAATAACACCTGGACTGACACGAACTTTTCGAACTAGTAAATGGATTTTTTCCAAAACAACTTTGTATCCTTCATCTCCTTGCAAGCAGAACTCGGGTTTACTTCGAATCAATTTAATTTTCACATCTACCAAATTCAATAATAGTCTTTCTTGATGAAACAGATCACTGTGTAGTATTCCGATCATATCCACTGTAGCACTCGATTCAAAAAATTTTGATCGCTTTTCCAATCCATCGTCATTATCGCTGTAAAACATTTCAGATGTAAGCTGAGAAGTCTTACTGTCATAGCCGTGATTCAATAACGTCTCAATATAAGATCGATAAGGATATGTATTGCTAGAGTTAGACACAAGGCGATCATTTAAGGAAACGTCTACTTGACTGAAGATTGAATGAAGAAATAAATTAACAGGGCCAATATTAGGTTTTGTTGATGTGGAAGCAGTTGGTGCTGTTGATGCAGATGCAGATGAATCAGAATCAATATTAGTTTCTTTTAGAATAGGTGAACCATCTGCTTTTAAAATTTTTGCTTTTACATAAAGCTGGGTTTGACTCAAATCGAGATACTCTTCGCCGCTTCCAGAAATGTGAAATTCAACAGGTCCTCCATCGATTACATTAGACAATGGGTGAAATTCAACCCACTGACCATTTTCCACGGCTGTTTGAGTCGGAGGTAAGTGAAAAAGTTCCAATTCCGATTTGACACATTCTGGGGATCCTTTCAAAATGTAAGCCATTACGAATCAAAGATGTCACGACCTCTTCTCTTTCGTACCTTAGATGAAATGTTTTTTTTCTGTGGTTTTCTCTTCCTTTTATCTTTTCCTTTTCCAATCATGGACTGTATTTGACCAATAGCTTTTCGAGCCAGATTTTTTCCAGCTTCTTTACTTCTTTTTCTGGCAGCAATTTTGATATCTTCCCCAGAAACTAGGTCGTTTACCACATTCGTTCCTGTGATGAGAGCTTCTTTGCCAATTGCTTTTCCTCCTTTTACTATAAATGGTAATGCCGCTCGAAACCAACGGCGGAATATGCCTCCTAATCCATACCCTTTTTGAAAAGACACTCCCTCATAATATGGAATTCCAGATCCTTTGTGATTCGTATAATGTTCTTGGAATTTTGTTGGGCAGCAAGTATACGGTACTTTTGTAATAGAACTCATCTTTCGTATCAAAAATATGGAAATAATTGCCAACACTAAGAAATCCCACCTATTTATAGGATTTGTCGCATTCGAAAATGCAAAACGATAATCACTTTTCCCCTTTCAAATGGAACCAAAGCACCTGAATTAAGACGAAGTTCCATTTCAATGGTTTGAAAGGACTGTCTGATTACGGGAACATAATGAGGTCTATCATAATGAGCGCTAATAACATCTCCGTCTTTTCCGGAAATTCTCACAACTCTTAGTAGGGGTGCTTCAACATTTCCTACAACGACAGGTTGTACTATATCACTATACACATAAAATACTGGGAAAGCTGCTTGCGGATCAGCTACGAAAGAACTTTCTTCAACCCCCTCAACAACATGAGGATAGAAACCTAAAAGATCACACAAACCCTCTTGTAAGATAACTTTTGATTTATTTTCTGCTTTTATTTTTACTCGTTTGTTATTAGCATTGAATTTAAAACTGATTTTACCTTCGTGTGAAGGTAGTGTCATTGCTTTTAAAACGTCTGAAACGGTTTCATAGGAGCCTGGTGGAATTTTTCTGGTAATTAATTTTCCATCTCCTAAATCAAAACCGAATATATTGTTCTTCTCGTTTATGTTATACCATGTATGGGGGTAAATTATTTCGGCTAATCCAACTTCCCATTTTCCTTCTAATGATATCGGTATAGGGAGCTGAGTTACAAAACTTGAAATTTTATTATTGGGAAAATAATGTAAAGAGCTATCAGAAGGAAGCGTCAAATAGAATGACATTTTGTTTTACAGTGAATAGATTTTTTTCTTAACGAATCCCCCTATTTATAGCATTTTCACTTCACTCACCCACGAATTGAATTCTTCTGGATATCCTAGAAATTTAACAAAATATTCCATTTTTCCATTTTTACTTCTTTTCTTAATCACTTTTTCTACAGGATAGTAACCGGAATCTTTAACCTTTTGCATTTCTCTTTCGTAAAATGTACCTTCTATAACATTATTGTTAAAATCCTTCAATTTATAAACAATCGGTATTCTTGAAAGAATCTTGTAAATACTAAATATTTCTCTAGACCAATTATTTTCATATCCCTTTTCAAATTTTCCTTTCCACTTACTAATGCGAACCGTATCGCCTACTTTAAAAGAAGGTTTTCCCGATTCCTGCTGAGAAAGACTGCCATATAAATTTTGCCAAACTATCGCTTGGTTGTCAATATTTACTGAAGATGGTTCCATTTTGATACTTCGATGCCACGTATTATTATAACTAGATATTATTTTTTGAATCACGTCTATGTACTTTTGAGTGTTATATTCTGTAAAATATCTCGTCAATTTTGACATTAGAGTTCTATGAAAACGTTCGATTATGCTAGCTTTCGTTTCATTATTTGTCGTAAAAAAGTGTACATTCATTTTCTTTAAATAATTTTGAACTATTCTGTTTTTGAATTCTGTTCCTTTATCCGTTTGTAGTAATTGAGGAGTGCGTTCTTTGAATATTTTCTGAAAGCCGCTTAAAATGCTTTGACCTGTTTTATCCTTCAAAGGTATTGCCCAAGCATATTTTGAAAACACGTCTATACATGTCAGCAAATATTTATATCCTTTATTAGATTTACTTAGAGACTGCATGTCTAACAAGTCAGCTTGAAACTGCTCATCTATTCCACCTACTATTACTCGATTCCTTTTAAAATTTCGTCTTGCTGCCCTATGTAGAGTGTAAGACTCTTTAGCCTTTAACCATTTTTTAATTTGTTTAGACTTTATACTGTTTCCTAAAACCCTTCGCAAAGCATTTAAGCCTGCAAAACTTGCTGGAAGCTCAGGATTTTTATATAATTTTTCAAGTGAGTTTCCTAGCATTTTTTTTTAGTTTATTAAGAAAAATATTAAATAATTTTTTTTAAGTTCTTCTCCCACATATACTAATAACCAATGAGATAACATAGGATTCACAAATGCCTTTATATACTTTTGCATAAAAATATAAATAAAAATAAAGAATAAGATAAAAACTGAAACAAATTAGAGGAAATAAATAAATTTTATTATAAGACTTTAAAACTCGAAACATGATGAAGATACATCCACAGTTTCATTTAAATACAACTCTTCGATTTTCGAAAAGAATTTCACAAAATTCATTTCAGTAAATAATTCATACTGAAACCATTGCAAATAAGGCCTTTTAATGTTCAGTTTTACGAACTTAGCAGCTAACACATTCCATTCAACATTATACAATGCTTTTTCAAAATAAGCATCAAAATTCTGTTTTTTACTAAATGACACACAGTCATGAACGTCCATATTAAATAGGAACCCATGCTTACAATCTATACATTCAGATTTTGAAAGCACAGATATATTTTGTGAAATACAGTCCAACAAACATTTACATAAAGAAATTACCAGTTCATCATAACCTTGTGGCGTATCAGCATCCCAGTCATCTAATTTTTCGTCATATGGATGCTTCTGAATTTCCAAAAGGACACGTTCTTTGAGTGTGTATGCTATGAGACTAGATTTAATACAATCGAAAATTCGGTTCTGTGAATCCAATAAGTGTTCAAATTGAGCTCCTCTGATGATTACTCTTTCTGGCACCAGATGAAATGAATTGTCCTTTCTCTGAAACAGTCTCTGTAGACTAACACACATTTGAGAGTTGACACTGTGATTGAAAATACACACATCTTTTTTCACAACATCCACGGCATCGGGATCCAGAAAGGCAGGAAAGGTGCGAAGTTTAGAGAGAAGAGAACTCCATACATCGGGCTTCAAAGACACTCCTTCTTTCGTAGGATGAAGGAATCCATTGTCATCTGTTACGTAAACTCGAATGTGAACACGGGTTTCCTTATGAAATTCATTCACAACAACAAACAAGCCGTCACCGAGATGAACCATATTATTGGGTAAAGTATCCAAAGTTATTTTTTCGTCCAAACGCTCGTTAAAACACAATTTTTTAGGCATTTTATCTTGATGGTCACTCTTGCGTTTTAAAAGTTCCCGAGCTTTAGATGCACACATCTTAGAAAAAAAATCAGGTAAGTGCAGCAGCTGAAAGAAAGTCTCACACCACAGTTTAGAAGCAAGCCAAAAATGAAATGACCTTTTTAAAAAAGACTGGGAGAAGTCTCAAGACTACTGTATTCATTTCAGTTCTCTATATCAGCCAATCAGAATATTAGAAACAGTCAGCA
>JAOUZG010022859.1:0-10916 GCA_026289955.1 Argiope argentata
GTAATAAAAGACGTAATCTTAGCCCTAATTGGCGCTACTTTAAAAACAAGAGACGCTGAGATGAAACTCTACGAGTTTGTCCAAGGCAAGTACCATAAGAAACTACAACAACAACATTTTGTTTCTATTTAAGATACAATTGATATGTATTTGTAACAAGCACCATATAACTTTATTATTTTTATTTACTCAGATACTAAGTATTTTTTTTAAAAAAAGAAATATCGAAATGACCAAAATATTTGACTTTGAGATTTGAATAAATGTACTTGACCTTCTTTAAATTCCCCCTTCCGTCCAAAAAATTGTTTTTTCAACGATGTATCTTGCTGAATAAGGTAATTCAAAATTACCGCAAGCTAAAAGCGAAAAAATTAGTTGGCGATCGTTATATCAAAACAGTATTTGTCTGTGGAATTTTGGGTTAATCTTTCTTGCTCTCTATGAACAGAAAGATTTTTTTGGTTACCAGTAAACTATAATTTAAAATAATAGGCACGATAAATTCAGAAATCAATGAATAGGACTAATAAGGTTTTAAACCAAGTTTCGTCCATGGATTCATAAATTTGGATGTCTATGAAAATTCAGAAATCAATGTTGAACCATATTTCTCAAAAGAACGATTGTATGTCATTTTGTGTATTTCTATGCATATGAATGCAGTATTGGGCAATATTGGAGGATTCAATTTCTTCAAAAGATTTTACTTTTATGGAACAAATTATAAAAAATTAATTTAAAATTCTTTAATTTTTTTAGTTTTGAAGATTTAACGTAATTGTTAACAATCATTATTTGGAACACAAGTTTTCCTAATAATTTTGGTGATGCTTTTTCTTTCCGAACGATTTTAAAATGTGCATTATAAAATTATCTTAACTATTTTTAAATTAAGGGATGCTGAGGAACAATAATCTTGCAGCTAAACCTGTTGCAAACTTTTGCAATCTGTGCCATCATTTCATCAACAAAAAAAAAAGAATAGTGCTATGAATAAGAATATTTTTTAAAGTTCCCAATTTTGCTATTTAAATATTCTTATTGGATTATTTGGATGCTTTGACAAGTAAGATACTTTTTTTCGAAAAGAGCATGTTTGATTTTAGCAAAATGTAAAATGGTCAAGGATTTATTGTATGGGCTTTCGCTTATTATTATTTCTATTCTTTCAGAAGATTTTTCGAGTGTATATTTGGCTAACTGATGGCCAAAGAATACAATGATATTTATAAATCGAACTTATGCTTACTTACAATCCAAAAATTTTCTAAGCAAAATTATCCGTCCTTATAATAAATTATGTTTAAAAATTTGCTTTTAAAAAAATCCTATACAACAGATAATTAAAAAACAATTTTTCTAAATCAATTCCTTCTTTGGATATTAGGAAAAATTTAAGAAGTTAGGAAGAGTTTTATTTTTGATACTTTTTATTAAATAATTACAATTTTCGTTCTCTTGTTCCGCTTTCCAGCGGAAGGAGGGGTGTAGTTGCTTCTGAGAGTAGGGACCCCTGAGCGTAACATCTCGAATAACGACCGCCTTTGTCTCAATACCACCAGTGGTATAGCTCCCGATATGGAGAACTTTGCGGCCAGGTCCAAACTCGCAATACAAAGGATGCGAATCCAACGCCAATAAACCAGGCTATCCCGGGCTGGCAATTGCAATTACTATAAGGACGAGAAAGTTAGTTTTAATTAATTAGTAAAAAATGAATTAATATTCAAAAAAACTATATTAACATCAAATGTCTCCGCTACAAGTTTAAAAAAAATTAATTAAACTCGAATGGATGAATAGAAATTATTTTATTAACGATAGAAAATTTAAGCAAGTTATATATACATATAAATATATATGGAGAGTATGAGCTAATAGTAGGAATGGAAAAAAAGAAAAAGATGAATAAAAGTTGAAACTATCAACAATTCAGAAATACGAACTATTACTATAACGGCAAAAAATAAAACAAATTGGAAAAGCAACAGAGCCATTAGAAAATAAGAATTAAATACTTAATTAAAATTAATTAAAGCTTAAGTAATTAATAATTACTTAATTTTGATAGTTTTTTCCCCTGGCCAGCAAATCAGTGAAAATAGAGAAAAATGTTATTAAAATTTTTGTCATCTAATTTTTAAGATACAAATTGAAGTTTTTCAAATTGATGTCAATTAAATTCTATTTTTAATATTCAATTGTGTTAACTGAAATTATTATTATATATTTATTTTTTATTATCAAATATCACCTGGCTTAGCTCAATTAAATCTGTATATTTTTGGAAGGTAATGGCCTTAATGTAACGATTGAAAAAGTCCCCAAAGCTCATTGACAGTGTCCATCAACACTTAGGCACATATCACCGTTGCAAAAGCCATATTCAGTGACTTGTCATCGATCTCTGTTTAAGATACGTTGGTCTTTTTTTTCCACTGATGTGAAAGGGATAGGAAATTGAAGTAGTTTGCTGGTAATCTATCGATCTCATCCTCCTTTTGAAAAATGACCTCTGTCATTTTTCGCTTTCATCAGCTTTCGAGGCAATGTCTTCCTCGATTGATGAGTCGATGAACTCTCAAGTTCAAAGTACTTCAAAATGGACTCTTGCTGCTGCCATTCAAGGAATTCTAAAAAGAAAATTAAATTCTCAGGAGTAGCTATATCCGTGAGAATTTAAGTCCGATAAGTAAAAAATTTTTCTTCACATTTTCTTTTGTTTTTGCATTAGCTGAAATTTCAGCGTTTATTTTAATTCTAAGTTCTATGAAGAATATTTTATGCTTTCAATTTCTATATTTTTCTATTTATTTAGGCACATTCTTTAAATTTCAATTTGTTTCGAGTTAATAATGGATATATTTAATGTTATCTTCATAGACTAAATGAAAAAATTCAACTGTTTTACGATTATTTTCTAAAGCTGCAAACGATTTTACGGTTAAAATAAGTAATTCTTGAATAAAAAGCAAAAACCAAATCGTTACTAAAAAAAGATTAAATTTTCGGAATCAAAGACTTGCATTTTATTTTTTTATTGAGTTCAGAATCAAAATTCAGGCATCCTGGGACAGAATTAGCACGTCTTCATCGTGGTCTGGGCCACCCAGTCAGGGCAGGGTTGTTGTTCAGGGGGGCACATTCGTGTGAATGTGCCCCCCTGTAAAAATGAGCTGTGTGGGTGAATTTGATGAGTGTGCAGTTAAAGTCGTACTCTTTGCTCTAGTTGACGCTACTTTAAACAATAGACTTTTATTTCGGCCTAAATCCGCTGATACATCAGCGGGCTTGTCCCTGGCAAGTGTCATTAGAAACACCTTAATCATAATAGTCTCTTAAAGAGAATTCTTTTTATGGTTTTTTTTAGTTATTCTATATATAATAGATGAACTTTTAACTTACTGAACTAATCGGAATAACGATATTTAGTGAATATAAAAAATAACTGACATGCATTAAAATCAAAGAGATCATGTTCTGTGAAATGTAATGTTAAGTAATTTACCTAAATTTGTTTATAAAGTAAGTAAAGACCCGAAGTTTGTTAATTTGTTATTTTGATTATTATTTTCTTGTGCCGATAGTTGCAATTTGCTTTATTGCGTCAATCATATTTTTGACATCAAAAGTACTTATAGAAAGCAGAAATTATCAAGGAAAAAAAGGATTTAGAGGAATGTACAATAATTTTCAAAATACAATAAGAGAAAAAGATATTGAAATTTATATGTGTTAAATAAAATGTAGAAAACCAATTTCGTTAAAAAGATCGAAAGATGGTACGACGAAGGCATTTTTACTCTAATTCATAAAAATCTGAGGATGAATCAAGATCTTTTTAATCAATGAAAAACTAACTCTAAAAAATTAATTGACGAGTTTCTCTTTTTTACAATCTCGATTTCTGATTTTTGTACACAAATTCTGATTTTTTGTAAAGAAATCAGAGCCTTGTTTTTTAAGTGTTACATTATATTCAAGAGAAAACAAATAGCTGTTTGAAGTTTACTATACATTGATGAAGTTTACTATCGAAAATTTTACTTTTTTAAATTTTGTTTTTAATTTCCTTTTTATAGAAAATAAAATTATGAATTATTTTTCTTATTTAATTTTTAATAATAATTTCCTTTTAAAACTACTATAGATGTTAAAAAATCTATAGTAGTCAGGATCTATAGTAGACATAGCATATAAAACCAATGCTATGCATATTTAAAAATAAAGGACAATTGATCATCGGATTCCGAGCTAAAGAAAATTAAATGTAATAAAAAGGCTTTAAAAGCCATGTGTATTGGCTTATCAAATATATAATATAAATTTTTAATAAAATATAAATATAATATTAAATAATTTATATCAAAATATTAAATAAAATATTACAAAAAATATTTTAATTTTATTTATTTGCTACTTCTTTTGCCTTTAATTTATAACTAATTAATATAAATACATTTTTACTCTTAGAAGTGATTCATAAGTTCACAACCAGGTGTCACTAATTACATGGAATTAAAATTTATTTATATTAATATGTTAACTATTAGTTAAATTTTGAAAACGTTAAAATCATGCTCAAAAGAATGGAATAACTGCATTAAAAAATCCATCACATTAGTCAGTGAATAAAATGTTCGATACCAAATTACTTTTTTACACTCATGAGAGAGGACATGTTAATTAAAATTGTTTTAAAATATATGATGTGCTTCGATGATAAATATTGCTTTCAACAATAACTCGTGTTTTCTTATTGTTAACCATCCCTATTTCAAAGTATAAACCGAATAGCAGGGTTTTAAGTCCACCTTCCTTACCTCCTTGCAAATTAAACGAAACAGCGATTTTTAAACTCCCTCTGATAATTAAGAATTTAATTACATCCTCCCCCCTCTAAGAAAACCGGGAGACAAAAGAAAGGCAAAAGGCAAAGTTCACGCCGCACGCCTCGATCTTCCATTTCACGCCGCGAACACCCCCATAATTACAGAATAAATGTTCGAAAAGGCTCCGTGTTAAGGCCGAATTAGGATTCGATAAGTGCGTCGAAAAGTTTCGCCAGCCATTGTTCCGAGTTTCATTGGAAGGTGCCAGAAAGGCATAATTACTGGATGGAAACCAATATGCAACTCGAGGTAACCAACACTGGCGCAGAATGGAATGTTTTTTGGAGGGAAAAATCACCCTGAGAAATTAATAATCGCACGCAAAAGGGTCACGCATGTAGCTGGTCTGGAAAAAAAGTACTTAAATTTCAGTTGTTGCACATTCACGTACATGCCGTTTTATTTTTAAAGAGATATGCAAGTTTGTTAGTAACCAGAATTTTCTTATAACCGTTTGGAGATAAATCGTTAATCGAGAAAAATTATCCCTCCCAGTAAAAGAATTGTTCGATTAATGATAGGTCTCTTTCGTTTCAAATTACTCAAAGATTATGGATTTTTTTTTCATGACGGATATGCATTTGAAATATGATTATTTCAGATATTCCACATGTGTTCGTAGTTTCATAAAGAAGTTTGATATTCTAAATGTGTTTACAATTTCAAGAGCCAGTGTCCTGGTATAGGAGTAGTGCGTCTTCCCCGTGATCAGGACATCCAGGGTTCGAGTTCCGGTTCGGGCAGAGTTGTTCTTCTATGTTCTATCTGCAAAGAGAGTGAATGTGCCTCTCCCCCCTGTAAAAAGGGGCTGTGCAAGCGAATGTGATGAGTGAGTAGCAAAAAGTCGCACTCTTGTCCCTAGTGGGAGCTACTACAAAAACAAGAGACGCTGATAGGCTTTAATCGCTGACTATCTCAGCGAGCTTATCCATTCCAAGTTCCATAAGAAACATCAACAAAAACAACAACGTCATGAAGAAATTTCAGATATTTTATATGTGTTTACAGTTTCACGAAAAATTTATTTTGTGTCATCACTTTTTAAACATTACGTGATGGTTAATTTTATTAGAACTCAGTTTAGAAATCGTCTTAAATTCATTCATTACATATTTTTATTTTAGCCTATAATCCTATCATATTAGTCTGAGAATAGAAATGATAGTCCACTCTCTGTTCATCACATCACATCATTTCATTGATAAAATCTTTATTGACATTTTTTTTTTCATTTTAATAGTGGCAAAACATTCAATTCAGTTTCAAAATTCACAATTTTAAGTTTAACATCAGGAGACGCATAAGTAAAATGAATCTTGGATGAATGGTATGGATGAATGGTCAGCAGTGTCCAATCCATATTCAAACTTAGCCACCAGGAAATCACAACCCCAAAATGAACATCAGAAGACTCATAAGTAAAATCACTCTTTGATTAAAGGAAGTCTTGCATCACAGTCTCCAAAAAAGGTTCAACTGCAGGAACCAGATAACCGCGATTCCAAAATGAACATCAGAAGTTTTATAAGTGAAACCACTTTTTGATGAATGGAATCTTCAATTCAACTTCAATCTTCAATTCCAACCCAGGTTAAAACGGTCTATCTACGGTCAAAACTATGGGTAATTAGTCTCCATCAGACAACCTCGACTCCAAAATGAACATCAGAAGACTCATAAATAAAATCACTCTTTGATGAATGAAATCTTGAATTCAACAGCCACCAACCCAGATCCAAACGTAGCCAACACGCGACCGCGACTGAAAAATGAAAATGGAATACTAGCCTGACTTTTTTGTGGAAATGTATGAATCAATAGTATCGATATATTCTTACTGGATATACAGTTTCTTAGTTTCTTTTATTTGTGGCATTATACAAATGAAAAAAATATAAAAAAGAAAGAACACGAGAAAAATGATATTTTTCTTTTATATTTCAGTGCAATTTTTTGACACATTTTTTAAAACAAAATTCAGGAGGCCACTGTTAAAATTGGAAACGTGAAACTCTGTTATAAAAACCCTAAATGAATTAGAATTTTTTGCATATTCGTACATAATATTTAATGCATGTATTAGCATTTTCTTTCTTTATATATATATATAATATTCACTGAATCTTAATATCAATTGTTTGTAGTGCTTCGTTAAAATTTAAATCCAATTTTTATTTTGACTCCCAAAATTTTAGTTAAGAAATAAAATATTACTTGATACAATTAAATATACTAGCTTTTAAAACACTTGTTCAAAACTATATTATTTTAGATATTTTCGGTTTTATAACCTTTAATTCAAAGCATTTTTGTTTATTATTATTATTATCATTGAAGTATTTTACAATCTTTTTTTCTCAAATTCAGTGTGAAATGGTGTCATTCACATTTAATGGAATCTAAAAGAAGAAATTTACTTATTTAATTAATTTTAAAAATCAGAACAAATTTTAAGTGAAAGATGTTTATCAAAAATAAATAAATGCTTGTAATTTCAGATCATTTGTACATCATGAAATGAATGCAAAATCTATAGTAAAAATATTTCTTTATAAAGTAATACAAATTAAATTTCAGTATTTGGAAAACGTTATTCATTTAAAAAAATTTAGAAACGAAATGAATTGTTTTAACAAATATAATTTGCAAAGAAACATCATTTAAATATCATTTTTCTTTCTTTCTTTCATTAAATATCATTTTTCTTTTCGAAGTTTTGTTAAATCACTTTTGGTTAATGCAATATTTTATCGATTTTTTTTTTTGTAAAAATGCTTTATACTAATCTCTTTCAATATTGCCTATTACTTTAGGAAATATTTGTTCGTAATTTTGTTCGTGATCCTAATCTTACATTTATGTTGGTTTCAAATCGACCATAAATTGAATTATCTACTTTTAAAAATTTCGGATTAAAAAAATCATCTCATTTCTTTTCCCAGTTAAGCTGAAATATTTAAATTTCGCTTTTGAGATAAGGATCTTCTATGAGATGAGAATAAATAAGGAATATGTAAGTAAAATATAATAAGTAATAAATATGGAACAATTTAATGGATTTTTTTATTTCTAAATGTGTTTCCTAAATTTTCTAAAACTTATAGCTAAAAATATTGGCTATAAAAACACTTCTTTAATTCCAAGATATTTTTCCAAGAATAATTTTATTTGAATATGCATTTTTGTATGTAAATATGTGATGCAAATCTAAATATAATTAAAAAATTATTGAAATGCTTGTTTTTATCTAGCTAAAATTTCTTTCCTTTAAAAAAAATTTAAAATTTTTTTACTGTTAATATTACTTCTAAGAGCTCAGTTTATACTATTTTACAGTAGAAGATATGCAAAAAAACCATAAAAAATTTAGTAAAAAATAACATTTTATGAATCATATAAACTACAAAATAATTCAAAAATAACGAGACATTTCAATTGAAAAGCAGCTGAAAATCAGCTCAACTTTACACCAAAGTAATAAAATAGCGTAAAAAAAGACTTTCGAAAATACTGAGGTTTTTCTATTTTTAAAGCACATTTGCTCCCGAAAAAGAAACACTTTGGATGCTTGTGGTTGAAACAGAAAGTAACTGTTCGTTTGCACTAAAATGAGACGAAATTTTTGCCTATAAGAAATGTTCTCCCAATCCTTCCACTTTTTGGATCATCTTTCAAAAAAAAAGAAACAACATTTTAAGAGCATTCCTGCTAAAAATGGGACTCTTTAATTTCTTTTCGATTTTATGTGCTTGATCTTTACAATAAACACAAAGACCCCGAAGACTTAGAATTTTGTTTCCTCCTATTTGTTTGGAAGTAATTAGAAATCGGTAAACAAGATAGATTATTTTAAGTTTTTCAAAAACATTTAATCTACTCCGATGAGAGAAGTTTTCATGGCTGTGTTTGAAAACACTCTTTGTGTGTATGTGAAAATCAATAAAGGAATTATCTTCTTTATTGGACAAGTCTTTATCGCCATTTTGCAGACTATTTACTCCACTTCCAAGAAAAAAAAAACTTTTTTTATCGATCTCGGTTTTATATTTGTTGATTAATATTCTACACAGAACTGTTGCCCAGGGATTTTGTCGATATTCGCACCTTGCTTTACACGAGCAATCGTATGCCTTCCGTTCAAAAATAATCAAATTCAAAAACATGAAACCAGGTCTTCGCAAAATACAGTCTATTTGAAAGAAATAAGCAAGAAAACGAATTTGTGCATGGCTTCTTTCTTTATTTTTTGGCGAAATACCTCTCAGATATTTTCATAATTGTTTCTTCAAATTATGGATATAGAAAATGTTTGTAAGATATTATCACTGGTCACTTTCATCGAATTAATAACAGATTCTAAATATATGTAAGTAATAACCGAAGAGTAAATCAAGTTGAATTTCCTCTTCTCTGATTGGATAGCCGTTATATATTGCATAGCCCGCCCCCATGAATAGTAATTATGAGCTCTCCTATCGGCAAATAATATCCTTTATTATGAGCAGCCCATTCAACAAATATTCAGATAGAGGTATAACCCGTCAGTAACGATGGATCCTTGAGCAATTAGCACTATCTTTTCTGAGCCATCTCAGGAAAGGAGCATTGCATATTTGCACGGCAGCTTAACAGAGAAATGTCGTGTAAGTCATACATTGACTCTCCAATTCACCGTGAAGGCACACGGATTTAAACCACTACAGATAAATGACCGGACCGCCGTAACTGCAAAAGTAGCGGGAACTGTGGTTGGGTCCTAATGGTCATCACCGATCAAGGTACAAGCCTTCCGGTAGGAAGAAGGTTCCGTCATCATTGGTAGAAGTCACCCCCACCTATCAATGTACCCAACAGGTCGCGAGATTGAGCCACCATACCAGAAGCATCTCGTCTTCAATTACGAGGTCTCCTCCCCCCACAAACACACACACAGAAAATTAGAAATGTAGTGTTAGTAAGTAAGGTTAACCGATAAAGATCATAAATAAGTTGTTAAATTTATTAACTAGAAAAATTTCAATACATTGATTATGATATTCAATGTTTCAATGGTTTAAATTACTCTTCAAGTAACAACAAGTACTTTAAGTAACATTGAAAAAGACTAATAAATTATTTGTAAGGAGTCTTTGGAACTAAATTTGTAGGTTTTATATGGTGAGTCTTATAAAGATGTCTAAAAGTTATCGGTAAACTTCAAGAATAGGTTATAGTAAAAATCTGTACTTAAATCCAAAATTGAAAACAACCCAACAATTGTGAAAAGATATGAATTTCAAAGATCACGAAAGGTGTTCAAGTATGGCTAAAAAAAGAATGATGTGAGGGAAAAAAATCTGGGAAATGATAAAAAAAATGTATAATTACTAATATTTTAATAAAAAATTATATAAAATAAGCTACTTTGTTAGGTCATCATAATTTATTACAGAAATGTATAAATATTTCTTATAAAACATATTTTAACCTACAGATTCAATTTCTGTATTTATTATAACCAAATGAACGAATAATATATATTTAAATCTCAGGAAGAAGCAAAAAACCAGGACGTAGATGTCTCTTTGCAATGACGGTTAGTTTAGATCGTAATAAAAGGATACAGAGTGGAGTTTTACTAATATATTTACCAAAATAAAAAAATTGAAATCAGAATAAAGAATTTAAGTTTGCTGGGGGAATAGGAGAAAAAGTAAGTGCAAGCGGCTATTTCAGTGTGTTTGTAAATTATGTAGTGCTACAAAATATGCATAAAATACGAAGGTCACCGATGTTCTGGCTCGCGTCTACCCCGCCCTCTTTGCGTTATGGGTTCGAGACATAATTTTTCTTTATCTGTTCTATCTGTGGCATGTTTTAATGTGCCCCACTGGAAAAAAGGGCTTTTCAAGCGAATGTGATGTGTGAGTAGCTGTTCTGTATGTGATGTCTTTATGTGTTGTCTACTTCTGTAAGTCCTATTTGATACCTAGTGTCTACTTCTGTAAGTCCTATTTGATACCTAGTGTCTACTTCTGTAAG
>JAOUZG010022859.1:10926-30800 GCA_026289955.1 Argiope argentata
TCTACTTCTGTAAGTCCTATTTGATACCTAGTGTCTACTTCTGTAAGCCCTATTTGATACCTAGTGGAGCACGAGGATTTCTAAATGTTCAAAAAACAATACGAAGGTCACCCAGAAAGTAAGTTGAAGCCCATGAAGAGAAAAAAAAACCCTAATAATTTGAAAAGGCATATTTAAAAATATACAAAATTATTTTAGCATTTCCTAACATTATAACCATTAAAGCAAAAAACACTTGTCAAATATCAAGGGATAATTCTTTTTAGTCCTTCTGCTTAGAGGCGTAGAAATCTGACACTTGGTCATGCCACAATTGTCCGCAATTTTCATTTGTGAAAACAAGGTGATCAAACAGAAATTTTTTCAAGTGCACAAACAGGTGGAAATTTACTGAGAAAAAAATCAGGAATATAGGATGGGTAATAAAACAGCTTCCAGAGAAAATTTTAAAACTGTGAGTTATTCTTTATGGGATTTGCCATATGCAGGCGATAGTCGTCGAAATCTAATACAACACCAACACTAAGAATTTCACGTTTCTTAACCTCGACGGCTAATTGCAACTTCTTTAATGTTGCGTTCAGCTTTAAGTATCTAACTTCGCAGTCGGTGAGAGAAGAAATGAGAATTGACGTTCATGTCCATTCAAGTTATCTTAATGTAAGCGACCGTGAAGTTTTAACGTTCTCAAACTATAGTCACATTCACAACCTACATGACTTGTGTCTGCGATTTTGTTATTTGCAGCGCCATCTTTTGGCAGTATGGGAAACTTCTTTCTGGGTGGCACTACACTCGTATTTAAATATTTTTATTATTTTTGATGGTGGTAATATTATCTTAAGCTCTTTACCTTTTAAAATGGATTGATTGTAGTTGGAGCTCTTTCGTTCTTCCTAAGAAAAGCAACATTCTGCATCATGAATACATGGCATTTATAGTATTATGTTCATGTTAAAACTAATTTGCCGAAATCCTGGCACATAGACAGCCCACTTCCACGTAGTCTGGGAGTCCTGGGTTCAAGTACCGGTTACGGTATGGTATTTCTATTTCTCTTCTATCTGTGTGATGTGTGAAAAGCCGTCCTGGAAAAAGGGACTTTTCAAGCTAAAACGTACTCTTGCCCTAAGTGGCGTTACTTAAAAATAAGGATTCACCCTTGGTTTAAAATTGCTGATGCCTGTCAGCAAACTTGTCAATGGAAAGTGTCTTTAGAAACAACAAAAACTGATTTATTTTATGATTCTCGAGGTTTTTAAAAAGATTTTTAATATTTTTGTATTCTTCCTATTCATACTTGAACGTATCCGATGATACGATTAAATTTTAAATTGTCTTTTTGAATGTATATAAATTTAAAAAATATTTATTGAATTAAAAATATTAACAGATTAAAAAACCTGGATTGGCATGGTTATAAAAGATGGACTTGGTGATTAAAATTAAAATCTTCTTTGTCCATAATTTAGCTGTAGGTGAAATTCTTTTAGAAGTCTGCTTCAATGGTGGGGTTTGCAATTTTCGATTTGCAAATATCGATTTAAATTCTGTTTCCTTTCCTACTACTATTATGAACGATATTCAAACAGGCACTGTTTCCTATTATGGAATGTAATATGGTTCGTAATAATAGTAATCTTTATTTCAAAATGGTATTTGAGAATCTTTACAGTAAGATTGTGCTTTAATCAATCAATCAAATTAATTCTACCCGTTGACTCGCGTAAAATATAAACATTTATCCATTTGAAGCGGGTTAAACAACGTGAAACTGGTTTCAGTTTTAAAAAAAACAATCACTTGATAGAAGTATTTGAAGTTAATTAAGGTTTTTAACATGGTAAAATTTGTTGACTGGAATGATATCTGCAAACTATATCATGAGACATGCAGGCTGAAGAAACCGTTTAGTTAGTTATAATAACGTCCTGTTGTAAAACAATACTAGAGCTATTTTGGGACGGACCTAGAAATTTTAAATCGCGGTCAGATGACGAGGATTATACCTTAGAAAGAAAATAAAACAAATTTAAAAAGAAGACAGAGAGTTTTGAAAGAATATTGGTTATTTAGAGTATAAGGTCAAACAAGCCTAATGGGTATAATTACATTAAAATGCATTTTTCTCAAAATTAATTTCTCATCAATTGCGTGACTTTTTTCAGAAATTACTCTTCATATTTGAGCAATTTTTGTGGAATATTCAAAATGTTTCCTTTATATATGAAACTTTTTTTAAAAAAAAAGTGTGTATTTTTATAAATTTTTTGCCTTAAAAAAATACTTGCGAACAATGCAATATTTCTTTTAAAACATTTAAAAATCAATATGAGAAAACTGCAGGTTGCTAACTTAAAAAATTTCTACTTTTTACTAGATACAAATTTTGAGAAAATGTACAATTTAACATTATCAGAATAGTAATTATTGGTATCAGCAAGTGGCCAATCTGACATTTATAAGTATAGTAATCAAAAGATATCAGCTGATTATTATAATTACTATATATGTAATATTATTATTAATATTGTAATTATTATTAACAATGATTATTGATTATTAGTATATTATTATGCCCAATTAAGTACTTTATAGATATATTATTATTTCCACTTTAACATTGTCAGTATAGAAGGTACCAACTCCCTTGAACCAGCTGCTGTCAAAATGAAATGATTTTCTGCATTGAATTAATATTTTTATATGGTTTCATTACTGGGAAGTATTACAAAAATTACTTTTCCTCTCATGAGAATCGTCGTTATTTCTAAGACATGGCATTTGCTCGTAGATATTATAGAAAGGCTGATAATCTTTGCTCAAACTGGTTTTTCCGTTCCTAACTAAAAATGAGTTGTAGAGGTTCAAATGTGACACTTTACCATGCGCTACTGTAATGGACTTCCCTTTGACCAACTCAAAGGAATAATACTCCTTATTTAGAGGGAACTAGGGACATTTGATCCAAGATGATTTTCTCCCATTATAAGATAGTTGGTCATTTCTGAGCGTCATTGCTGTTTGACCTTTGAGCGTAATGGTCACCTCGAGGGATTTCCATTCTAATCTAAAGGCCATTATGATGTTGAGTAGAGAAATACGCTTTGGTAATTCGTGGTGAATTTCTCTCTTTTCAATTCTTTCTTTATGTTATTGAAGAAATGATGAATTAAAATATTTCCGAGTTTTAAGCATATTTAATAAATACTAAAAGTGTGAAAATGCGCGATATCTTCATTCTAAATGGTTTTCATGGTTATATTATTCTTAAAATGTCATGGATATTTAACCACATTGAATTACAGATATTTGATCGTACTAAAAATATTTCATAACTTACAATATCTTACATAGTTTTTTAAAGTATTTACTAGTACTTCATGAGCAACTGGTTTTTTTAATGTATTTTCCGCTTTTAATAAATAAAGCAGAGTATAAATACTTGCATGAAATAAACAGAGAAACTGTCGCTACGAATTTACAGCTAACTTTCCAAAACAGATGAAATCAGAAAATGGTCGTAGAATCATTTTTTTTAATTATACATCTGGACACAGATATTCATTTATTATTTATTATTTAATAGTTTATTTCATTTTTCATTATTTTTCTCATTTATTAAATAATAAATGAAGAAAATAAAAGATTAAAACGAAATCTGCAGTGCATATTTCAATGTATCAAGTCCTACAATGATACATATTTCAATATATCAATGTATCATGTTCATGTTCTTGAACGGACAAGCACCCCGTGCTCGTGAGAGTTAGATTATATTTTCATTCATTTTGATTGTTTCATTGAATGAGTCACTTAGTATTGCAAACGATCGAAAAAACTTTGTCTCGCATTTATTGCTTCAAAAAATATCGCATTTCCAATTAATTTTATTTCATATAATCACTTGCTCAAAATGACATTTTTCCAAGTTTTATTGGCTGTAGTCATGAAGTTATTTTGTTTAAATCAGAACTTTTGTAAATGCAATGGAAATGCTTTATTAAAAACTGTTTTTTTAAATGCTCGTGCAGATAATAAAATTTCAATTTTTTGCCCACGGATTTTAGTCTACCTCCTTCCCAAAATAACATCATGTTCTGACATGATAATAATAGTGGGATCTTATGAAATTTGCATTTGTGAATAAAAACAAGAGTTTCAACCAAAAGTAATTATTTTATTGTTTCATATGATTTTTTAAATATTTTTTTCGTAATAATTCCAGGTCATTGTTTCAATACCTATTAGTATCCCAAGTATAATACTATTTTGTACATTGATCCCTTAAAAGGTTTTAAAATGTAATTAATTTTATTTTTTAAATAATAATTAAATTTATTTTTATATATAAGTTTCAGTAAAGCAGAAATGAGGCAAAAATTTGAAACAGAATAGTGAACTTATAAGGCAAATTAATAAAAAGTTAAGACCGAAAATCAATCAAAGATGAAACATGTATTTAAATTTTACTTCGTTTCAATTACTGAGTTTATACTTTAGTCAATTGAGAGAATATTAAATACCTTTTTGTGTGCAAGATACAGATCATTAAAATGAATATTAATGTTTTAAAACTGATTTAAATACGGAGGTCAAGCATTAAAACTTTATCATATTACGTTGTTTAGAAAAGGGTTCGAATCCTCTTTGATTACTTAGTGCATTTCTTTTAATAACAATTTTTAGCAACGTACGTGCCACCAAACGGACTTTTTTTCGTAAAATAATAAGACGTTTTGATATAATAGTGCAAAATAATACAAAAAGTAAAATTTGTACGTGGTAAATTAATAACAAGAGTGAATTCTAGGTAATAGAGACATGAAAATTCTAATAAAAGAATCACAGTTTAATGAAACAACGTATAAGCTCGTCTTTTAATTCGAGTTTTAATACCCAATAGATTTGTTGGAGACGCTCCAATGAAGCGCAACTTTGAAAAAAGAATTATAGCAACTGTTAAAAAAAAGGGAAAATAAATAAATAAAACTTCGACAAACTTTCCCCTTATTCAATTCGATCGGATGGTTGAAAGGTTTTTGTTGTACGGGCTTCTTAAAATAAATAAAAAAAAGTAAAAATAAATAAAGATTGAAAAGGAGAAATATATATTTCGTGAAATAGATTTTAAGACAATAATAATTACTTCCAGATTACAGTTTCTTAATATCCTTTCAATCATGGTCATATTTGTTCTTAGCAATTGCTAGAGAAGAATATACAAGTAGGGAATTATTATTCATTATTGCATTAAATTAAATATCTGATAAATTTGAATAAATCTTTCCTGATATAGATGAGCTCTTTGGTAATAAAAACTGGAATTATAAATTGAAACGAATATTTTATCTTTACAAATTCATATCTAAATTACTAAAATAAATTGATATATATTAATAGCAAAGAATAAGATTGAAAAAAATTGATATTAAATCGGGCTTAATTTTGTCTCAAAATATAATAGTACTTTACGTTATATTCTTTGAGTTTTTATTTAGCTTGATTGTTTCGGCCTTTGCATGCTGAATGTAACAATTTTTACAACAAGTAATTTTTTTGGAAAGCAGCCAACATTCAAGTTATTATCACAATGAAATGTAAATCCAGCAATTTGAAAACTTTTTGGAGCATTAATTAGTAATAAATTAAGAATTTTAATATACTCAGTTATTAGATCGAGCGATAACTATTAAAATGTAACATTATAAATTTAAAAAAATTATATATTAAACTCAGCTCATCAAAGAAAATTTTTATTTGAGTTATTTTATATTAAATAATTACAATTAGTAAACATAATTTATCAAAAAAAATCGTTGATTTTAGCAAAAATTTGAACTCCATTCTTCACCTTCAATCGGAAAATATTGAAATTCTTGCACTCTACCGATTGAGACACTACCTGTTTATTTTAGAATTCATCATAAATTTCTAAAACTCTATTTGAAGTATTAAAGATTAATTAAATTGAATGAATGAACTAATATTTTAAATAACAGTAACAGAACTAATATTTTAAATAATAGTTTTAATAACATCGAATGTCATCCACTACAAGTTTTAAAAAATGTATTTGAACTCGAGTGGATGAATAAAAAGTATTTTATTAACGGTTGAAAAGATGAACAAGATATATAAATATAGAGAGAGAAGGAGTGTGAACTAATCATAAGAATTGGAAAAAAAAACTGGTTTTCGGCTCAAAATGCATAAATTTATATAATCAATCATTACATTTCAATGGATGCAGCAGATTAAATCTTTTTCTAACCTTGTTGATATAGTAATTACTGAATTCTTAATAGGATATATCTCTATTTCATCTTCAAATAAAGTGTTTTGGTGTTATACCGAAGTAGAAAAATGACAATCTTATACTAGTTAACTCATTAATTATTGAAGCAAAAGTTGATGCTGCCAATGATTAATAGCAAAACATAAAGCTTATCTCTACCGAGAGTTGAGAATTAAATGTTCTATTATAAATATATTTACATTTAATTTTAGAGCATTTACAACGATTGAAAGAATTCTTTAGAGAAAAAAAATTAGAATTAATTACAATTAAAAAATGTGTATGATAGCAGATCATCGCCTATGATCAATACCTGTCCTTAATTAGTGTCCTTGAGGATGTGTCCTTTATTCAATATCTAGAAGAGGAATGACAAATCATTGGTATAAGTCAATTGATGGTACGGTTTGCCATTGATGGTAATATTTATGGCATTCCAATGATCAAAACGGTTTGCTTGTGACTTCATTTGATAAACTGAATATGTCTCATTTCGATTGATTGGAATTTGAAGAATTTGAAATTCAACTAACTGATTTCCTACTTAGTTCAAAAATGATTCAAAAATTTATTGAAACAAGGAAAAAGTCAGAGTGTATTGAAACTGAAAGATTAATAAGAAATACAATTTTAAATGCCATAACGAAATTTTTGGAAACATGGGGTTCGATTCAAGATATATTTAACTGTTTAAATAAGCTAGCTCATGCTATTTTAACCATATTTTCATCTACCTATGTCTGAGAGTCATTATTTTCATTGATAAATAAAATTAAAAACTTTCTTAGAAACCGTCTGGCAGATGAGTCCGATTCAGCATGCATTCTACTACAAGTAACATCTTACAATCCTATATTTGTCATCTAAACTGCAATAACAGAAATTACACTAATGTTAATTTAATTTCATACACATGTAACTGAAACCTTTACTACTATACAATGCAAAATGTAAATTTTCGTTGTAAATAAAGAGTTTTTAGTTGTTAATAATTAATTTTATTATTTTCTCAGTTATCACGTCAAATTTTTTTGATGGCACGTCTTTATCTCATTAAAATTTTTTTTAGAAAAAATGGCACATTGATCCATAAAGATTTGCCACCAGAGGTCTAAGGGGACCAACGTGAAATGCTGTGAAACTTAGATTTCGAATTAACTGGGACAAACTCTATCTGGTGAAGTAAATATCCAGATAATTGAATTACTAAAAAACAATTGTTTTTTTTTCAGGAAAAAATATATTTATTACGTATTAATACAAACCGAAGTAATAATATTATTCATGTTTCGTGCATTGACATATTACATTAAAATATTATTACTAAGATATACCATTCAAACTCAAATATTTTACGCTTTTGATACTTTATTAATCTCAGAAATTTGCTTGCAGTTTTTCATTATATTAATTAGTAATCTAATTAGATAGAATTCAGATAATTTTTATTAACCCTTTGCAGTCCGAAAAATAATTAGATGCAAAATTATTCATCTAGTACAACGATCTGTTTATGGCTATGAAAAATAAATATACACAGTTCTTTTAAGTCGAATTTCTTTGAAAAATGAATCTATATCTCTTAACCATCATGTAGGCGTTTTTAACAATCAAATTTGAAAAATAAATAAATTAAACGTCAAAATGATGTACAATCTTGAATGGTGAGTCAGAGGAACCATCGGAGTGCAAAGGATTAAAAATCTCGTTGTAATACATTTGGAAGATCTACTTATTAAAAGTCTAGTTATTCTGAAAAAAATTCATCACTAATATAGAAAAAAAATAGAAAGAGGAAACTTATTTGATCAGACATATTAAGCAACCAGAACGTCTCTTATAAAAGTCAAATCCCCTTTTTTTATCATTATAATAATATCTCAATTTTTAGTGATATTCCAAAGAATCAGACCTATCATGCAAAACCGTCATTAAGGTATACAAAAAGTAGATCCATTTGAGTAATGAGATCCGACATCACTTGTTAAATCTATGAATAGTATGTAAACTAACAGAGCATAAGGAATTAGAATTATTAACAAAGGGATATTGTTATATTTTTGATGACAGATTAATGACAGTCTTCATTTATTTAAAATGAAGTTCGGAATGACTGGTACTGCCATTTGTTACTATATAATGCTTCCTTATTTTGATATCAATTTTTTAGGAATTTCGAATCATAAATTCTTTTTCCTATTGCCAGTAATGTCAAAGGAAAAGAATATCAGAATATCAGAAAACGTAAGAGATATAGACTCCAAAAATGCAGGTATTGATATTGTCTAGAAAAATTGTTGATGATTTACAATAAAGTAATTATTTTTTATTGTTCCAGATGCTTTTAAATAATATTAAATATTATATTTAGCATTAGCTATTTATAGACTAAGACCAGTAGAAAAATTGATCGTTGTCATTGATGTACGGCTACAACCTAAAATTCGCTCCAATGCGAAGGTCATTGAAGTCTGTGAAGCTTAAAAATTAAGTTATTCTATTACTTGAAAAATTTCCAAAATGCTACAAAACTTTCATAACCCCTTGTATAATATTTCATATAAAATAATATAAATAATTCATAAAATATATTATGTCCTTAATTATCTATCTTAATTTGTCTAGTTGGCTAAAAGTTATTTCATTCATTTCATTTAGTTAATGGATGAAATTATCTTTAAACTTAGTGAGAGGTATTTAATTCATATTATTATTAAAATTATAATTTTTTTTTAGTTTTTTCCTTACTTTTTTGTACTAATCGTAGATTGTTAAGGGATGCGGTGACCTGATGGTAAGGTCTCAGTTAGTGAGCCATAAACCTACAGGTTCGAGGCCCGATCCCACCGTAGAACCGTCGTCTGTCGAAGGTTAAACATGTCAGGGCCAAACGTCCTCCACCTGATATAGTGTGGTGTGGAGAGGGGTTGTCAGATCAGATATTATCCTCGTCCTCTGACCGTGGTTCAAAACTGCGAGGTCAACGTCCAAAATAGACCTAGTGTTGATTTAAACTAGGATTTTAATGTAACAAAACAAAAAAAAACTTATGTCGTTATGGTTTCTCCATAGTTATATGGTTCTCCTAAATAATTCATGAGGAAATTAAATAAATACGAATTATATAAATTTTTTTACTCTATATATTTCTCTTTTATGGTTTAAAATTTTAGATTTTTCTTACGCCGCAGAAAAGAAAATATAGAAGTGCTCATGTTTTTCAAAATTAAATTATTATGATTATTATTTTGTACATCATCATATTTGAAGCATACAGAAAGCCTTGTAATCGTCAAAAAAGTCCAAATCGAGGTTTTGAATTATAATCCCGTTTTAGATTCCTCAGTTTTCAAAACATAAAATCTTGATTTTATGTCAGTGTATATGTCATTCAGTCTGTTCATCTGTCTATCTGTTTGCACATGGAAAGAATTCTAAAAGAAAGATATAATTTGGTACAATCAAATTTAAAGGTTTCTGCGAAATTTTGAATGTACTCCAATCACTGGAAACTTTCTGGTAATTTAATACAGGTAAACTTGATACTTAAAAAGCGCAAAGTACTAGGTAAAAAAAATTTGTGCACGTATTTAGCATTTAAAATTTGGATTCTTACGGATTTGGAACCAAATTCGTCAACAATTGGATCTTTTTGTACTATTTTGAGCATGTGCAAATAATTACTCGGAAATGAATCAAGAAAATAAATTAATGAAATTCTTTGTTAGATTTGACTACAAACGCAGTTTCTTGGCAAATTTTAGCTTCAATTAGTCGTCAAAAACTTTTAAAATGCGCATTTTCATCACAGATTGAAAACGCAGCTACATTCTATTAAAAACAGGCATCTGTATTTTGAAACTGTATTTTACTATTGACACGTTAGGCATTCGTGTCTTCGACCAATATTCACTATTTTATACGCGTTCAGAGGACACAGAACTTTTATTAGAAAGTTGCAGGAAAACCACTTCAGAAAAAATACTTGACAAAATATGGCTACAAGAAATATTACAATTTCAAAAGCATGTTTTATTTGCGTTATACAAATTCTTCGAAATTCATCTTTCAGTTTTACTAACTTTAAATTCTGTTTTCTGCTCTGTGAAGTTTCAGATTTAAAAAAAATAGAAAAAAATCTTTAACCTTTCTCTTTTAAAAAGCCTTACTTGTTTCAAATTAAAAATGAATAAACTGAATCAAAAGAAAAGGAAAAATGAATCATTCATTCAAATGTGAGAGGAAACGAATCCCAAAATATATTTTACGGTACATATGCAAATATTCTTTGTTATTTATTGCTGCATCTTAAACAGAGTTTTGTTAACTTACAGGCATTTTAAACACATTCTATATATTTTCTTTATACTCTTATTTCCTGCTTTAAAATTGTCCAAAATTATTTTAATGAATTTTACTTATATATTTTTTAAATCTTCTATAACTGGTATATTTTTAAATAATATAATTTATTTAATTGCAAGTTAAATCAATTATGATAAGCTTCATAGCAGTAGTTTCCAATCCAACTTTTCTACATTTTCTTCATATATTTTTTAAAAATTAGTTACAATAGTTGCAAGTTCAGATGAGTTTACTTTTTCTTTCTTTCTAAATCATGCTCTGTGTCTTTGCAATCGTGTAATGACACATAAATCTTTCTTTTTTTCTTTAATATTTTTAGCATTTTGATTTCTTGAAAGTTGGGAATCACAAGCAAGAGTTGCTCAGAGAAATATAAAATAATCA
Source organism: Argiope argentata (assembly GCA_026289955.1). Classification (NCBI taxonomy): domain Eukaryota; kingdom Metazoa; phylum Arthropoda; class Arachnida; order Araneae; family Araneidae; genus Argiope; species Argiope argentata. Next base: position 21,974 of record JAOUZG010022859.1, read on the forward strand.
AATATTTAACGGGGTTTTTTTTAAAAAAATAATTCCTTAATATTTGTCTGAAAAAATTTAAAAATATAAAATTTAGGCCTCGCTTATTCTATTAAAATATCTAGTAGAAGCTCAGCCATTTTTTATGCTTTATTTATAAGAATTTTTTGTTATTTTTATTAGTATATTTGAATTTATTTTTTGTAATTATTTAGTAGTACTTTTGTATTTATTTTTTGTAATTATTTAGTAGTATTTTTGTATTTATTTTTTGTAATTATTTAGTAGTATTTTTGTATTTATTTTTCGTAATTATTTAGTAACATTTTTGTATTTATTTTTTGTAGTTATTTAAAACTGTTTTTGTATTTATTTTTTTATGAATACATTAGCATTGGCATCAATAAAAAGATTTGAACAAAATTCAGGATCCTGATAGCAACAATAATAGAAGGAGCATTCTTTACATTACTTTATAAAATATGCCATCAAATACTTTTTAAAAAAACCTTTATCTTCGACCACTTTTCTATAAAAAAAGTCAACAACCTTTAAGAGAGTTAACGATGCATACACTGCATTAATAAGGGCATAAAACAAAACGTCGATAAAAAAAATCACTAAACTGGTAAATTTCAAATAAAGAAGTCATGATCATTATCGGCCTGTCCCGACGATATTCAATAAAATATGAAGGAGAGAGAAAGGCAGCTACCTTCCACGGAAGGGTAAGATTGCTTTTAAGGAGGCCGCTTCTTGAAAAGAGTGGAATCCCTCACAAAAGCGGGGATGAATCGCTTTTTGGGGGCTGGCCGCCTTCCAGCTGGCTGCGGGCCCACATCAAATCTTCCTCATTCTTCCACCCTCCCGGCTTTTTTGGTGGTTTGACTTGGCGCATGTAAATTAGAGATAAGAAGAAGAAAGAAAAAAACCCGAGTCTTTGCATTTCCTGCTCCCCGTTGTGCGACTAAATGTCTTCTGGGTTGGTTGGTGTCTCCGTGAGTCGCGTCTGCCGGTGGCTGTGTCATTTGTGTCTCGTTGGATTATAAGGATTCCCCCAACCTTCCATTGTTCTTCAAAAGATCATTCCTGGAATAACTATGAGAGAGATGGACTCTCTCCTGCCCTAATTGGTCGAGGATGCCCGGTTGGGCTGGATTTATAAGAGAGCGGTAACATGTCATGGAAAGCCAGTAAGTGACCATCTTCTTTTATTAAGTTTAGAGTGAGGTGAAATGAGAAAAGAACGTGCGAGATTGGTTTGAGAGACGGGATGTAAAGCTGAGTGCTCGAATATTTCGGAGTCGAAAACAGTCTAGGAGGTTTATTCTTAGAAGTATGTCAACCAAGGCTTTCTTCGTGTGGGTGGAACGGTGGAGTCACTGTACCGGCGCGTATCGAAAGAATGTTCTTCGTCTGTCTTGCAAAGGGATCAAATTAACCCATTATGTCTAGGCTGCATTTTTAATCGCAGTTTTAACATTTTAGAAACAATAAAGTTTTTTAATGTTTTTTTTAAAACGTTTATAGAACAATAGCTCAATACAAAGTATTTTTAATAGATTAAATAGATGTAAATTTTTATTAGGTATCATTATCATTTCATTTAAATAATAAGGTATCATTTCATTTAAATAATAAGGTATCATTATCAATCCATTTAAACAATAAGGTCTCACTATCATTCCATTTAAATAACAAGGTATCATTATCATTTCCTTTAAATAATAAGGTACCATTATCATTTCATTTAAATAATAAAGTATTATTTCATTTAAATAGGTATCAATTTTTAATAAGGTTATTTTATAACATTGTCAGTCATAAATTAAAATTACTAGCTACATTTTAAATTATTTACTACCATTTAAAAATTGAGAAATATTTATTTTTTCTGATAAATTTCATGTCTTGATTGGTAACGTACAAATTTTCATATTATGTCTCGATATGATATTGATTATTTCTTATGCATTATTTTATTACATCTTTAGGCAGAGTTAAGAATTTAGAAATTGCACAATTATTATTATTTGAGAACCTTTATCAGACAAATAATTTCATTTAAAATATTTTACAGCAGCTCACTTATATGAATCTTCTTTTCAAAACATAATCTTATTTGTTACTTTTTGTAGTAAATTTATTTTATTTATATATTTTTTAAAAAGAAATACAACGATGTTTCAAAAAGTGATTATTTAAAAATTAATTACATGCAAAGTGTTTTCTGACAATCTCAATTGTCTGGATTTTTTTAATGTATCGCAAGGTTCTCCTTAAAGTATTATCATATTAATATATATTTATTGTAATAATATCAGTCTATAATGTCTCTACAATAATTCAAGATCAATAAGATTGCTCTAATTTTTTCAAAATCATTTCAGCATTTTTGAATTATAGTTTTAACTATTTTTCTAAAATATTCAATGTTTTTTTAATTAATTGTTAGAAAACCAATTTACTTGCCAGGATGTCATTTAACTATTTTTCTTACATTTTTTATAACTTTATTTATTTTATATTTGCAGACGTGGACTTTTGTAACTAATTATTTTCTAACGTTTTGATTCAATAAAATTTTGAAATATTTTACATTTATATATTCTTGATACTAATGCACTATTTTAATATTACCAACAATTAGTTCTTTAATTCAATCAAATTTTTTTCAATTCTTTAGATACCATCTCATAACGAATTTTGAAAAAAAAATTGATTTCAAGATTTAATAATATTTATGATATTAAATCTTCTAATAAGGGTTGAAAAATAGGAAATAATTAAATTAAAAAGTTTTTGTTTCGTAACACATTTGTACAAACAAGTTTTTAAAATTGTTAAAAAGTTTTATTTGTATTTTACCAGATCTTATCAATTGAAAGGATACTTTTTTTTAATTTCTCAAAATACACAAATAAAGCATTATTGTATAAATTCTATTATGAAATTGAATGTATTTTTATTTCTTTTGAAATATGAAGTTTGGCATGTATGAAATACTACAAATTACACCATAAATTATTTAGAAATACTTTTATATCTGATTTTTATGACATTTTCTCTTGTGAATGATTTGATTGTCAATAGCATTTCTCGGATTTCTATATAAAATATATTTCAATGAATTTTTATTTCTCAGAATAAATGGAAATTGCCTAAATTTAATACCCTTCAGAAAGGTAAGGTTTATTTTTTAATTATTACTTATCAAGAATTTAATCTTTTTCCATCCAGAAATAGAATCTTGTTGCTTAATATCATTATTTTTCGAAATTCTAAAAAAATATAATTTTTGTTTTTAAATTTTCTGATTTTTAAATAGTTTGAATCAACTTTTAATAAAATTTTCTAGCTAATTCTGCAATAATAAAAATTGATTCGAAACGTTAGATTCCAAAGTTCTGTAAAATCAAAAAATGCAATTCTTTCGGATTCTTACTTGTTTTGTCTTGGGTAATATTTTTAAATACACAAAATATAATTTTATTATGTAAGAAATTGCCTTTTACATTTTAGGCATTTTAATAGAAATAATTGTAGGACTTTTAAATAATATTGGCAATCTGCATATGTGTCTTTTCAGTATAAAATGTTTGAACGATTTCAGATTGTTTAGTCATCGCAATCTTGTCAAGGAAAAGATTAATTATTACTAAATAAATAGAAGAAAGTCGAAGTAACAGTTATTAAAATAAAAACTAATTTAATTTTATATAAACACATTCATTATCCCCTGGATGCAGTTGCAAATATTTTTAAATAAATTAATTTTTTACCATTTGAGTAGTGTATAGAAAATTAACAGAGCTTGTATACATCTAAAAGTTTAATACTTTAAAAAAAATAAATGGCAGTTTTGATGAAGAAAAAAAAAGGTATGAATGACAAGGGACAGAAATATAATCACTGAAATCCAAGGATTTTAAAAATAAGCAGAATTTTTTTTAGAAAACTATTTCAGTATAATAATCTCAGAGAAACCTGAAAAATTGCTTTCTAATAATAATTAAATTATTTTGAAAATCAAAAATTTCAAAGAATTCAAAGATGAATAATGAGGATAATCAAATGAAATGACTATCGTTATCTGTTCTACAAAAACCTGTTATGATTTTAATAGTATCAATTTACAAAAAAAAATTAGTATTTTACTTTCTCGTGCGCGAAGCATACAAAAAGAAAATATTGTAATTACTAAATAATTTAGATTCAAGTTTTTGATGAGTCTCTGTTCAAAGAATCATCATACAAGAATCCAAAATATAAATTGAATTTACTTTTACATGTTAGAAGGAGAGATGCATATATTTATCACCATATTTGTAGAACCTGAATGGTCGGCCATCAGAGCATAAGTGAATTAGATAATATAAATTAATCTAAAATACAAATTCACTTTTACTAGAGAGAATGTTTTGATGAAATCACTTCCGATGGATTTATTTTCAATTCATTCTTTTGGCATGACTAGTCAAATATCAAAAAAAAAACTTTTCTTCCTGACAGTGAATCAACAATTTTCACGAACTCAACAAAAAAAAGTCTGGAAGACTAGATTTACGACCAATCTCAATAAAACACAACATAAGATTTAAATAAAATATTCCGTTTTCTGAAAGCTAAATTGCACTCATTTGATGGGTGACGTCTCTCTGTATCGCCAACCTGATGTCGATTTGGGAATGAGGTCGATGGTACCCGAGTGGGTAAAAAAATACCCATCATTGCCAAGATGAACATTTTTATTTTGGGATGTCTGCCTCCTTCAGACCAGCTGATAAAAACAATCCTCGAATCTTATTAAGGTTAACAACAGATAAATTATTACCCCACAAATACCCCATTATTCCAATTTAAAATCAGGTAGAGGGGTTTCCCCAAAACGTTATTGCATATTCTCTCATAAAGGCATTACCAAAGGGAATGCCTGTCATAACATTGGTGTACAATTGTTACAAAATATAATCTTTTGGCTTGAATTGAACCTTTTTACAGTTTTCCCTTGGCGAGAGTTTGGCGATTAGTCCATGGCATAAGATTAACCATATATGACTAGGTTTAAAAAAGTATTTAAGTTGGTTTTCTTGCTCAGAGGTAACGCATCTTCCTCGTGTTTTATGAGTCCCGGTTCGGGCATGGTTGTTCTTCTGTGTTCTATCTGTGAGATGTGTGACTGTGCCCCCCCCCCCTGTAAAAAGGAGCTGTGCAAGCGTGTAGGTGTGTATTTCATCCTCATATGAGCTAGAAGTCAGACTTCTGTTTTCAGGTGGTTAGAGATCCATACCCTCAGAAGCTACTACACCCCTCTTTCCACTGTAAAAAGCAGGACACGACATCATCGTCCAAAAAGTACTTATCACTATCATGATAGAAATTTTTATTTTGGGACTTTTATATTTTTCAGACCAGTGTATATAAAAAATTAAATCTTTGTGATACGTCAATGTAAAAAACAACTAATTATTAATTTTACTCAACTTTATTCCAACTTAAAACCAGCGAGAGCGGTCTTCTCTAAAAAATTTTAGCACACTCTCTAATAAACATGTTTTCAAAGAGAAATCCATACATGATATTGGTTTACAACTGTTACAAAGTATTATCTTTTGGCATGAATTGAGATTTTTATTTAATATCCTTGGCAATGTTTTCGGCGATTAATCCCTGACACGTGATTAACAGCATCCAAAAGTTCAAAAAAATAATCATCATTGTCATGATGGAAGTTTTTGTTTTGGAATATCTTAATCTTTAAAGATCAGTAGGAAAAAAAATTAGAAGGGAAATACAAGATAACGAAAAACATTATTTTTTTCAATGGATTACAAAAAAAAAAAAATTACTCTAAAATTAAATAGTAGTCAAATTGGTCCATATCTCCTGTTTGAAACCAGAGGGAGTAGTTTCTCCAAAAGTTTCTCGCATACTGTGTGAAAAAATATGCTATTCCAGATAATGCCGTACTTGAAATAGGGTTACATATTTTTATTGAATCTATCACGTGATCCTTCGCGAGTGTTTTGGAGTTCAATCCCTGACGTGTAGCTAATAGTACCAGAAAATATAATTTTTTTAGACGTGTTTCCCACAAGTGATTGAAACCAAAAATTTGTAAAAATCGTGCTCCAAATTTATTGTATTTAAATGGTTGAATTTTGGATTTACCACGTTTACATGTTTCTAAAAATTAACACAGACAGATATTAAACCTCTTTTTGGATTGAACATGACAAATTTGATGTCTACTCTACAGATGTTAAATATGCGTACCAAATTTTATCCGTCCAGCTCTCTTCAATTCGAAGTTATTATGTAACTTTATATTTGAACAGTCGGACAGGTAGACTTCCTTTGAACTGATTTTGCTCAAAACATGATAAAAATCGACAAATTTTATGAAAAGATCATAAACCAAATTTCATTCGTGTAGCTTAAAGCAGTTTTTATTTTTGTCATATATAGATGGAAATGTGCTTTTCAAACTCAAAAAAAAAAAATCGCCAAAATCTGAAGTTGAGTTTTTTGATGATAAATCACTTTCTCTATGCTTTGTATACTTCAAATGGAAAAAGAATCGGAATAACGGATAACTACATTTTTAGAAATTTTAATACTTATAAAATTTAAAACCATTTTAAATCTTTATCCTTTTTGAAAGAATAGAAAATCTTTAACTTATGGTAATCGTTTTTATGTAATTGGATTTTAGAATTTTTTGGCTGTGTATATTTTAATGTTTTTTCTTGTCTCGCAACTAGTTAGTGAACCAATGCTCCGTAGCTACAACAGGGATATCTCATTTATATTAATTCAGCAGTTTCGTTTATATAAAAGGAATACTTCGTTTAGACTTCACCCCTACCAACCTCATAATGTAGATATTAGTATAGGAGTAAGTATTATAAGTATATGTATAATAGTATAGATATTTAAATCGATAAATATGTTTATAGATATTAGCACAGATATACTTTAAATAATTTTTTTAAAAATTTATATATTTATAATATTTTTGTGAAATAGTAATGAATAGCTTTTGATCAAGATTGAGGTATAGTAATCATTTCCCGAGCCCAACATTGTTTGTCTATATTTTTTTCAAGAAATTATATGAAGAATAGGATATAAAAATATAGATTATATATATGTTATCTATAAAATGAATAAGAGAACGAATATTTAATGACTAAAAATGGAATAAATTTAGTTATTTAAAAATAAATTAAATATATGATTCTTTTCTACATAGAAAATATATTAATGAATTCTTTACTTTTTGTTCATTTGCTAACTGATATTTAATTAATGAAGTTTAAATGTAATACATTTTTATTTCTGCAATACATTAAAATGTGGCAAATGTAGAATGACAGTGTTTTCTCCTTATCTTTATATTGCTTCATTAGGAATGAGATAATGATTTACAAAAAAATATCCGCGAATATTATTTTCTTGGCTAATTTTACCGAAAACTTTTAAAGAAATTGAAAGAAAATGTAGAGCAACATTTTGGTGGTACAAATTTTTCAAAATAACATTTCAGAGAGAGGAATAGTAATCGGATATTTAAACAATTATATGTTATTAAATTTTCGATTAAATTTAGAAAACTAAAACTTACTAATTAGTCAAAAATCGATATTATGTATTGTTGTGCTCATAAAAAATAATTGTATCTACAAAACTAATGAGAAAGTTCTGATAGCACAACGTTATAACCATGCGACAAAGTAACTGAATATGTCATTTAACAGGAAATTACATTTAACATGAATTTAATCTTTCGAGTTTCAATTTTTATGCAAAATAATATTAATTTATGTTTCACTTTCAACTGTTATAATTCAAAAGAGAGACACAAATGCGATAGAGACATTTTTTCACGTTTTTTGAGTATCAATTGTTAATTGATAAAAAAAGGGACTTAAAAGATTCAAAGATTTTTTTTATAGACATCTCACTATTGTAGAAAAAAAGGTGTTTTTAATACACACGCATGTTCATATATCAAAAAAATTAATATAATTAAATGTGGGTGTAATTTAATATATACTATAATTTGTAAAAAATTCAAAAATTTAATTTATTTTAATTGAAATTAGATCTAAATGTAATTATATTAGCAGTGCCTATAAACAAGAATTATATTTATTTAGACAGATATTAAATAAATTAAAATATTTTAATAATTAAAAATAGAACTAACTTTTTGATCTAACGAAAAACAATGAAGTCACCAATTAATTTTATCACTTATTAAAAAAGCCAATATAAGTATTGATTAAAGTATATTTTATCAACCAAACATATGCTTAAATAAACAAAACTCATATAAATTCAAAATTTTTAAAATTAGAAATTAATAAAATAGAAATTAGATATCAAATTCCAAAATTCTATCAATAAAGTGATATCTCATTTCTTAAATTTATTCCATTTCTGCTATTAGTTCACACTCTCCCTATGTATATTTATGTCTTTTCAAATTTTCATTCGCTAATAAAACTCTTTTTATTCATCTCCTCAAGTTCAAATAAATTTTTTAAATTTTCTATTGAATGACTCTTCGTGCTAATACAATCTTTTCAATTATTAAATAATTCATTAAATTCAATTAATTTTTAATACTTTAAATAGAGTTTTAGCAGTTTGTATTGAAAATTGAAATAAACAGGCAGTAGGTCAATATACACGAGGATTTCAGTATTTTTCACGTGAAGGGGAGTTCAATCCTTTCGAAAATCAATCATTATTTGATAAATTATTTACATTAATTGTAATTATTGACTAAAAAGTAATTAAAATAAAATTTTCCTTTCTTGACGTAAGGAATTGACTTTAA
>JAOUZG010022859.1:31200-54274 GCA_026289955.1 Argiope argentata
CCGCCTTATTAAATGACAACTCGTTTCGGGAGAAATTTTGGAGCGAGAATGATGGATCCCGGCGGCCGCGGCGGCTTTTTATGGATCATTGGCCGCTTTTAACGACCGCCAGGAGTGCGGCCGTCGATGAATTTTTCATTCCGCGGAAGATTCGGGAATGAAAGGAGAGGGAGATGTGTTTTTATCATTGGTTTTTAAATATACATGCAGGTAGTGACCATGTGTAACGGCTGCTAGGTTTCTAAAATTACTCCGCATCATAGATATTGAACAAAAAAAAAGAAATAAAAGAAAAATCTTTTTATCGGCAAGAATAAAATGACAGATTTTGTATAAAAAATAATTCCATCCGACAAGACGCAAAGTGACTAATAATTCTGATTGTATGGATATGTGGTGAATGTTATATAAGCCAGATAACTTCCTTCTAGCTGAAGGGCCCTTTTTGCTTGATCGGTATGTTACTCGGCTACTAACCATCAGATTGGGAGTTCGGGCCTAGCTCAATCCGCTAATTAGAGACAATGGTAACCCGGCGACCGATCCTTGGATAAACGCAACCTTCGCAATTAACTTCGTTCAACTGTTGTGGCACCCTCTGTCGGCGACTCAAAGATAGAAGCGCATTAAATATATCAGTTGTTAACATCACCAACAAAGCCTCACATTGGTATCGCTCGTAGAACCACCGACTCACTGGTGAGAGAGTATATGGTGAAGGCTATATATGACAGATACTTGCTTCGAGCTGAAGGGTCCCTTTTGCTTGATCGGTATGTTACTCGGCTACTAACCATAAGATTGAGAGCTCGGGTCTAGCACAATCCACTAATTTAAGACTGATATATAAAAATACTCCCCATCATTCCATTTAAATCAGAAAAGAGGGAACACTAAAAACAAATGATATAAAAAATGTTTTAATTAATTCCTACTTAGGTTATTAGGGAAAATTCTATTTTAGTGACTTTTTACTAAATAATTACAATTATTGTTATCTTTCTCCACTTTACAACTGAAGAAGGAGGGCAGCTGAAGATATGAACCCCTCAGCACCCGAGGACAGAAGTCTGACTTTTAGCTCAGACACGTCACAAACACTTTTTACTGGGCGAACTTCGTTCATTCATCTACAGATCGTAATTTAGATACGGAACAGAGAACCATCACCTCTGCCCCAGCACTCCCAATCATATTACTCTCAAAATGGTGGAATTTGTGACCAAGACAGATTTAACGTCCACCACACACACACAGAGAGTCTTCGGTTGACGGGTGGTTCGAGATCGCAGCCCAAGGGATACGAATCCAACGCCCTGCCAACCAGGTTATTCCGGCCTAGTAATTACAATTACTGTAAATAATTTATCAAAAAGTTATACTGGCGTTGAATTTTCAACGCCAATGGAAGCAACGCAAAATGTGTGCATTGTCTACTCCAGTTTGAGTAACGCAATACAGATGAGAAATTTTTAATTTTCTTTATTCTGTTTTATTTTAATTCAAAAAGTACTATAAAATGATTCCTAAAAATCGATTAAATAACAATGTTTAATTTTAAATGCATCAAACATTATGAAAAAAAAAACAGAATCGTTTGAAATAATCGGCAGAAAACATCGTAAGCATAACCTCCGTAGTATAGGAGGATTGAATAAACGGAATTCGTTACGTATTTAAAGGTGGGATAATGGAGATTTTTGGCCTGAAAGTGAGCTTTAAATTAATCGATAAAAAATTAGTGAATTCATTTTTGAAAAAACTGTTTTAACATTAAAGTCATTCACCACAAGTTTTAAAAAATTTAATTGAACTTGAGTAGATGAATAAAAAGTATCTTATTAACGCCTGAAAATTTGAATTATATGTGTATATATATAGGGAGAGTGTGAATAGTAGGAATTGAGTAATTTTAACGAACAAGACGTAAGATAACTAATAATTCAGATTGTACAGATGTATAAAAATCCCTCACCCCCACCATTCCAATTCCATCACTTAAATCGGAAAAGGTGGATTACTATAAAAGAGAGACAAGGTCACCGCCCAACTATCCTCCCTGTTTTTCTATTTTCTTCTTCTCCATAAAAAACAGACTCTTTTCTTTCCAATGTAATTTTTTTCCTTAATTTTTATCATAAAATTCATCGTACGTATTTCAGCAAAGCTTCTTTGATATTGGAGAGCCGCCAAAATTTAGAAACTTGCTACATTGTAAATATTTAACCGAAATGCTATCAACTCAACAGTAGATAGGCATGGCATCCCTTTTGTATTGTATTTTTCTTCTTTTTGTTTAAAAAACATTTGTAGGTCTTCTTTCTTATTTTTGTATTTTCTTATTCTCAGTCACCTCGGATCTTCAGTCTATTAAAGCGGTCGCAATGAAAGAGCGTCTTTCTTTTCTCTTTATTGACCGTACAAGAAACGTTATATTTCTTTTTAGTAATTCGATATCAGTTTAATTCATGTAGGGGCGATAGGCTTTAGCAGGAATAATCTTCTTTTCTTACGGTCATACTGTATCGATTTATGTTAGATTTCTACATCGTTCTAAGAATTGAAACATATCGTGCCTTCGTAGGATATATGCTGTTCCGTTTTCTTCCTTTTTATACGTATATTTTCTTTTCCTTTCTTTCCATTTTGCTCTCTAAGTTTTCTTCTTTATACTACCGTAAGTTCGGGATTTTTCTTCATTCAATTTTGTAATTTTTATAGATTTATATTCCAAGTTCTTCTTTTAACTATTGGGTAACTGGGAGCTCAAGTGCACCAATATGAAAGTGAGATGCAAAGTTTTGAAAGAGAAAAAAGCAAGATTTTTGAAAGATTGGAAAATTATCCTTTTGAAGAGAGGTGAGATTCAGCTTCTGATTTAAAATCCACCCGATGCAGATCGGTGGATTCCTTGAGCTATCCCTGTAGAAAGTAACCTGATGCGGTAACAACTTGCTAGCTCCTCTTGTGAGGTTGCTTCTCCGAAATGAATCGATGAACTATTCAGGTATAACTGTCAACTGCGATGTAAATATCATCTGTCATATTAACCTAGATGAGAACGAGTTGTTCTTATGTCCATAGGGCTGTAAATGAAGAATTTGTCTTGAATAGCTACCCTCTTATTTGATCGGGATAGGACCAAGTCATTACAATGGCACTTTGTTATAAAAATCTATTCAGCATCAAAAATTGTCTTCATATTGGGTAGAGAACAACGAAAATTATCCATTCCACTAGATGTGCAATCCTTTATTCTCAAATCTTTGATGAACGTGCAGTGAAATGTATTCTATTTAGATTCATATAAACATCGTCATACTTATTATTTCCAAAGAAGAAATGGATAATAAATTCGCAGGCCAACAAGCTAATTTACTGTATCAGCATTTCATAATTTCACTTGATGCTGGACTGACAAACAAGATAATTAGGAGACAGATATCTGTAAAAAGGACAATCCGTTAATGTTTATTTATGAAAAAAAAATTTAGTGAAATAAAACAATAATTATAGAAAATTTGTTTTTCTTTGTTTGATTGATAAAAATTAGGCGACGTCGAAATACAATGACTAAAATTTATTGTTGTTGTTACTTATGACACTTGCCTATGGACAAGCCCCCTGCTGATACAGCTGCAGATTTAAGCCGAAAAGAGCGTCTCTTGTTTTTTTAAGTAGCGCCAACTAGGGCCAAGAGTGCGCCTTTAGCTACACACTCACCACATTTGCTTGCACAGCCCCTTTGTACAGGGAGACATAGTCACACATCTCACAGAAGAACAACCATGCTCAAATCGGGACTTGAACCCGGGGCTCTCAGACTAATATTTATAAAATTTGGTATGTAGTTTTTGATCACAGTTGTTGTTCTGTGTCGAATATTTTTTCAATCGAATTGGGAAAAATGCGTTTAAAAGCCAAACTCGATTTTTGGTATTATTAACCAGGTATCATGGATTAATATTTTTATTAGTAATAAGGTAATCCTTGTGCATTATAAAATACAGCATATGACTTAGAGAAGTAAGTAGAAACAAATACACACATAGATAAAAATTAGATAAAATGGAGATAAAAAAATAGGAAAAAAAACCGAAAAAATAAAGCAAGACTCATTAAAAACTGAATCAGAAAATTCATTAAATTTACAGAATGAGAGAAAAGCCATTTTGCGTTCGACCAAAATATGAAGCGGAGGTGGAAACTTAACATTACAGGCATTGAGATCCACAAAAAAAATCCCTTCTCAATTCTGTAAGTCTGATATTTTGAACTCCACCTGCGCTGCAAGAGCACAAATCAGTGTCTGATAATTCAATTTTTTAGATAGCAATTGAAATTACAGCGGTTTTTCTGATGTTTATCTAAACATTAATTTATATTTTAGTTGAGTAACTAATAAAAAAATAAATTCTGAAGATAATATATTTCTTTTTTAGTAAAAATTATTACCGTAATTATAGCTCTAAAGAATACATCTGCATTTTTTACGCGATCAAAATTTAGAGATCTTACATATTTAAACCAATAAGATCGATTAATTCTATTCATTAACGAATTAAATAATTAAAAACCAAGAAAATTGGTGATTTCTTTTGAAATTTCAACAGCTGGTATGATAAAACAAATGCACAACTGCTCGTTTAGTTCTTATTTGGCACGGGCGTTCATCACACAAAATTGTAGACCTGTATCAAATTTTGGACCGACTCCATCAACGGAAATAGATATTTTATCTAAACGCATTCTTGAATTTCTTCACTTTCTTATGAAACTTCCCAAAGAAAGCGGCATATTTACAAAGATATTTTTAACATCTTCATTGCCACGCGCGTGCGTGAAGACAAGCATCGCAAAGAGATCTTCAATTTCTCTTACATTTCAAAGATTCCTTAAAGTTTTCTCACTAAAACGCAACAAGCGGTGATAAGCTCCGTAATTAAACTGTTCATTGTATTTGTACTAGCATATGTTAAACAGAAACGTGTTACGCAGATATCCGTTTACCATTATGTTTCGTTTTATTTCTTATACATTTTTTTTTATTAAATCTTTTGTTTCACGCTTGAAAATATGTAATTCGATATCCATTTTTTTTGGTATATTAGACCCTAGAAATATTTAATACTTATACAAATAAGTATTAAATATTTTTGGGCTCTAATACATATACGTATTATAGCTTAAACTTATACAGATAATTATGAAATATTTCGGGGTTCTAATATACATAAGTATTAGAGATTAAATTTAAATACATGTATTGAATATTTCTGGGTTATTGTAAACATGATTGTGAAATATTTCTGGGCCATTTTAAACCTGATTGTGAAATATTTCTGGGCTTTAGTACACATAAGTAGGAGAGATTTCTGAGTCTAATATGCATAAGAATTAGAGCTTAAACTTAAAACATAAGTATTAAATATTTCTGGGCTCTAATATACCAACAAATGGGGGAAAATGGATATCAAAATCCCCTTTTACGAGCGCGAAACAAATGACTTAATAAAAAAGGGAATAAGAACTTAAACGAAACATAATGATAATCGGATATCCACGTAGCTCGTTTGAGTTTATTTAAAGTTTTAGCAACAACTGAAAGTTATTATAGTATTCACCAAACTATTTTAAAGTTTTAAAAATTATTCTAATTAATCATCCATTAATCTAGGGATTTTTGCTAAAATAATTTCGTATGAGAAGTTTCTTTCAGGAAAATATAATTAAAAAATGTCAAATTTTATTATAGTTAAAAATGCTTTAATTTATTCATAAAAAAAATTAGGACTTTTTTATTAAATTATTTGTTTAACGTTAAAAAAATTGAATCTGATATCCATTTTTTTCATTTGTTGATATATTAGGGCCCAGAAACATTTAATATTTATGTATCCCACCTATTTTAAAGCTTTAAAACTTATTCGAATTAATCATCCATTTTTCGAATGATTTTTACTAAATTGCTTATGAGAAGTTTCCTTCAGTAAAAATATAAATAAAAACTACTATAAGATTGTGTAATAGTTAAAAATGCTTTAATTTGGTAATAAAAAATAAACATTTAGGAATAATTATAAATTAAATGATTTTTTAAAGAAAAATTTTCTTATTTATGTTTTGAATATATGAATTATTCTTGTTCTCAAAGACTGGAGATGAAAAAGAGTCAATAATCGAAAATCGATAGTTCAAAAGCAAAAACTTGCATGTTTTAAAACAACGAGTAAAAAAACCATTATGTTTGTTACATAAAAGAAATTAATCAATGTTCTTTAAATAAATTCAACGCAAAAAAATTGCATATTTTAATACTAAGAGGAAATAAAGTCATTAAGTTTATCGTATAAAAGAAAATTAATCAATGCTCATTGAATAAATTTAAAAAGTTATACTAAGTATGATTGAATTTCGTTTTCTCTAATTTATTTCCCTTGAACTTTTTTGAATTTTGTTTCTACTTTCAAATTGTTGACTAAACAAGTAATATAAAAAAATTAAGTTACTTCCTACTAAGGTCAGCAAGAAAATTTTTTAATTTTAGTTACTTTTTATTAATGCCGACTTCCTGGCAGAGAGGTAGCGAGTTTTCATTGTGATCTGAGCGTCCGGGATTTGAATCCCGGTTCGGACATGGTTATTCTTCAGTACTCTATCTGTGAGGTGTGTGAAAGGGTCCCTCTAAAAAGGGGCTGTGCAAGCGAATGTGATGAGTGTATAGCTAAGTCGTACTCTTAGCCTTAGTTGTCACTATTTCAAAACAAGAGACGCTCATTCACCAGTGCTCTTGTCCACGGCAATTTTGAAGCAAAAGCAAACTTTTAATTATAATTGCAATAAAATTAAAAGTTTGCTTTTGCTTAAAATAAAAGCAAACTTTTTATTTATAATTGCAATTACTATAAATATTTATCAAAAACATGATTGATTTTCGCAAGAATCGAACTAGCATTCCTCACTTTCACTCGAAAAATACAGAGATCCTCGCATTTTGACGATTGAGTTACTGCCGGTTATTTCAATTTTCATGACAAGCTGCTAAAACTGTATTTAAAAATGAATTAAATATAATGAATAAATTATAAGTTGAAAAGATTGTATTAACATGGAGTGCCATACCTAAAAAGTTTAAAAAATATATATTTGAACTCGAGTGGATGAATAAAAAGAATTTTATTAACGATTGAAAATGTGAACAAAATACATAAATATATACAGAGATAATGTGAATTAATAGTAGAAATTGAAAAATAAATTTCATCTGCATTTTAATACAATAATTATATATATAATTTAAAATATAATTATTGTATTAAATATAATATAATAATTATATTTAATACAATAATTATATTTTAAATTATTTTAAATTTTATTTCATAATGGGATACCATTTTAACTTTATTATTAATCATAAAATTGTTTTCTTGTTTATATATCTGCACTTATTTTGATAGGGATAGTATAATAACATAACTATCCATCCCCCCCTCCCATCTAAGGTAATCACCGCGTAGGAACAGAGCAATTCAGTGGATTAAGCAGAAACCTGATACGAATCTATATTCAGGAGAAATATTGTATCTTCTGTCCCTAAAACCGTGGGCACTAAGTATCAGTTTCCTGATTGAAATACTTGTATCTAATTTTTCGTTTTGCTAATAATCAGATTTAATTCCATTTTGACTCTATTATTGGTTTTAAAATATGCCGTCGTGTTATATTTATAATCTTATTTAGATACATATAAACGAACAAAAATCGTAATTAGCTGCTGTGCCTCTCTCCAAGCAATCACTTCAGATGAGCAAAGCCATCCAAGAGATTAAGTGAAAACCTGACTCGAATACGGTATTCAGAAAAGAAGTATCCCCCTCTTTTGAAAAGTGAGCACGGAGCAGCAGTTTTCTGATTACAATCAACGCTAAATCCTTATTGGAGGAATCTTGGTCTTTATTCCCTCTAAGACAAATGCAGTCATTGGATGGTGATTTAAAACTCTCTAAATGGATCATAAGCACAATGATATATGTAATGGAATTTAGAAGGTAGCAGCTATTTCCATTGTTGACTTACAATCATTTGCAGTGAAAAAACACAGCAATAATTCAAGCAAAAAATTCGTTTCCGTTTCAAGAAAAGAGTCAATGAGTTGAAAAGAATCGTGAAAGCATTTTCCATTGATCAATCAGATCAATCTAAAATTGGATAATTTACGATTTTGACATCGATATCACAAACTAAATAGGAGTTGTTTCTCTTTTCTCAAGTTTTTCCATCATATTTTCTCATGCACTTGAATGGATGGATAGAAAGTTTAGCAGTCTTTTAATTGAAAGATTTGATCAAAAATTGGAAAGAAATATACGATACTAACTGAAGCCCGATATAATAAATTTCTTGCGTTTAATCCTCCAGATTTATTAAACAGTCATACTCACACACAAACAGATATAAATGTTAAAGTGCCTTTTTAAAAGTCTAAAACATTGATGTTTATTGAAATGTCAATACCAAATTTTGTCTTAATAATTACTGTACTAGATTTTCATCAAAAACAGAAATGTAAAAAAGTTATACCTATAAAAATGTTAAGGCTCTATCTCGAAATAGTTATTGTCAATTAATTTTTGGATAAAATTAATCTAGTAAGAAAAAGGTGAAAGTTGTAGTGTTTAGTATTTTGTACTTAGTAATAGCTTAATAGTACTGAATTTTACGACTTGGAAGCAATTATAAAAAAAAATTAAAATTAACTGTGATAAACATTTCAAACTTTCGCTCTAAGGACTTGAGTGTATAAAAAAATATTGGCATTGCTTTCCCTTTTGTCTATTTCCTTTTGATATTATGAAAAATATATTTACAACTTCAATCTTATGATGACCTATTAGACCACAGAACCGTAAAAAGTAAAAAAAAATTCTAAATACCCCCTATGATTAAAAAAAATCACTAATTCTAATTTATCTCTGTTTCAGAAAGCACAGCTTTATTCAAAACAATTACACTGATTATAAAAATCCTTCAACAGCGTTACAGAGAGAAAATTCGTGAGAAAAATACAATAAGTACCTTAAAATTTTGGTGTGTACGTAATTATTTCCTTATGTAACATTTCTAGATAACATGAACAACATCCTTCTGGTAACAAAAATGTCAACGTAGCCAATTGTTCTAAAGGACTTAAATATTTCTAATTTCCGATTTTTAAGCGATTTTTTTAAATGATGTATACAACTTCATTATGGTAGTAACTAATGTAGCCATTTATGATTTTAATATCAATAATTATTCTACATGGTTTTTGTAGATAACATGGTAGCATTCTTGTGGTATTTAGTTTCATCCTAGACAATATAAAACCAATTCACAGACGTTAGCATTTTCTACTTAGAGAAGGGGGCTTTAAAAAAAACCTTTAAATCTTTCATGTCTTCATTTTAAAGCCTCCTTTTCATGCCGAGGTGAATGAACTGGGAGAATTCACTGAGAACGTTTTAGAAGATAGTTAAAAGGATTTCTCCAGTATCTTTTCCTCGCAGCCAAAATTATTCAAAAGAATTAAATGAGATAATTATTATAAAACATTCAGCGCTCTTCTATGTTGCATTCAAATATTTTCTATTCTAATATTTTTTAAAAAAGAATTTACTGCGATTTGAAAAGAATCCGTTGTTATGAATCATTATGCATATTGTGAGTAATGAGGTAGCTCAAGTGTGGTGGAAATCATTCAAAACATCAAGTAGAAATTTGATTATTCAAAACTAAATTTCTTTTCACAGTGAGAAATACCACAAAGGCGTTATTTTTCTTGTTAAAATGTAATGTGTTTCCATTAAAAAGTAAAATTTCTCTCAAATAAAAACTCATTGTTATGATTTGATTCAAGATGACCTTGATTTGACCTTCAAAATGGAATTTCAACCATTCCTATATTTTCAAGCGATTAAGAGCCGAATAGATAATTATATTTCTAATTATAAAATATTAATAATTCATATATTTGAAATGCTTGCTATTATAATTATTAATTAAATAATGAAAATTCTTAAAATATTGAATTCTTTCAATAAGGTAAGTTTATTATCATCAATAGCCTGAAACAAAAGATGATCAAACTAATTTTTTTTTCATGAATTGGCGATATAGGATGAATGTCAAAACTTTGTACCATTTTATGAGAACCTCATTAAGCGTTTATTTCTTATTGCAAAATCGCATGTAGTGAGGATGATAGTATGAATATTATAAAGTATATATTTTTTAAAGCATAATATATTTTTCTCAAACTTTTGTTCCTGATGTCACGCTTTTAACACTTTATTGTATCACTTTGTCTACAACATTAGATACAAAAGATGTTTCCCATCACTGTGAGTCAGTATGAATCACTTGTGTCTCTAAGTCAACAAAATGACAGTCAACTGCCACTGGAGAAAAAAGTTTCTGTCGTCGAGCCGAAAACCAGACTTCTTTTTGCCAAGTGGAGCTATACTATGGGGATACACGACGGAAAATGTCATGAAACAGAGACACTATCTACAAGAACCTCACCACGAGGAACAAATATCTGCAAAACTGAATTGTATTTTTACTTGTGAAATGGATCATGGGCTCTTTAATTTTGTGAGGTATCATACATTAAAAATATTAATTCGAAATTTGCTCGATCTGATGAGACAATAATTGATCAAATTTAAATTATTATTCCATTTTCTACTATTAATAATTATAGAGAAATTCCTGCTACCATCCTCAATGACACGAGTGCCAAATCTAAGAATTCTCTGCAACTTATTTACGCTGCTTCAAATTCAATCAAAATTACTCTATTATCTATCAAAAAGCTTCGTCTTTGAAACGATTTTAGGCTCTTTTGGATAGCCATGATCAAGAACCATAGTTGCCGGCGTCCCCGGATCGATTCCCTGTTTGGGCGTGGTTGTTCTTCTGTGCTCGATCTGTAAGGTGTATGATTGTGCCCCCCAAAGGGGGTTGTGCAAGCGGATGTGATGAGTGTGTATCAAAAGTCTTACTTTTGGCCCTAATTGTCTTTACTTCAAAACAAGAGACGCTACTTTTAGCTTAAAACTCGCTGATGCCTTGGCTTAGCTTGGTCATGGCAAGTGCCACTAATTGCTACAACAATAACAGAACCTTGGGTAAATTTTTCTCATCTTTGTTGCGAAGATTTTTAAAAAATGTTTGAAAAAGGTAAAAAAAATTTCAGAAGAAACTTTTTCGTGAACATAGCTGACCTGCTATTTAATTTATATCTGTGAATTTCACATGATTCAGCAATTCAATGTTACACAAAATTATGAAAGAAGTTATAAGTGCTTACAACAAAGATTCTGGATATATGTGTAAACAATGGAGGTTGTTTGCTTTGCTTTGTGTATGCATGGGTGTTTTTAGCATTTTTCTCAGGCAATTTTGTGTACTTCTGTCCTTTTTTTATGCATACAGTTTTTTTTTAATTTGTGTCTATTCAATTCATTGAAACTGTATCTCCTTTTTTTTTGTCAGTGGAGGGATTTGATTTGATTCAATAATTAGCCATATTTCATTGCCCGTTACGATGGGGAAAACATCTCTTTTTTTTAATATAATCGACGTATTTTTCAATCTAATAAGAAATACTCCGCAATATTCTTTCGATATTTTATTTTATTTTCATTTTCTCTTATACGAAATAATGAGGAAGTATTGTACTTTTCAAGTAATCCGTACTCTAGGTTTTGACGAAATTACACATTTCAGAATCCTTAATTCCAACAAACATATATTCGGCCTTATTGCTGTCTGTCAATCTGTTTATCTGTATACGAAATAAATCAGAAACGCTTCGAACTATGTAGACAAAATTGGGTGCATAGATTTACCACAACATTTATAAATTCCAAAGAAATGCATTCCCAGAAAATCTGCCAAGCTGTTCTAGTACAAGTAAATTCGATATCTATTAAAATCAAAGAACTATGTAAACAGAATTTGGTATGCGAGCCTACCATCTAAATTATAAATTATTTGAACCAAATCTGTTAAACGGCCGACCTTCTACCCGTATGAGGTATCGCACACATATACAAAATTAACTTGATCATGAGGATTAAATATCCACCAGTTGTGTGATCCGGGTTCTCCAAATCTAGAGAGTTGAATGCTATTTCAGATACCGTATTCGTCACCTGATTGCTGTCAAAATGATGAGTCCACGATAGCCAATTTAGATTAATTAGAGTAACAGTAGGGCTGTTCCGGGGAAACGTCATAATTTTGAATCGCAGTCAGTTGTTGGGGACAATACATGAACTGGCGCCCTTCTCTCTGCATCACACCACACCAGCCGGAGGATGTTTGGCTGTGTCGGATTTAACGTCAAACAAACCCCATAGATGACGGTTCTTCTGTGGATTTGGGTCTCAAATCTGAAACCCTACGGCTTACGAACCAAGACCTTACCACCAGGTCTCCGAGACCCCTCACAATAACGAAATGTAAGGTCACGACATCTTCATCGGAGGGTCCTTAGTTCCAATTCCACAGAAACTCCGTCGTATATGTGGGTTTGATACACGCTAAATCTAACATATTTGGTCAAATACCCTCCAGTAAGTCTGTGGAGGAAGCTTGGTGCCAGCTCAGATTTCAGCCTCGCCATCTGATCATGGTTAAAATTTACGAGGTCTGTTCTAAAATAGCTAACATGTTGTTTTAAAACATGACATCAATATGATTAAACTAAGTAATCATAAGACAAGATCCGACTCAAAATAGCTTTCTCGTAATTTAAAAATGAAATAGCCGTATTCTTGGCATATGAGTAGCGCGTCTTCAACGTGATCTGGGTGTCCCGGGTTCGAATCCCGGTTCGAGTAGGATTGCTCTTCTATGTAATCTGTAAGATGCGCAAACGTCCCCCCCTCAAATAAAAAGGATTGCGCAAGCAAATGTGACGCATGAAGTAGCTAAGTCGTACTCTTGGCCCTAGTTGACACTACTTAAAAACAAGAGACGCTCACTCGGCTTAAATCGCTGAAAGGTCTGTCAGCAGACTTGGAAAGTGCCATATGTAGCAACAACAATAAAAATGAAATATTGAGATAATTTAAACCACCAAAGGAGACATAACACATTAACACCAAAAGCGTAAACAGGAAAGAATTAAATACATTGATTAATAAAATAGAAACAGAAATAACTTACTCAATTATTAAAATCGGAAAGGCGATAAATTCCGATGAACTTGAAAGGTATATAGGCCTAATGGATATGTCACTCGCACATCAGCAAACGCCAAACTTCGTCTTTTCATAAAACCTTCCAAAACAAAAACAATTTGTAAAATATTAAAGAGGCGCGTCCTCCCCCGGCGAATTTGCTATTCATAACAGGATTATGTAAACGGTCCGCGAATTGAATCCGCCGCCATTTGCATGTTTTTATCTCGGCAGAGGAGAAGTTCTTTATCATTCTTCTCCTCGAAAAATTCCGCACAGCTGATTATTAATTAACGATCTTCCACTCCTCTAACTACGGCACGGATCACTTAGTCTGATTACTTCGGCGTCAGCAAGAAGCACTTCGGAGAAAAGGCGGCAATAAAAACCTATTTCTGCTGCGAGCGGCTATTACAAGCAGACATTGCCCCACTGGAGAACGAGGAGAGATTGAAGCCCGGGCGATCGACAAGTTGCAAAAGCAAAATTGCAATTTTAAGCCAGGAGTCATTTTCTTGGCGATTCCGAATCGCTTTCGCTGGCGGAAGAATGAAGGTTCACTCGATTTCCAGTTTTAAATAGATTCATCTTTTAGAATGCAGATGAAGCTTTGATCATCTGCCGCTTGAATTTTAGAGGAAGGAAATGAGTGGGTCGATCATTGAACGAGAAGACTTGCTTATTTCTTTTTGATGAAACGCATTCGTTAGTAAAAGTAAATTGTTCCTAAAGGAAAATGTTACAGTTTCAAAATATCATAAAAATGGTAATGACTTGTTTATGTTAGTTCATTCGCAAAATAACTAGGTAAATAGATGAAAGAAAAGAAATGAACAATAGTAGGATTAAGTAAGGTTTTTAAGCCTTTGCTCGGATCTCGGGGTCCTGGTTATAAGGTCTCGGTTCCTGATCCGTAGTGTTTCGTGTTCGAGATCCGATTCCACCGAGGAACCGTCGTGTAAGGGGGGGGGGTCTGTTGCACGTTAAATCCGCAAAAGCCAAAAGTAAGGAAGGGTGCCGGCTCGGGTCGTCCTCGTAATCTGACCGTGGTTCAGAATTACAAGGTCTGTTCCGAAACAGTCTTAGCGTTGCTTTAAAAAACGGGATGTTAGTATAACTGATACTAAAACCGATAGTAAAAAGTATACTTTTATGACGAATCCTTGGTTGAAATCCTCTTGATATAAGATTATTTTTGCATGATTCCTGGTATTTTTGACTCTATCCGGGCTCTACTGTATGATCTTTTAACAAGTCAACATCTTTCCTGTAATTATTTCTTAGTTTGTCGACTTTGCTATTAGTTAAAGACTAACTACACAGCTATCTTAGGGCAGTCATTTGACTAGATATTAGAACTTTTCAAATAGATGCCTTGAAACAGACATTGAATACAAATTCTTCATAATTTTTACTGATCATCGAAAAAAGTCACTATCACATCACTTCTTAAGAGTATTCAAGTAGTACGGTACCATTCAGTGGACTTAAGCTAGTCTAAAAATATGTATTTACATAAAATGTTCAAATGCTTTTTTGGTCATCATTTTCAAGAATTGGAACATATGGAAAGTCTCACGGCTAAATAGATAAGTTCGAACAGCTAAAATATTAATCTAAATTAAATCTTAAATGAGGAATCTAGTCAAAATTTTGGTTTGAAAAACTATAAACAGTTATTTCAATATATTGATGGGTAAATCTGAATGACAAGACGTTGAAACAGCATAAGTGAGAATTAAGTCCTAAAGGTTATCAGTGACCACGGTACAACCCCTCTGGTACGAGGCACATCCCATCATTAGCAGAATGCATCTAACCACACAACATTTCTGCCCCTCAAGAGTAACGAGAATCCATCACCGAACTGGAAGCTTATCGTCCTCATGTCTCAAGTCCCACAATACAGATATGATTAATATATGGCTAGTCATAAATGTATTTAAAAAAAATTAATAACGTAATTAAATTACTATAACTATATTTCTGTGATTTATTAGTTACTATAATGTAATTACATCAATTTTGAAATTATTTTTACATTATTAACTTTTTCACCTAAGAATTTATTAAAACTCCTAATTAAATTATTTTTTATTTGCAAAATTCATTGCTATTTTAATCTTTACCAAGCGATTTTTCCATTTTAAGTGACATAAAACTGTCGCTTGATTTCGGATTGAAATGTTGAAAATTCAATAATTCTACACACGTGCCAAACAAATGATTATAGCTCAAGATGGATAAATTCTAAACTCGCAAAAAATTAGCAACAACACTTGATATTTAAAGTACCATAACCGAAATTAGTGGAAATGGGATTCCACTACACGTTTTCGTACACGCCGTTGTGCCATCAACTCCCGTTTGAAAATAGCGAGTATTGCCCAAATCCACTTAGCGAGTATGACTAATCCACTTGTACTCAGAATTTTATTCTCCTCCTATTAGGAAATCGGAGTAAAATGAAAGATTGAGTATTCACTTTGCTGTCACAATATGAGAAGTTTTATGCTTTAGAATGAAAATAATGATTTTAACAAAAATAAGTGATAACTTATTTTGAATACCTGTTCTCGTCTTATAGTCACGAAAATTTGGCACTCATCGGCAATTTAGATTACAAAGGGGCATACAAATTTCATTTACCTAAGTTAAATTTCTTGAATTAATGCATTCTTGTGAACACATGAAAATATTATTGCAGAGATGATCGACTCTAGACGGATCTGATCCTAAATATGACATATACATTTCTGTTGATAAGATTATGAAAAATTTCATCGATTTAGCTCACTTTGATTCTTAGATATATAAATATATCTAAGAATCAAAGAGATATGAACATATAGCGCCACGGTGGCCCGATAATAAGGTCTCAACTCGTCAGGTTTGAGAACTGACAACCGAAGAACTATCATGTAAGGGCCTCTGTTGAACGCCAAAGGTCTTCCCGCTGGTATGGTGAGGAGAGGGCTCAGTTGTCGTACTCGTCATCTGACCTTAGTTCAAAATGACGAGGTCCGTCCCAAAATAGCCCTAGTGTTGCTTTTTAACTGGACATTGACCCTTTGCAGTCCGAAAAATAAGATGCAAAATTATTAATCAAATACAAAGATTTGTTTATTGCTATTTAAAACAAATATATATAATTATTTTAAGTCAAATTTCTTTGAAAGATTAATCTACATCTCTTAATCTATTATATTGGCGTTTTTAGCAATTAAATTTGAAAAATAAATAAATAAAACGTCAAAATAATGCACAGTTTTGAATGTCGAGTCAGACCGCAAAGGGTTAATATAACTTAACTAAACTCATATGAACATAGACAAATAGCTGAAAGTCTTGAGAGCGAAAATCCCCCAAATTTTGATTAGAATCTAGAAATTGCATACAAAGGTGAAGTACCAAAAGTTCAATATCTTTTAAGCATAGTGTATAAGAAAAAAGACATATCTTTGTAAATAAAGTATTTTTCAAATTCGAGGATATTTAATCATAGAGCAATATTAAAATGTTGAATTATTTTGATAAATATAATCTTTTCTCTAAATATTTTTAAAATTCAGAAATATTAATCAACATTTTTAACTCTGTGCCGTTTATTTAAAAAAAAATTTATCGGGGGGGGGGGTCATGAATGAAAGTTTTTCACAATACGTCAATTTATAAAACAGTGCGAAAAAATTATGGAAAGTGCATCTACCGACCCTACTTGGTTGATTGGCGTTAGCAGAAAAAGATTTTACAAAGTATCGTTTCAACACCATTTGAGAAATTTTTAGAAGTTTTCCTTAAATAAAATTATTTTTGGCTTTTTAAAAATATATTTCTGAAAAAAAATTTCTAAAAGAAAATTAATGTCATATCAACAAATAAAATAAAAAATTAGATCTTAAGAAACTGCTTTTGTTATATTTAAATAATAAATATATGATTTTTTTCACAATTATCAAGTATTCTTTTTCCGATAATAAGTGAATCCAGTATGTAAATGATATTTTAATACTATATGCAAAACAAAATTTCATTGTTTATTCATAATTATCTATTTTTCTTAATTATTCAGTTTTATTATTACATCAACTTTTAATTTTAGAAATTAACTTAGCACAGCATGATTCATATGTTAGTCTAAATACTGTAATGAACAATCTGGAAACGGGTAATTTATATAAAAATACATAAGAATAATTTCATGCAAGGAATTTTTTATGGTCGCTTATGGTCTGTAGCAGAGCTACATAATTGTTCATGTAAAACGCAAAAGTGTCATTAACAAAAGAGGAAAATTAAGGTTTGTCATAAACGACAAAAACACACCCAAGGTGAATGACTTGAAAATTCTCACGTTTCTGCTTAATTGCTGTTTTCGAAATATATTCCAAATTATTGTAAATGTCCGTAAATAATTTTAAAAATTTTAACTAAGATTTATAAAGTATATAATTGAATAAAATAACTTTTATTAAGGGAAAAAACACTAAAAATTATAAATATTGATTAAAGTAAAACTTCAACACATCATTACATTTGCTTTTTTTTAATTTGATATATGTAAATTATTACACGGAAGAAATATGTAAATTAGGAGAGTCTTTTAATGCCAGCATCCTAGCACAGAGGTAGCGCCTCTTCCTCCTGATCTGGAAGTCTCGGGTTTCAGTCTCGGTTAGGGTATTATTGTTCTTCTGTGTTCTCATCTTTGAGGTGTATGGATCTACCTTCCCCCCCTTTAAAAAGGGGCTGTAAAAGCGAATGTGAAGAGTGTGTAGCTAAGTCGCACTCTTGGTTCTCACTGGCGCAAGTTCAAAAACTAGAGACGCTCATTCGACTTAAAATCTCTGACGTCCGTAAGCGCGATTGTCCATAGCAACAAGTTTATTAATTTTGTAAACCAATTTTTTAACTAAAAATAATTAGTAAAAAATATTAGTGTTTAAAAATTACTTCTAAAATAAAACGTTTTCTAATATAAATTATTCCTCTTTCAAACTTTACAAATCATTTATATCAAATAACTGCATCTACTTCATAATTGTTTTATGTATTGCGTGTATGTTATTAAA
Organism: Argiope argentata; assembly: GCA_026289955.1. Classification (NCBI taxonomy): domain Eukaryota; kingdom Metazoa; phylum Arthropoda; class Arachnida; order Araneae; family Araneidae; genus Argiope; species Argiope argentata. The sequence goes on from JAOUZG010022859.1 coordinate 49,505, forward strand.
AAAAGCCATATGTCTCCAGTGTGCACACAAAATTGCTGTTTACATAATTAAATGATTTGCTGCTTATGGTTACTGGCATGGGATATTTTGATACAACAATGATGAAATACATACGAATCATGAAGAAAGTAAAGAATTCGAACTGTTATGTTGTTGTTATTAGTGGAACTTGCCATGGACAAGCTTTGCCGATGCATCAGCGAGTTTTAAGCCTAAAGGAGCGTCTCTTGATTTGAAGTAGCGCCATTTAGGGCTAAGAGTACGGTTTAGCTACTCACTCATCATAGTAGGTTGAACAGCCCCCTTTTTTTACAGAAAGGCATATTCATATACCCTATAGATAGAACACCGAAGAACAACCATGCCCGAACCGTGACGCCCAGTTCTCGGGAAAGACGCGATCCCCCTATGTCAGGACACCGGCATTTAAACTGTAGATGCAACATAAAATTTAAAAGAGCGAAAGTACTCCTGGCACAGAGGTAGCGCATCTTCTTCGTGATCTGAGAGTCCCAGGTTCGAGTCCTGGCTAAGGCATGGTTGTTCTTCTGTGTTCAATCTGAGAATTGTGTGAATGTAGCCCTCTGTAAAAAGGAGCTGTGCAAGTGAATGTGATCAGTGAGTACCTAGAGTCGGGCTCTTGGCCCTAGTTGGCGCTATTTCAAAACAAGAGACGCTCATTTCGGCTGTAATCTGCTGATGCATCCACGGGCTTGTCCACGGCAAGTGCCATTAGTAACAATAACACCTTGGATATTAGTTAATCTAACATCTTGATCTAGCGGAGGCATTTCTGATGTTTAATTCTTTTCGGTTTCGGGCAAAATAACTTCTATTGTTCCATTTCTTAAGGAATTATACTTAGAATTGGAAATGAATTGCGTTAAAATTTCAATTGCTTAAAATCTAAATAGAAATAGGAAACTAAAGAATTTTTTTAAAAAAAATGTTTGGAATCTAAGACTGTAAATATTCACTATACATAAACTATTCATTAAACTAAACATACATTGCTTTCTCAAAGTATAATATTTTGTTGATGCGAAACGCTTGTAAGGACTTATAATATCCATTCTAAAACTTCTGCATGTAATATGCAATTTGCTGCTGGTAACTGCAGTCACTAAATAAAAAATATCCGACGTTGCTATGCATGGTCATCAATGCGCGACTTATTAATGCATTGGCACCGATACGATGATCCGGTTTTAATAAATAATAGCAGTGTTTAGTTTCATAATCCTCTTTAAAAGACAAACTCTGGTACAACAATGTGAGTTAATGGTATCGGTGGCGGTGTGTTGTTAAAATAGAGCACTTGTAATAGGAATTATCCGGTAATTTCTTCTAGCCCTTTAAATTCTTTAAAAATAATACATTAAAATAACCTTTTTAATTCGAATTGATTTTTTTTCAGATCGAATTCAAAAACAAAAAATTATGAGCTTTTCTTTATTTATGACATAGCTTTTAATAGCTAAATATAATTATATATAATGTCCACAGACAACAGTAATCGTTATTTTACGTGTTTCTTCATTACTTTTAATTTTTTTATGTTAAATCATTCTATTTTGTTCAATAAAATTTCTTAAATGCAATTATAATCATTTTAACCGTTTGCGGTCCGATGTCGAGTGTGACTCGACATTCGAGATTGTGCATCATTTTGAAGTTTCATTTATTTATTTTTCAAATTTAATTGTTAAAAACGCCTTCTTAATGGTTAAGAGATGTAGATTAATTTTTCAAAGAAATTCGACTTAAGAGAATTATGTATATTTATTTTTCATAGCAATAAACAAATCTTCGTATTTGGTGAATTATTTTGCATCTAATTATTTTTCGGACTTTTTTGTCTTTGTAATTTTAGTTTGTTTCTTAAAACTTTAAAATTGTGAAATAAACCTTATTATCGTTTAAAATTTTAAAAATCCCGTCATCTTAGGATCAGTCCAGTTTTAGACTGATAATTAAAGGGACAGGGGATTAAAAAAGAAAGTTCATTGATCTTTTAAACAATTATTAAATCTGATTCTGGGTTGTTCGCTTTCTGATATCCTGGCTCACATGAAAACATGTGCTTTAACGAACGATTAAACTACTAAAATAATATACATAATAACTTTAGAACTTTAATTTAATTGGATTTATGTATTAAAATCAGTAAAACACTTAAATAGCTTGTTTATATCGTTAAGAAATTTTTAAGGAACATTTTTTCGCGAAATGGCAATCAGTCTATTTTCTGTTGCATCACACATTTTCCGCAGTTTAGAATGTTTTATTTTTACAATTACACATTTTTTATTACATCATATTAATATTGTGTAACATAATGTATCGGTTTATTTCGTTAAAAAAATATTTGAATTTATTCGCAAACATTGCATCTAAATAGTGATTTTTAAAAATTATGTAGGCAGATGGGCAATCTCATTTTGCTTAACAAACAAAACTGAAACTGTTAATTGATATAATTGTTTAAATGCCGGGTTTACACTCGGCTAATTATAAGCCGAGAAGTAGGCAACGCATGCGCAGAAAGGCTAAAAAACTCTGTTCGGACGATGGCATATTAATGTCCCGACTTGACAACTACAAGCTGCTGTATTGTGTTTTTTCTTACTGTGCATGCGTTTATAATATTTGGCGCCGTTTTTTGGCGAGAAGAAATTTATTATTATAATTTAATCCCGACATTTTTTTTTTGCTCTTTGTTCTTTCTTATGAGAAGTTGAGTTATATACATTCATTTTATTTTCCATTTTTCCCCCTATATTCTTCTAAATTTAGGTATGTTGACTTTCTTTTATTTTATTTGAACCATGTTTCTTTGTGTAAACATACGTCATTTTAATACTGAGAGCATTGAAAAAGAAAAAAATTCAAGGGAAGCCAAAACGGGAATTTCTAATCAAGCATGAAAGGCTTGAACCTATCTTATGAAGTTATGGCAAACATAAACCAGTTCCTTTCTAAGCATGCATTGTCTACTTGCCGTCTTATTACTGACCGAGTGACTTAATTTCAAATATCGAAAGTTCGATGCCAAGAAAAATTCAATATAGAGTTGATGTGAAAACGATCCAATTAAAAGAATTCATCATTTACTTTTAAGAATTCATTATTTTACAACTTCATTGTTTACAGGAAAACGAATCGAACACATGAAATCGTGCTTTTCCCGGAATATTATGTCACACTCGACTTAATGAGCAGGTGGTGTTTTTTTTAATCATTTCGCGGTCAAACTATGATGTAACTTTATTCGCCGGTTTTCCAACGTCATTTTAATACAAGTATAAAGAAAAAAATTCATCCTATTTGACGCTGCTAACAAATCAAGCGGGAAAAAGAACACAATAAATAATCCCCAAATCTTGTCCGCAGTTTGTCACTCTAAATCGCGTTATCAGCTGAGAACCTTCAACGATGCATGAAGTGCTGGTAGTTCGAATTTTATGCGAATTATAGATTCACAGCGTGGTGTTGGTATTCCGTGAAATGGTGAATGAATTAAACCATGACACGACAAAAGAAAGGCCCGTGGGGTGTCGATAGTTTCGGCTTTTCCTTCCAACTTCTACAAGAATAAACCTAACCACCTGTCATTTCCTCGTTCCGTCTGTAAAACAGAAACCAAGCGGGTTTATTAATGTTGGGTTTACTTGTACTTTCAAAGTTGGAGATTTTTTCGGATTAATTTCCGGTGACAGAAGAATTCAGAAATATGTTGCTGGATTTTATATCTAATGTTGAAAAAAATGTTTCTTGCGAGATACAAAAAGGTATGTTAAATAAAACCTTTTTCTCCTTTTTTTTATTTATAGTGTTGAGAAAGGTTAAAACTATCTTTCAAATTCTTCAATTAATGGAATTGTCATTGATTTTTTTTTTCGTACTCTTCAAGCATCCCCCTGAAAACACTTTGATTTTGAATAAAATATTCTGAATGGTTTTATCTTTAGCAATATTGAAGGGATCACATCTTTCAGATTAAGTCGGACAGTTCAGAAATTATTCTAGATTGAAAACTCCTAAATTGTCTTCATTGTTTCTATATTTTAATTGAATATCCCGTATTTTTCGCATACTTAATTTATAAATAAATAAAACCCATATAAAGTTAACTAATATTAATTTTTGAAGAATGAGATAAAATGTTTAAAAAACTGACTAAACATCATCCTAACTTTCACTATACTTAAAAATGACCAGTATATAATTTCCGTCTGTTTTCACAGTCCTTATTTTTGACTTTTTATTAATGACTGGGAAAACATTTGATTACAAATTCATTGTTCTTAAGATTTTTATTATTATTACTCAGTTCTTTTTTTTTTTCGCCTGTATATAAATGGTTTGTATTTTTTTAAAAGATAAATTGGTTCTAATTTTATTTCAAAAAACTCTGTAAATAAATTATTTTCAGACTTCTATTTTATAAAGAATGGGGAGACCTTTCTATAATTTGAAGTAAAAATAAATAAATTGCGACAAAATATATCAAATGTGATTCCTTATGTTGTATTATATATTCTTCTTCATAATTATTTATTTCATTTTTTTAATTGCTGAAATTATGTTATAATTTTTATTATATTTATTTTATTATATATTCCATTTTTAAATATTAGGATGAAAATGTATATAAGGTTATTTAAAGGAAAATGTTTACACACACACACACACACACACACACACACACACACACACACACACACATATATATATATATATATATATATATATATATATATATATATA